>JAVANC010000025.1:21303024-21798494 GCA_033319125.1 Parnassius glacialis | reverse complement strand
TGCAACTCTCGCACTAAACATAGTGCGACTCACATTTTTTTAATAAACATTAAAAAATAAGCGCCGATATTAAAATTTTTGAAGAATAATATTTATTTTAATACCTTCTCTTTGATGTCAACGCGAAGGGCCTTTCAATAAAACTGGGCCCGAGTTAAATTTCACGTTTGATAAGATTCAAACACTTAAAAGTATGCGATTAATGTTGTCAATTCTTCTGAACAAGGATCCTTCAGAAGTTGAAGTTTTAATCAAATTAAATTCGTTATTTACAAATGTTGTAAAGGAAATTTGTTAATTATATAAGATTTATTACAAATAATATTTATTCATTTTTCATTATATTACACTTAATAATTAATTGAAGAGTTTATTTGAAAGTATAGATTCGTTATTAAAAACAAAGTCATCTTCAATTCGAGAGTGACAAAATGATACAAAGTGTCAATGTGGAAATCAGTGACCTCAATAATAGAAGTTTGTTTTCTTATAATATAGAATGGCCTCTACATTATAAGAACGCGAGCTGAGGTTGCGTAAGAAAGACAATAAAGTGATATTAAATAAAGATATTGTTTATAAATCCAGTGCAAATATTTGTAGGTATATTTGGCAAATATGCTCACAAATAATATCTTGTGTGTATACTAACATAAAACAAACAGTAATTGTTATATTGTATAAAGTAAACTTTCTCTTTGTCCATTGAACTTTAAAGACGATATGAAATTACACAACAGACATTCTAATGATCTTTTTTTTCAATTGGAATTAGAGTATTTTAGATATAACTAGTGACCTGCCCTGGCAATGCCTAGTGATGTTCCAAGTTTCTAAGTTAAAATTAGTAAGCTCTTAGATATTTGTGTCAGATGCTGCAAATTTACATAATCCCTTAGCTACCGTTTCAGTCACTCTGTACAGGATATTTCATACAAAATATGACTAACGGCAGTGTAAGTGGACAGATATGATAAACAACAGATATGACAACAGCACATTAACATATATGATAAACTAATATTCATCAACATGAAAACGTCTATGAAATATTTATTTAAAATTCATTCGGTAGCGAAAACAGTGTAGTGTAATATGTATATAACACTGTTAAGCTTAGAATTTTAAGTAGTATAATTAAAGACTTAAACTGAGAAATATTTCTCCTATTCATTCAAAACCTTCTACATTACATCATACCAGGTTTTTCTACTTCTTCATAAGCTCTATTATGGGTGTGGTTCACTAATGGTCACGAAACTCTCTCTCTCTCTCTCTTCTGTGAGGATTTAATAATAATAACAATAAGACCAGACCAGAACCAAAGGCCTCGCACCTTTGACTATGATCCTCACTTTCGGTCTGGGTCTTTTTATCTAACGTAGACGCGGTATAACAACCTGGATATACCTTCATTCATTATAAACCTCAAAGTTTTTTGGAATATTCCATTGTCGTCTCTTATAATACCCACGGTTACGATACCGTGCGACGGATCTTAAGCCGCTACCACAAATGTTTTCCAGTAGTTTATTAAAACTAATAACCAAATTTAAGGAAAATTAAAAAAAAAAACTTTAAAGTGATTTGTTTCCGTTATTTGTTTCATAAACATTGAAAAATAAATTACTTTAATTATATCAAGAACTATAAAAAGCACTGTAAATAACATTTTATTATAACTTAGTTATTGTTTATTATTTCCTTTGCACACATCATTTATTTACACTTACACTTGCAACCTTTACCTAAAATAAGACGCAAATACCATAAACTCTTCATAAATAAATATGTGCCTTCGCTGTCTTTGATGTCAGGTAAAATTAAAATTAACGCCCAAAATCTGAGGGCACGCAAGTTTGCAAAAGATGTGAGAAAATTATACAGTTCATTGAGTATTCTAAAACAAAACTGTAAGAGCAATGTTTGTGTTACAATGTTAAAGAAGAACACTTATACACGATAAAATATATTAATGCAAAACAGCATTCATACAAGCATAAAATTTCTAGTAAGTTTTCAGTCGGTACGTGTTGTGTTTTTTACACAACACGCTTACAATTTTTTTTATTAAAGATAATAGCCACAACCACTTTCAGTAAATTTATCACTTTTTCTTTTATGAGGACGTAAGTCCCTAAAACGGACTTGGGATAAGTTTCATATTGGAGACCATTTGAGCTTCGATTGCATGCAATTTATTTCAGCGTTTCTTTCGAAAGATTCCTTTCGGTCCAAAACGACCACACTCGCCTCGCTATACATTCTACTTGCTCGTGTTTTTTAATTCAACATAAAATAAGTTTTCATGCAAGAAAATTCTTCTCTTACATTTTGCTTATAAAATTCCTTACAATACCCACATTGAGAAAAATATGAACAATAATGTCTATATTTTTCATGTAGCAAATTAATCATGTAACAATGTTAACAATTTTTGAAACTCCTTCCAAAACTATCTTTACTATCAAAATTGGCAAACGAGCCAACTGTGGCATTTCCCCCTTGTGTATCATTATGTAGTTCTATTTTTGGCAAATAAATATATTTATAAAATGCTATGATAATAATGAATTGAAAGAACCCTCAACGAAGATATCCGGAGAAAACCCAGAGTAATTGACATAGTTCAAGCTCGAATGGCATCGACAGAACCAAAAACGGACGGGAAAAATCTTCGCAAGTGGTAGCCTGGTATCGGGAAGTGGAGTCTAAGGTGCGTCTCCACTAGTTGGGATGAATATATGCAATATAACGTCGGGGTCGATCACTGCAGGTGGCTGTAGGCCGCATTTTGTGGCAATATTTAGGGAAAGAAAAACGTTGTTCTCTGTGTCGTTGATAGGTACTGTATCCTTGCCTACCTCCGATCTTTTTGTATAAGCATTACATCGGATAATACACGATTTGACCCGTTTATTACATCCGTACCTCTGTGTTTGCACGTACACGTACAGTGTATGCACACACACACACACACACACACACACACACACACACACACACACACACACACACACACACACAAACTCACGCAATATCCTCACATTTTAATGATTATTACTTTTAGCCGCTATGAAATTTAAGGCGGATGAAAACACGAGCAACAAACAGTAGGTATATACGATAAATACAACGTTGCTTTTATTACACGTAAAATTCTTAAGTAAATATATCTTGACGTTTCCATTCGAAACTATATTTGTTCTAATTCCCTTTACCTAACGTACTTTTACAAAACACATCCTGAAGGAGTCGACAGAAACAATGTTAGCATCCACACGTTTTCTGCAATTATATTGTAGCAGCCAGGCCCAACAGGCAGTAATCAACCCTAAACTGTTTAATAAATAAATTAATAACGTTACCCTGCTGCTACCATAACGCAAAAGGTGAAGGTATGAAGAAAACATTTATTTCCTAATTACCCCCGGCTACCGAGATACTGTGGGCTGCATATCAATGCGAGATAATTTGACGTATATATTTAACGTTCTATATACAAACAAGAAGCAGCCACAAATATCATCAGCGCCACACCGTCTTCACACGCTGGCTATCTTCAAGCATCCGTCCACCATTTTCGAGCCGTTTCTTCAACGTTGCAGCTCGCTTCTTCTTGCTGTTCCGGAGTTGTGTCCCTCGCCGCCGCCGCTCGCCGATTACGCGCCCGCGGCGTCTGCACCTCTTTTATAGCCCCGTACAGCAACATAGTTACGAGCACAGAGTATGGTTACGAGAAGCTATCGACGAGTCTTACGCCGGCAAACGGAGCGCGACATACATATAATAGTATACATAATATTTTATTGATTAATGTTTATTGGTCAAAATGTATGTATTATAATTGGCTAAGTAAATAAAATATTTTTCTATTGATAAATTAAGGATGTAGCCGGGCGTATAAATATAGGCAGGGTTAGCTGAATAAAATACACCATTCGCCTGCACATAGTGAGGCCTATCAAGAAATAGTTACATTTCTCCGCCACTAGACCACTTGGAGTCTGTTAATAGTGGACCTGATGATGGAGATTTATCGTTGCTAAAGTCAGCAAACCAATCATCGGTGCTGATTTTCTTAAACATCACCAGTTGATCGTCGATATCAAAAATAGAAGAATCATCGACGGAAAAACCAATCTTGCATCTCAGTCTTTCGTCCAAGCAACCAATCTGCCCACAATAGAAGCATAGATGTTCAACAATCGTATCACAAGATCCTTGAAGAATATCCTGGAATCACAAGAATAACTTCAATGAAATTAACACCGAAGCACGATGTTGAGCACTTCATCGAAACCAATGGACCACCACTTCATTGCCGTGCACGTCCAATCGCACCACACCGATACGAGCAAGTTCGAAAGAAATTCGAAAACATGATCGAGCAAGGAATATGCCGTCCAAGCAAAAGCCCTTGGTCATCACCACTTCACGTTGTACCGAAGAAGAATGGAGAATTACGAGTTTGTGGAGATTACAGAAGACTGAATCCTATTACAACTCCTGACCGCTATCCAATACCGCGAGTCAAGGATTTCACTCATCAACTGTTAGACAAGACTATATTCTCCACCATCGATCTCAACCGAGCTTACCAACAAATAAAAGGAGGAGTCTGTTAATAGTGGACCCCATACGCCACTATTACAATATTATCAACGATATGAAATGTCGCAAGATATTTCATACTCACGTAAAGAAAACGCCAAATCCAACTCCGGTAACAGTGTATGTTTATTTTTCATGTCAAAACAAAATCAAAAAAGCTAGTACAACTTTCTTTTTGCAGTATAGTATTGCAGTAAAACAAAATTGAAGAAGTATATAAAAGTTAATAAATACATACGGAAAGTACAAAAATTAATAAAAATAAGATTAATACCAAAAATTATGTTAATTTATGTAAACAAAACCAAGCATTGATATATGAACTTAAATTGTATTCAATTGAGGTGGATAACATAAGAAAATGTTATGAGACTGACGTAGAGTGCCTTAAATCAGAAATATTATCTCTTACAAATTCTCTTCAAACTGTATCCAATAAATATAAATCAGCCCAAAACAAAATAAAAGAACACATACTGGCTATGGATAATCTGGTAAAGACATGTAAACACAATGAGGAGCGTTTTGACTCCTTAGTTAAACATCAATGTGAGTGTCAGCATTCAATACCAGCTTCTTCAGAGTCGGTGTGTGCGGATATTATTATACCACCACCAAAACTCTATGATAGTGCCATAGCAGAGGAGCTTAAAATAAAAAATAACTTAAATATTAACAAAAATAATATAATTGTGTATAGCGATGACATAGGAAAAAATCTAGACATAACTTTAAATTACTCTTTAAAGGGACAAAAAATTACAAATTGCTGCATGCCTGGAGCATCTTTTAGTGATATCCTAAATAAAATTATTGTTACTAAATTTTGCCCAAATAGTACAATAATAATTTTTGTTGGTAGAAGAGGCAGTGTAAACAACAAACAGTTATTAAGATATATTGAACAACTTAATAACTTAAATGTACTCAAAATTGTCTTGTTCACACTGCCTTATATACAGGGATTGCCACAGGAAAATAATTTAAGACATAATTTAAATATACAAATGTATAATTTAATATGTAATAATAATTTAAATTTGACATACAATTGTAATGACAATAATGACAAATTTCATGTAATTGACATAAATAATTTTATAAAAAAGTTTTGGACAAAAGATAGGTATTACCTATCCAAATATAATTTAAGACTGATAGCAAATGTGCTATCTTATTATTTACTTTTTGACTCAGCCAAGTTTTTGGCTACCAGGACTGCTTTTATTGGGCAGGATAATTATTTGACAATTAATTTGGAATCAGTTCCAACTAATTTAAATTAGTAAATGCGACAATAGAGGCAATCTCTAGCAATAATAAGAGTTTAATTAACTTTGAATGTAGCCCACAAATAAGTAATAAAAGTTGTTTACACCTGGTGCATCAAAATATACAAGGCATGATGGGCAAAGAATTAGAAGTTGAATTGTTTTTAAATAGTAACAACATAGGTACATATCCTTTGTATTACTGAACATTGGCTAAAAGATTATAATTTCATGTTTAATTTCAGAAATCACCAGGTGGTCAGTTCCTTCAATAGAGAAAAAAGTTTACGTGGTGGCTCCTTAATACTAGCAGATAAATCATTATTATATAAAGAACGTAAGGATATAGTGAGCCTCTCTGTTGAGCGAACTGTAGAAATGGCTTGTGTCGAGCTCGAGCACCTCATTGTTGTAAGTGTTTACAGACCCCCATGTGCTACTTATGACTATTTTGAAAGGATTGTGGAAGAAGTTTTACTCAAACTTAGTAAACAGAACAAGTCTGTTGTAATATGTGGAGACTTTAACATCAATCTCCTTGAAACTTCTTCCATTAGTATTAAGTTTAGCTCATTGTTTAAATCATATAATCTTGTTAATTTATTCTTAGAACCAACACGTATTGCTGGGCCTAGTGCGACCTGTATAGATAATATTTTTACAGTCTGAGTGCGAACGGCGTTTCCTCTCAGGGCTCTTCCAGGCCCTCGACTCTCACGGGCGGGGGCGCTCAGCCGCGCCCCCTGTCGGGCTACGCTCGGCGCTCGCCTGTCAGTCGCCGTGCCCCTGGGTTTGAGAGGGGTCCCTCCCCGAACCAGTCGGGGGGTTGTTCCCCCAGGGGCGGAGGGGTCGTCGCCCCCCCTCAGTGTGTTGAGAGGAACTTCAAAGCCACTCAGCGGTCAGCTAGACCCTTCTCACCCCCGTGAGCTGAGTGGCCGCGGCTACGGTACCACCATCCACCCTTTGATACAGGCAGCCCCAGCTAGGTAGCTGCCGCCCTAGCTCCTACCACGGCCGCCTCCACTAATTCTTTGAGCCCTTAACAGCTCCCTTGTCAAACTGTTCTATTGCCGACGGCCTCAGTGAGGGTGTACAACCCGAGCGTCGATTGTTTAACGGTACGCGCTCTATTGGATTCGGGTTCACAACACGGTGTGGCCTCCGCTTGGTTGTTGGGAAGACTAGGGCTCCCCGGGAGCGTGGAATCGCGCTGTCAGGGACTATAAGATTTCGTTTTGGTCGAGCATTTAATTAATGATGCTTTAAATTAAAAATAAAAATGCTTTGGTTTGCCGCGAAATGTTTCATACGTATTTGTGGCGGTTGTGATTAAGAAGGCGAATTTAATGTACTCTTTGAATACTTGTACATATGTTTTGTAATTGTATTTGATCATTGTGTTTGTCTTGTTGAAAAGAAAATTGAAATTGAATGATGTGCTATTTGAATGCGTGTGCGTATGTTTTTATAATTGTATTTGATCATTGTGTTAGTTTTGTTGAAAAGAAAATTGAAACTAAATAACCCTATTTGTGCCCTATTTTTTCCGTGTAGTGGCGGCTAAGAATATCCACTACTCCATATCTTCCCGTGGGTGTCGAAAAGGCGACAAAGGGAAACAGGCAGGAGATGGGCAGCAGAATCTTCCAGATATCAGCAAAAATACAATAAAAACTGCGGTTGCCAACCCGCTCGCTAAGCGTGGCAACTATGGCAAATACCCCCTATGAATAAATGTAACAAAGAGACGGCCCCCAGTCCCCGGCGGCCCCGCTATTCCTGGCTACGGTGGCGACCATGGTAACTGCGGGGCAGGGGGGTGTTAAGAATCTCCGGTGGAGGTTCAGTTGCCACCTACGACGACTCGACCTGGCAACATACAACGCACGCACCTTGAGGACTGACGAGAAGATTGTGGAGCTGGAAGAAGAGATAGACAAGTTTTTCACAGTGGTAGAGCCACGCGGCAGCTTTCGGTGTCGCACGGATGGGACGGTTTGAACCGGGGTGGTACCACGACCTCACAGAAAACCAGCGTGAAGTAGGTTTACCTCTGCGTTTCGCTTGGTGAGTGCAGGTGGCCGGAGGCCCTTTTTACTGGAAATGAGGCATTCCATCTTAGGCCACACGGGTGATAACGCATCTACATTTTGATTTGTAATAGAGGATAGATGTAGATGTCTATGGGCCGCAGCAACCACTTACCATCAGGTGGACTGTGTGCTCGTTTGTCACCCTTATCCTATAAATAAAAAAATAAAAATAAACAAGTTACCCTGGTATATTATAGGATTATCCGAAGTCCGAAGAGAGGGGAGGACACGGTAATCCTCTAATCCGGCAACTTGCTCTATGACACGGAGGGCGACCATCTGTCCCAAGGAGGTGTCGGATTTATCGTCCACAAGTCTCTCGTTAACAACGTTGTAAAGATCGGGAGTGTGTCGACGAGGGTTGCGTACCTTATACTCAGAATCACCAAACGGTATTCGCTGAAGGTCATACATGTTTACGCACCAACCTCGGCACACCCCGATGAGGAGGTGGAGGAAATGTATGAGGATATCTCTAGAGCCATGCATTCCTCCAAAACCCAATATACGGTGTTAATGGGAGACTTCAATGCAAAACTAGGCACAAGAGAAAACGGTGAGCTGAAAGTAGGGAAATTTGGAATAGGGCAACGGAACCCAAGGGGCCAGCAGCTGGCCAACTTCATGGAGAAAGAGGTACTCTTTATGATGAACTCTTTCTTCCAGAAGAGGCCCCACAGGAAGTGGACCTGGTCGAGCCTCGACGGTTCGACGAAAATTGAGATTGACTTCATTATGATGACTAGACGACAACTGTCCAGTGATGTCTCAGTGATCGCGAAGGTGAAAACCGGCAGCGATCACCGAATGGTTAGAGGCACACTGAACCGAAACGGTAAGTTGGAGAGGTCTCGTCTAATGAAGTCAAAGCTCCGTCCCCCTCGTGCTCTGTTCCAGAGTCCCGAAACTTTCCAGCTTGAGCTACGAAACCGTTTTCAGTCCCTAGAAGACTGCAATGAAGTGGACGATATGAACGACCAGCTCGTGGAAACTGTCCATGCGGTCGGAGCTATGTTTTGCAAGACCCGCCGCAGAACACAAAAACTCTCCGATCACACTCTTAATCTCATGGCTGTTAGACGGGAGATGAAGCTACATTCTTCAACAGATTTGACAGCATACAGGCAACTGAACAGACCGATCTCCAAATGCATGCGGCGCGACTTACGCAACTTCAATACAGCTCGTATTGAAGAAGCGATCGAGCGGAACCAAGGCTCCAAAGTCTTTACCAGAGATCTGTCTTCCAGAAAGAGCCAACTGACAAAGCTGAAAACAGAATGTGGCAGCATCGTTTCCGGGACACCTGAGATTTTGAGTGAGATTGAGGGGTTCTATGGGCAGCTGTATACGTCTTCGTTGAAACCACACGCAAGTGTGAGTAACGATCCAAGAGCGAGTCTTATCCGACATTATTTAGATGATATCCCGGACGTCAGTCTGAGCGAGATTAGAATGGCTCTCCAGCATCATAAAAACGGCAAGGCCCCAGGCGAGGATAGAATTACAGCGGAGCTTCTGAAAGCGGGTGGAAAACCGGTAATTGAAGTCCTTCAGAAGCTCTTTAATTCCGCCCTCCATGGTGGCATTACACCGGAGGCGTGGAGCAGAAGTGCGGTGGTCTTGTTCTTCAAGAAAGGCGACAACGCTCTCTTGAAGAACTACATTCACTTCTGATTTCACTTCTGAGCCTCGTCTACGTGCTGTTTTCGAGAGTCATTACTAATCGTCTCGCGCGCAGACTTGACGACTTTCAGCCTCCCGAACAAGCCGGTTTCCGAAAGGGCTTTAGCACCATAGACCATATACATACCCTTCGGCAAATTGTACAGAAGTCCGAGGAGTACAATTTGCCACTATGTCTGGCGTATGTGGACTATGAGAAAGCCTTTGATTCCTTCGAAATTTGGGCGGTGCTGCAGTCCCTTCAGCGGTGCCAAGTTGACTGTCGGTATATCGAAGTGCTGAAGTGCTTGTACAGTAGAGCTGCGATGGCTATCCGAGTACAGAACCAGAGTACGGAACCTATCCATTTGCAGAGAGGTGTAAGACCGGGTGACTTCATATCCCCGAAACTCTTCACCGCTGCATTGGAAGACGTTTTCAAGCTTCTGGACTGGAAAGGATACGGTATCAACATCAATGGCGAGTACATCACTCACCTTCGATTTGCCGACGATATAGTCCTTATGGTAGAATCGCTGGAGGACCTAAGCACTATGCTCAATGACCTCAATAGTGCTTCCCAACGAATAGGTCTTAATATGTACATGGACAGAACAAAGATTATGTTAAATGTTCATGTCAAACCTATGCCGGTACTTGTTGGGAACACTAAGCTCGAAGTTGTTGACGAGTATGTTTACCTGGGACAAATAGTCCGACTAGGTAAGTCCAACTTCGACCGAGAGGTCAATCGACGGTTTCAACTCGGTTGGGCAGCGTTCGGGAAATTAGGGCACATCTTCTCGTCAGGTATACCTCAAAACTTGAAAACGAGACTGTACAAACAGTGCGTGTTGCCAATGATGACATATGGAACTCCTTCACTGCTGGCCGGATGAGGAAGCTCAAGGTCGCTCAGCGAGCTATGGAGAGGGCTATGCTCGGAGTTTCTCTGCGTGATAAACTCAGAAATGAGGATATCCGCAGTAGAACCAGAGTGACCGGAATAGCCCAACGGATTAGTAAGCTGAAGTGGCAATGGGCCGGCCATATAGCTCGAAGAACCGACAACCGATGGGGAAAAAAGTTTCTCGAGTGGCAGCCTCGTACCGGCAGGGGAAGTGTTGGGCGTCCCCTCACTAGATGGAGTGATGACCTGGTGAGATGTGCAGGAAGTCGATGGATGTAGGTGGATCAGGACCGTGCTTTGTGGCATTCCTTTGGGAAGGCCTATGTTCAGCAGTGGACTTGTGAAGGCCTGTAATGATGATGATGATGAATGATAATAATTTGTGCCGTAGGGAATAAGAATCATTCCTCTCTTTGTTTTCACATTTTTGTTGGCACTGTCGAAGATATTTTTTCGGAAAGAGAAAAAGGGCTGTTTCTTACGTTTATTGTTTTGTTAAATTTGTCTGTTTGATCCATGCGCATCGGTAAATTAATTTGTTTGAATTAATTCAGTAGTTGAACATTGATGCTTTTGAAATTTGGTTGAAATATGAGCATAGGACTACGTGACTAAAAGATGTAGCTAGTTGTGAGATTATCAGATTGAAATCAGCTGCCGCACAATTGAGAAAATGATTATATGGTAGATGGCTTGGTTATGCCTACTTGTTTGAAAATTCATACTAGGGACTATCTGTGCGTTTCGTTCAGCTCTCCACAGACGCCGTTCATGTGGAACTTGTGGGTGCTCTCTGCACTGAGGCTTAGGTGGCCACGCTGGGCCGCTTCGTTTCGCGTCGCTGTTTGCAGACCTGATCCAGTTGGACTGCGGAACGAATCATAGGGGCACAGATAGGTGTTTGAAAGAGGTCGTCGGACTTCTGTCCAGTAACAGGACTTATTTAGGTGATGCGATGTCCAGGAAGGGCATTCAGTGGAGGTTCGACCCTCCGGCTTGCCCACATTGGGGCTGTATTTTTGAGGCGGTGGTTAAGGTTGCAAGATCTGATGGGGTGCCTAAAGTGGCCTAGGTTTTGGTTGTAGATTCGGTCTTGCAACGTGCCGTCGCGACCCTATCCCGCTTGCCGGTTTGCTCGCGGACATAAATCCTTATGTCCGGGATGGGGGTTTGTTTAGGCCCAAAAATGGTCATATGAGACGTTCACGTTCCACTTAGTGAATCGCCCGATGGTGTTAGGTGTCACGCGGTTCGCGGTGCGGGGGCAGTGGTATGCCGGCTCCGGTGATTCCGGCGCTGGGCTAAGAGAACAGTAGCTCGAGGGCAGCGATGCAGTTAATTAGCGTATTTCGGTGGCCGCTGCAGATGTTTCGCGCGACCGGGTTTTGGGTTATGGTCTAGATTTTTTTGAATTTGTGCGCGTTACTTCGCTACTGGATTGTGGTTTCGTGAAAACCGCCTCGGTTTAGTTTGTCTAAGTTGTAAGTTTGTGACAAGAGGCTTGTATTGTATTTGACTGATTAAAATAATTTCGTTTGAAAGTAATTGCGCCAATTATATAGTGACGTCGCGTTAAAAGCCTTTTGTGTGTTGACTCTGTAGTACTTGCGTGTCAGCTAGGTGATTTGAATTCTTATCGCGGCTATCGCGGCGTAGTATTTAATATCGAACGAAGGAATTGAGTTGATGTTTTTAATGCTGAACTTTGTGACTTGTAAAGAGATCGCGTTAGTTCCCTATTTGTAATTAGGTGATAAAATGAATCCGGAACATTGAATGTTGGACTTTGAACTACTGTTCGTTTACTTGTGTCGGGTATCACGTGTTTGATTCTACGATGAACGTTGAATTAGTTGAGTTGAAGTTAGTTAAATGTACAATAAATTTGATAGACTGAAGTAGTGACATGGAGAAAGAGATGGACCATTGGTGACGCCTGCTGGAGTGATGCAGCATTGTGGGGCAGCATGGAAACCGGCCGCTGCCCGGTCACCTCAGCTGGGGCCAGGTCACATACAGATACACACTATTAAACACCACTTTACATGCACCTACCCTACCTACCGGCCTGACCGAGCCTTGGGTGCAGTCTTAGCTTCGGATCCAGGTACGTACTATTTATTTTCCTAGCCTTCTCCCTATTGTGTAGTATGATAGGTCATTAAGGCCATTCGGGCCCGAACCCTCGGCTGCCCGTCGATGAGGCTACTATGGGTCCTAGCCAAGGCGACTTTTGCAGGGGCAGCTGAGGGCCGTACTACTATTTTTATTTATTTATTTACTTATTTATTAAAATTTATATTGGGTATACATTATATACTTATGTATATTGAGTATATAAGATTTTCTTGATATTGTTGTCATTTTATAGGGAATATCATGTACTATTATAATTTAAAATAATTGTCTCCAGTAAGTATTATACTTTTGTTGTAAAATTCGAAATGAAAAATAAATACGATATTAATACGATTTTTTTGATACTCCCATTTTTAAGCTTTATTTTCAGCCTTTATTTTAATTTGACTAATTTTCTTTTAACAAAATTAAATTTTGAATTCTTTGAGTCTTTTGAGAATATTTTTATATGAATGCGATTACTACTGAAATACTACTATAGCTACATTCAGCTATAGTAGTATTTCGGTAGTAATCGTTTTTGTCTCGTTAAGTCGTAAAAAATAGTGACATTTAATGCGCGGGACAGGTAAGGCGAGAATCATTCGCACGGGGCGGACGGTTAAGTGCCTAGGAAGGTTAAAATGACCTTCTCTATCAGAATACTGACCAACAGTAGGGCGGTACTACAAGCCCTGAGTTGCAATGTGGTGAACTCCGGACTAACATAATATGAATGCCATCAACGATTACACCTACGGGACGAAATTGGGTAGTGAATAATCTTACACCGCCACCCGCCACTGCAAAGTCACTTGTGAATAGACGTTAATAAAATTATGGCGTAATTTTATGTGGATAAAGTTAGTTTAATTAAAGCGCATTTTCTTAATTAAAAGCTTTGTGAACGCAAACCATATTTCCCTACATAAACAAAAAATGTTTATATATGGAGGGGCAAACTGAAATGGTCGGGAATAGAATATTTCGGATTGAGTTACAATAAAACCTTTTTTTAGAATTTAAATACTGGCCTCATAGAATCTTATTGTCATTCAAACAAAAAAAAATTAAAAACAAAAACTATGTTGGTTTAAAGTTGACACGTTTTTAACAGAAATGGGGCTCACGCGTGAACATTTACGCAGAACGGTTACCGCTGAGTGGTATATCACGGTTTGTTTGTAAATGATAGCCCAACTCCGAAAAAATAACCCCCAAAACGTCGCATCATCTTACATTACGATAATGCGAGCTCCCATACGGCTCGAAAGACAAATGATTTTTTGAAGCAGGAAAACGTTGAGCTGATGAGCCATCCTACGTACAGTTCTGACCTGAACTCAAACGATTTCTTTACATTCCCTAGAATGAAAGATTTATTACGCGGTCAATGTGAAGACCCCGAAGCAGCTGTGGAAGCGTAAAAATCAGCCATTTTGTCAACATCAACTTCAGACTGGAATTACTGTTTTAATGACTGGTTTGCACGAATGGAAAAGTGCATTAAGTTGAATGGAGAAATACTTCGAAAAACAATAAAATATAATTTAGCTATACCGTGCATGTAGTTTTTCTTATTCCCGATCATTTCAGTGTGCCCCACGTATCCGTGATTGACTTTTGTCTTTTCTGAATAATTCTAGAAATATCATTGAATAAACAAGAATAAAGGATTAATGTCGGTTTTGGGACTGTATTGGTTTTTATAAGAAGACAATAAATTAAATATATATTAGTTAATCCAATTGGGCATACCTTAAGCGCATTAAAAAAATTACGTATAACATGATTATACGGAATCATTAAAGTAGTTTAAATACATTTCGACAGCACTATCGGCTTCAATACCCTCGAAAACCATGAAAATGACACCCATGAAGAAAAAATTAATACCTATTGCAGCCGCCATCTTGGATTTACATTTCGACAGCACTATCGGCTTCAACACTCTTGAAAACCATGAAAATGACACCCGAGATGAAAAAAATTGGTACCCAACTTCAGCCGCCATCTTGGATTTGCATTTCGACAGCACTATCGGATTCAACACCCTCGAAAACCATGAAAATGACACCCCAAGATGAAAAAATTGATATATTTTGCAGCCGCCATCTTGGATTTACATTTTGACAGCACTATCGGCTTCAACACCCTCGAAAAATATGAAAATGATACCCATGATGAATAAATTGGTACTTAATTCAGCCGCCATCTTGGATTTACATTTCGACAGCACTATCAGCTTCAACACCCTCGAAAACCATGAAAATGACACATATGATGAAAAATTTTATACCTATTGCAGCCTCCACCTTGGATTTACATTTCGACAGCACTATCGGCTTCAGCACCCTCGAAAACCATGAAAATGACACCCATGATGAAAAAATTGATACCTATTGCGGCCGCCATCTTGGATTTTACATTTCGACAACCCTATCGGTTTCGACACCCTCGAAAAGCATGAAAATGTCACCCATGACAAAAAAAATTATACTACTTACTTTTAGTACGTACTACTATTATTTATTCTGTGCTTTTAAATATTGTAATAAAAAAATCTCTTATTATTATTATAATCAAGTATTTAAGAAATTTGGTTATTCGAATATTGTGTATTTGTACAGCGATCTTTTTGAGCCGCTGAAAACAACCGAAACAATGTCCACTCACGACGGCGACTGAAGCCGAACTAAACTTAATACAAAGGTACTCTGTGAACTAAACTACTCTGTGGCTGTAGATCCCCATTTACAGAAACAGTTTATATACGAGGCAACCAAATCAACGAAAATTTCGCCATTTTGGAGCCGAAAAAAATTAATTATAACGAAACAAAACAAAATTACACTGCCATTTACATTCAGTGGCTTCCCACATGATAGATGAAGAGATTAAAAAATAGATTGAGTTAAACAATTAATATTTTCATAAGTTAAAGTGTTTACAAGCCACAGGGACATGATAAATCCACACCATAAGCCACTAAAACCCTTAAACTTTTATTTAAAAATAGCAATTAATCGATTTAAAAAAATTATTAATAAGTTCAACAATCATTTATCTTTCTAACAATGTGCTTTTTATATCATTTATATGTATAATATGATTTATGACTAGATACGATTTTATTCGATAAAATGTTGGAATTTTAATTTTTAGGCGATAGTAGAACATTACCTTGCGCTTTCGCTTAAGGTATGCAATTATTAATGTGAAAAGGGTACTCTGTCAATTTAAACTTTTTTAAATGCTAACCTCACCTGAAGGCTTAGTCCATCGTACTGATAGACAGACGAGGCTCCCGAATCCGACTAATGGAGTAAAATTAACAATCAAACATTTCATATTAGCTACAAAATGTTGAACTCCTTTCCAAAATTGAAAACTATTTACTTTTTAACAATTATACGAGTAGTAAGAAACGAGCAATGAATCCTACTGATGGTAAGTATTTATTGGGGTTCAATACCCAACGGTAAACCAACGGGACCGTCCGTCCGTTCGTCCATCCGTCCGTACGTCCGTCCGTCTGTGTGTCAGCGGGCTGTAACTCATAATCCGTAATAGGTAGACAGTTGAAAAATTTCACAGAATGTGTATTTTTGGTGCCAATATAACAACAAATAATAAAAATTAAAATACATAAAAAAATAAAAGGGGCTCCCTTAATAGAAACGTGTATAACGATTGTATGGAACCCATCATGCGCGAGTCGGACTCGGAGTTCATCATCATCATTATAGCCTTTCATAAGTCTACTGCTGAACATAGGCCTCCCCCAAGGAATGCCACAAAGCACGGTTCCGAGCCACCTGCATCCATCGACTTCCTGCATGTCTTACCAGTCGTCACTCCATCTTGTGAGGGGTCGCCCTAAACTTCGCCTACCGGTACTAGGCTGCCACTCGAGAACCCTTCTTCCCCATCGGTTGTCAGTTCTTCGAGCTATATGGCCGGCCCACTGCCACTTCAGCTTACTAATCCGTTGGGCTATGTCGGTTACTCTGGTTCTATTGCAGAAATCCTCATTTCTAAGATTATCACGCAGAGAAACCCCGAGCATAGCTCTCTCTATAGCTCGCTGAGCGGCCTTGAGCTTCCTCACACGGTCAGTAGTGAAGAGCCACGTCTCAGATCCGTAAGTGATCACTGGCAACACGCACTGGTTGTACAATTTCGTTTTTAAGTTTTGAGATAAATCTAACGAGAACATGTGTCGTAGTTTCCCGAACGCTGCCCAGCCGAGTTGAATCCGTTGATTGACCTCTCGGTCGAAGTTGGACTTACCCAGTTGGACTTTTTGTCACAGGGTAAACATACTCGTCAACAACTTCGAGCTTAGTGTTCCCAACAAGTACCGGCATAGGTTTGACATGGACGTTAAACATGATTTTTGTTTTGTCTATGTTCATCTGAAGACCTATGCGTTGGGAAACACTATTGAGGTCATTGAGCATAGTGCTTAGGTCCATCGATTCTGCCATAAGAACTATATCGTCGGCAAATCGAAGGTGAGTGATGTACTCGCCATTGATGTTAACACCGCATCCTTTCCAGTCCAGTAGCTTGAAAACGGCTTACAATGCAGCGGTGAAGAGTTTCGGGGATATAACGTCACCCTGTCTTACACCTCTCTGCAATTGGATAGGTTTCGTACTCCGATTCTGTACTCGGATAGCCATCTTAGCTCTACTGTACAAACACTTCAGCACTTCGATATACCGACAGTCCACTTGGCATCGCTGAAGGGACTGCAGCACCGCCCAAATTTCGACGAAATCATAGGCTTTCTCATAGTCAACATACGCAAGTTAAATTGGTAGATTGTATTCCTCTGTCTTCTGTACAATTTGCCGAAGGGTGTGTATGTGGTACATGGTACTAAAGCCTTTTTGGAAACCGGCTTGTTTGGAAGGCTGGAAGTCATCAAGTCTGCGTGCGAGACGATTCTTAATGACTCTCGAAAACAGCACGTAGACGCGGCTCAGAAAGGAAATCGGTCGGAGAGCGTTGCCGCCTTTCTTGAAGAACAAGACCAACGCACTTCTGCTCCACGCCTCCGGAGTAGTGCCACCATGGAGGACGGAATTAAAGAGCTTCTGAAGGACTTCAAGTACCGGTTTTCCACCCGCTTTCAGAAGCTCCGCTGTATTTTGATCCTCGCCCGGGGACTTGCCGTTTTTAAGGTGCTGGAGAGCCATTCTAATCTCGCTCAGACTGACGTCCGGGATATCTTCGGAATAGTGTCGGATAAGACTCGCTCTTGGATCATTACTCACTCTTGCGTGTGGTTCCAACGATGATGTGTACAGCCGCCCATAAAACCTCTCAATCTCACTGAAAATCTCAGGTGTCCCGAAAACGATGCTGCAACATTCGGTCTTCAGCTTTGATAGTTTGCACTTTCTGGCAGACAGATCTATGGCAAAGACTTTGGAGCCTTGGTTCCGCTTGATCGCTTTTTCAATGCAAGCTGTATTGAAGTTGCGCAAGTCCCGTCGCATGCATTTGGAGATCTGTCTGTTCAATTGCCTGTATGCTGAAAAATCTGTTGAAGAATGTAGCTTCATCTCCCGTCTAACAGCCATGAGATTAAGAGTGTGATCGGAGAGTTTTTGTGTTCTTCTGCGGCGGGTCTTGCAGAACTTAGCAACGACCGCATGGGCAGTTTCCACGAGCTTGTCAATCATATCGTCCACTTCATTGCAGTCTTCTAGGCACTGAAAACGGTTTTGTAACTCGAGCTGAAAGATTTCGGGACTTTGGAACAGAGCACGAGGGGGCGGAGCGTTGACTTCATTAGACGAGACCTCTCCAACTTAACGTTTAGGTTCAGTGTGCCTCTAATCATTCGGTGATCGCTACCAGTTTTCCCCTTCGCGATCACGAAGACATCACTGAACAGTTGTCGTCTGGTCGTCATAATGAAGTCAATCTCATTTTTGTCAAACCGTCAGGGCTCGATCAGGTCCACTTTCTGTGGGGCCGCTTCTGGAAGAAAGAGTTCATCATAATGAGTCCCTCTTTCTCCATGAAGTCGGCCAACTGCTGGCCCCTTGGGTTCCGTTGCCCTATTCCAAATTTCACTACTTTCAGCTCAACGTTCTCTCTTGTGCCTAGTTTTGCATTGAAGTATCCGATTAACACCGTATAGTTGGTTTTGGAGGAATGCATGGCTCTAGATATGTCGTAATACATTTCCTCCACCTCCTCATCGGGATGTGCCGAGGGTGGTGAGTAAACCTGTATGAACTTTAGCGAATACCGTTTGGTGATTCTGAGTATAAGGTACGTAACCCTCGTCGATACACTCTCAATCTTTACAACGTTGTTAACGAGAGACTTGTGGACGATAAATCCGACACCTCCTTGGGACAGATGGTCGCCCTCCCGGTAATAGAGCAAGTTGCCGGATTCGAGGATTACCGTGTCCTCCCCTCTCTTCGGACCTCCGATAATCTTTTAATATGCCAGCGTAACTTGTCTATCTCTTTTTCCAGCTCCACGATCTTCTCGTCAGTACTCAGGGTGTGTGCGTTGTATGTGTCCAGGTCGAGTCGTCTTAGGTGCCAACTGAACATCCACCCGAGATTCTTAGCACCCCCCTGCCCCGCCGTTACCATGGTCGCCACCGTAGCCAGGAAAAGCGGGGCCCGCCGGGGACTGGGGGCCGTCTCTTTCTTGCTCTCATCATTGGGGGGGGGGGGGGGTATTTGCCATAGTTGTCACGCTTGGTGAGCGGGTTGGCAACCGCAGTTTTTTTTATTGTAAATTTTGCTGTTTTCAGGAAAACACTGCTGCCCATCTCCTGCCTGTTTCCTTTTGTCGCCTTTTACGGCACCCACGGGAAGATATGGGTTAGTGGATATTCTGTACCGCCACTACACGGCACAGGACTCGGACTTGGCCGGTTATTATTGTTTAATTTTTAATGTCAAATAAATGTCGGTCGCCCATGTACTGAAATTAAAAGCATCAAACGTCGAAACGTCTGGTACGTCGACAGTGATAGCTCTGGGTGGTTCATGTCTTTAACGCTATCAAGAGACTGCTAGAAATATGATATCTTACACAATTGGAAGATAATTCAATAACCAATATGCTTGGCGATAATAATACACCATTTTCATTTGCAATTTTAAACCACTCACCAGCATAGGTATTTTAAGTCTGGCATGCACATGCTAGCTAGAAAATTTGAAAATCATAAATTTCAATAAAATGTAACTTTTCTGAAATAACTTAGATTTAAATAAATAAATAAAAAGTTCTAGCAATATACGTATTACAGCAAAAGCAGTGCACCCAAAAAATCACTCGATGAAAGCTTGCCAAGCTACGAATGTGTTCATATTGGAAAAGTTTAATCTCTTTCTGAATTCAATATCTAGTTTCAGATTACGAGTTTTGGTAAAGCAGTTTATTTGTTTTATTTTATCGTGTCTTTTATAGATTTCAAGTATGCAAGAATAGTGCCTATAGAAATTTTAATATTTTTATTTATTTCACTTAATCAAACCAAGCAAACATACACATACACACACACACACACACATACACACACACGCACACACGGTTGTATGGAATTTGTATAAAATAATCACAGCCAAAACAGACATCATATCCATATCCAAAACAAAACAAATCCAATGATTAACGAATAATCAAAACCAACCCGACCGCGTAAAAAATTAACTAAATAGATAATAGAATAAAAAGGATTTTATGACTTATGTCACATCCACAAATAAGATGAATCTAACAACACCCCACACCCCATAATATATTGAAATCCATAAAGCCATTTAGGCTGCAAAGCATGAAAAATAAGTAGATATACATCACATCATACATTCATCGATTATTACATATATATACAAACAATATACATATATATATATATATATATATATATATATATATATATATATATATATATATATATATATATATATATATATATACATATATACATACTATATTATGCATATAACATAACAAGAAATCATTCTTATTTCTTATCACGGAACAATGTCTTGTTTCAAAAGGTATTCACGAGTTAATATCTTGAACGAATATTTACTTGGAGCTTGTCGTATATCTTCGGGTAAGGAATTCCAGAGTAAAGCAGCCTGAGCGGTGAAGGATTTCCTGGAGAATTAAGTGAAATGCTTTGGAACACTAATTTTATGATTAGATTCATAATGATTTCTTAATTTTATGATTATTTATAACATGCAATTATTATTAATTAATTACTTATTCACAATATATTACCGGAGTGACTTACGTTTGCGGCAGCTTAGGGAGGATTGAAGTAAAAGGAAATAAAGACTTTTTCCTATATTACTTTTTTGTAACTTACAAGCTAACTTAATTTCTGTGACAGTGTGGGTTCACAAGAATACTAGACTACCTAACTTACAAGCTAACTTACCTACCACTGGATGATTTTAACAATCAAACCCCGATTTTTATACTATGTTGAATATTCTTAAGGCACGTAAGTAAATTAAGTCACGTCTTTGAAGACGTGCTGCTATTTGCTTAGCAGGTGTTGCCGTATGGTAGATGACTTCGTGATTGTCTTGGTGGGCATATGTAACTGAGGAGTTACATATGCCTACCAAAACAATCACGAAGTCAAGAATCAAGAATGGAGGCACCCTTAGCGCGATGACTATTGCAGCACATTCAGCGAAAATGTCGCCGGGACATCTTTGTGCTGACATGTAAGGCCTCGGTTAGCATATGTAAGTAGGTCGGTAGGTAAATGTAACTCCTCTACCCTCATCACGGCGACTTTTGCAGCACATTCAGTGAAAATGTCACCGGGTCGACTTCGGAGGTTCCCACTCGTATAATATTTGAAGGATGTTCTCGGCTTTTCTTTCTTCTTGTTGTGTATCATAGTCCAGTTTGGTATGGAGTTGATGCTTAACTGCCTTCTCACATACATAGATAACATGTGCTAATCTTCGGACATTCCCTGTTTACTGGAAATTCCATCTTAGTCCTCACGGGTGACAACGCATCTACATTTTGATTTGTAATAGAGGATAGATGTGGATGTCTATGGGCCGCAGTAACCACTTACCATCAGGTGGACTGTGTGCTCGTTTGTCACCCTTATCCTATAAAAAAAACGCTCAAGATGGTGTTGGAGGTAGTCCGGACTCTGCGGCCCCAGAGATGTGCACCGCTTTCGCATCGTTGTGTAAAAACAGTCGACACGGGCGTTGACGAACATCCCTGACTCGCTTCAGTGCCCAGGCAGCCCCAACAGCACCCTGAACGCATTATTACATTGCAAATACTCAGAGTTAGAAAGCGCCGAACAACCGGAAATGACATGCCTAAGTGACTCACCGGGATGGTGATAGGGATGAGAAGCTCGACAGATGTTGGCGGCACCATCCTTTTGGATGTATTTCCGATAATTGTTAGTCTTAATAACCTGATCCTGTATCGCACAGACAAAACCCTTGGTTTCCCCAAACAGATCCCCGAAACGTAGCCAGTGGAGGGAGGCAACTGTGTCTACAAAAGGCTCATATAGAGCCTTGTAGAACCTCCCGTTGAGTGCCTCCGGTCTGAGTCCAAAGGCCCTCGCTGTGGTTTATGGGCTCTGACCACAGGCCGCGCCAGAATACGACAGTGTCGGCCTGATTCGGTGCTGGGCCCGTTCCACGTACCATTGGTCGCTACGGTGATTAATAGAGCCTCTTCTGATCACTCTGGAAGAGACGATTCTGGTTGAACCGTGTCGACCTCTCGGTATATCGCCGAATCCGTTTTCCCCAAGCAGCGATTCTCTGCTTCAGGTCGTCTGTGCGCTCCGCCAGTTTTTGCGTTATATCCGGCTGGGACAAACTGATATTTGTCCCAGCAAACGCCACCCCGACGGTGTGCACAATTCTCGGCATATTATTGCCCGACCTGAAGCTTATCAGTCTGCCGATGAGGGCCCTTGCCTTTGCGATACGGTCCTCAATCCTTCTTCTCCAGGGTGGGATGGCGCTACTTTGTCTAGTAGCGCATCTTGCCGTGGAAACTTTGGCGCCAATAATATGGCAAACTGTCAGGGCGGCGCCAAAAATAATTGAGTCCGTCTCGCAAAGATCCTGGCTGACTTCCAAATAGGTCGCCAGCATTGGGTTAAGAGCCCTCACGACAACCCGATTCCGCTTGCTTAGGGGCATGCGCGGGAGTCGTGGTCGATTTTCGAGAGGCATACTGCGCGTTTCCAAAATAGCCTCTTCCAATGTACTCCTCATTTGCTTTAGTTCTAGTTCCTGGGCGACTGTTCCATCATCGTCTGAACCAACCATAACTGAATGTTTAGGCAACATATTAACCTTTTGAAAATTGAATTCCCGACGCGCGCTCGAAGCGTGCATCCGACGTTACCAAGGTCATCCCGCCCCTCCGCTTGCCGGATTCCTTTGGAAGTTGTGTCGAACGAGACGCATCGAGAGAATCATTGTGAACAACGGCTGGTCGAGGTGACGCGTAGAATTTACGATTGGAGTTTTTCGCTTCTAATGCTTAGTTATCGTTTATTGCGTTCACGCGATAACGAAGCCGTAATATTTTGATTGATTAACTTAAATTCGTTGGCAAGTAATTCATGTCAATTTGTATAGTGATTACCGGTTGAAGTGCTTTGACAATATTAATTTGCGTCGACGAGTTGCCTTGTGGCATTTGATGTAACTCGGAGATATTTTCCTATGTCGGTTAAAAACGCTAAACTTAGTGACCCGTGAGAAACAGCATCCGTATTAGATTATAGATTTGTGATAAGGGACGCTAGACTTTGAGTGAAATTGAGGTGACGCCGCTGGAGTGATACCACACCGTGGGGTGGCGCCTGAGTCAGGGTTGCTGCCGATTAAAAGAGCTAAGTCAGGTTACACATACACACCTTCTCGCACACTACTTACATACACTACACCTACCGCCTGACCGAGCCTTGTGGCCAGTCTGCGCTTCTGAACCAGGTAAGTCGAATTAATTACCTAGTCCATATATATATATGTTGATTATCCATAGCCATTTTGAACCCCACCCTTAATTGTCCGTCGAATCTACCGCTAATGGGCCCCGGGATATTTGACCTTTGTCGGGGCAACTAGGGGCGTGTACAGTTTGGTAGCAGCAGCGTGGTTAATTGTTCTCCAATTACCCTCGGCCGTGTTAGAAAAATAAAAATATTATTTTTTCTTCCCTTCTTTGTTTTTTTTGTTTTCTAGGTACTTACGCGTTAAGTATTTTGGGTACGTAGATTAAATTGTCGAAGGGTCGGTCGCCTGAGCGGGGTATCTTTGCTGACCGACTGTAGTGGGTACTTGCCGTGTAGTGTAATTGTATTTAACTTGATTTAATAGTAACTGTATTTTTTATTTGTTTATTTAATTTGTATATTTGTGCCGCGTAGTAATTTGTAATTTGTAGTGATGCCATCGCACAAGCTACCGGCTCGTCGCCTGCAGGCGGAGCTGCGCTGTGCCGCAAATTCACATACTTTGATAGGGACACCCGATCGGGTCCATAGTCTACAGAAGCGGCTCGAGCAGGTCGCGGCCCGAAGGACCATAGTGGAGGAGGCTTATGCTGAGCTCGAGGCCTCGGATGCGGAATAGGGTGTCCTTAACTCCTGCCTCGCGGACTACGAGTAGTTTTTTTCGCTCACGGACGACTTAATCGAGGCGGGGGCCAAGTACGCGGAGGAAGCGCGTGAAGCTCGGCTGAGTGGCCTGCCCGAGTCCCCTCGGAAGCAGCCTACTCAGCCGGAGCTGTTGGGACGACTCCTAACTCTGGACCTGCCAAGGTTCTCTGGGGTCCTCTCCGAATGACTGACATTTGTTGGCCTTTTTGACAGCCTAGTGGACGCACGGAGGGACTTGACATCCAGCCAGAAGATGGGGTATCTCCTGGCATCATTGGAGGGGGAGGCCCTAGGTGTCGTCGGCCACCTGAAATTGTCGGACAACGCCTACCAGAATGCTCGGGACCTCCTCGCCGTAAGGTACGCCAACGTCCGGCGGATTGTGGACGAATACGTTCGGAAGCTGCTAAACATCCCGCTGCTTAAGGACCGGACCAGACTACGTACGGACATCGTGAATCCAGTCGTGGTGGCCTGCAACTCGTTGCGGCTGGATTTACCGGTGGACGAATGGTCCTTTTTATAGCTCCACATTGTGCTGTCCCGCCTTCTCGATCTTCGGCTCCATTTTGAGGAGAGGTACGGCGGGGACGGCGCCTCCTATAATTCCTCCCTTCAGGGACCTGCTGTGGTTCTTGGAGGAGCAGTGTAGGCAGATGGAGAACGCAGCAGGCGCCGTCGAGGACCCCCAGGTTGTCACCCGAGCTGTGCCCAGGGAGAGGCGGAATCCGACTAGCAAGGCGTCGCCAACCCCTCTAAGGCCGAGCGGAGCTCCCGCGGGAGGGCGCCGCCCCCTACCCTCTTATAGCGGACTAGCGGCCAGGGAGGCGCCCCCCTGCTCCTATTGTCGGGCATCCGAGCATCGGGTGACATCCTGTCCAAAGTATCTGGGTAAGCCGGTCCCGGCGAGGCGAACCATCGCCAGGGAGCGCCGCTGGTGCTACTCTTGCCTGGAAAGGCACCTCCTAAGGGACTGCCAGCACCAGCGGCCCTGTCCGCACTGCCAGGGCGCCCACCATACAATTTTGTGCCTGGGTGCGAACTGCGCATCCGCTAGGGGCTCTGCTGGATCATCGGCTCCTACGGGCGGGGGCGCCCAGCCACGCCCTCTGTCGGGTGATGCTCGACGCTCACCTGCCAGCTTCCGTGCCCCTGGGTTTGAAGGTGGTCCCTTCCCCGACCAGTCGGGGGGGTCGTTCCCCCAGGGTTGGGGGGTCGCCACCCCCCCTCAGCGTGTTGAGAGGAACTTCACGGCCACTTAGCGGTCAGCTAGACCCTTCTTCCTCCCATTAGCTGAGTGGCCGCGACTGGAGCGCCGCCCTCCCCCCTTTGGTGGGTACCGCCACTACCAGGTTCCGGCGACCTCAAGACTGTCCCGGGCCTCAAGGCCGAGGTTCCCCGAAGTTCCCCAGGTTGGCCCATTTGGTGATTTGCAACCAAGGGTCGTGGAGATGCCAGAATGTCGCTTTCGGGACCCCCGGTTCGAGTGCCAGTCTGATGGAGGCAGCTCCTGCTAGGAAGCTGCCGCCCTAGCTTCCACCACTGCCGCCTCCACTGAGCCTTTGAGCCGTCAACAGTCCACCTGTCAAACTGTTCTATTGCCGACAGCCTCAGTGAAGGTGTACAACTCGAGCGGCGACTGCTTAACGGTGCGCACTCTATTGGATTCGGGTTCACAACGCAGTGTGGCCTCCACTTGGTTGGTGGGAAGACTAGGGCTCCCCTGGAGCTCTAAATCACGTCCGATGGTAGGTATCGGAGGTGCCGAGTCTCCTGCTCCTAGGGGACAAGCGGAGTTGGTGTTCAGCCCTGCCAGCGAACACCTTCACATTTTCGTCAAGGTAAATGTCCTCGATGACATTGTAGGGTATCTCCCTTACGTTCGTATAAATGAGAGCGCGGTTCGTTGTGCGTCGGGTTTGAGACCGGCAGACCCTCGGTGGTCCCAACCTGGACCTAAAGATTTGTTGCTGGGGGCCGACGCGCTGGGGTTCATCTTCTTAGGCGAGATACGAGCCCTACAGCCCGATGGCTTGTCAGCCATGTCCACTTTATTTGGGCACAGTTTCTTTGGACCGGTTCTGTGGTCTCTACCTCCTCAGACGGCCGGCCCGCTCTCTGTTGTGGGCGTGTCCCTTTCGGACGTCGTCCAGCGGTTCTGGGAAATTAAGGAGCCGACATACGCGGCCTGAGTCAACCTTCTGGACCGTGAGTGCGAGCTGTTCTACCAGAACAATACCGGCCGTCGTGTCGACGGTCGTTTTGTCACTCGCTTACCCTTTCTTGACTCACGGCCCCCTTTGGGACAATCTCGTACCCTGGCCGAAAAGAGGTTGCTCTCCATGGAGCGCCGTATACGGCGCGACCCAGCCTTGCGCGACAAATATATCGAGTTCATGCGCAAGTACCGTCCAACTTCCACTGGTGGTCACAGGAGCACTACTTCCTCCCTCACCATGCGGTCTTGAGGAACCCTGGGAGTAAGATTCCGGTAGTTTTTGACGGCTCCGCCCCCTCGTCAAATGGTGTGTCCCTGAACTAGTGTCTCCACTCTGGTCCTAAATTGATTATGGACATATCCGACATTTTGACCCACTTCCGTCGGCACCAAGTGGTTTTTGTAGCCGGCATTCGGATGATGTTTCGACAATCAGTGGTCCATCGTGATGACCGTCGATATCAGCTGATATTGTGGCGCGAGAATCCCAGCGATTCGATACAGGTGCTGTAGTGTTATGCTACTTACTTATCATTTTACATTAATTTAAATCCATTTTTCCATTCTGTTTCAATTCTCTGCATTCGCTTCAAATCGGGATATTTTACATCACCTTTATTTCCATGGGATCCTGTAACGATTTCGGACCATAGGAGCACAGTCACAAATCGTTTCTGCTTCGTGTTTCCACATTGTCAGCACTTCTGAATTGGTGTCAGTGGAGTCTACCTTTTTTCGATCTTTTGGTTGGTTTTCCGTAGCTCTACAATTTCGGGCTTTGTGTGGGTAGTTGCGTTACCTTTTTTCCTATTTTAATGATGTCTCCTTTTCCACTTAAATCTTTCCATTTTCTTATAACAAGCCTAAAACTAAAATTTGACATGTTCTATTACTGATGTTTATTTGGTCTCCATGGAAATTATATTCAAATTTGTTACCGAAAGATATAAAAACCGAACAATCGGTGAAGAAATACGGTCTTGCTTCAGTTCTCGTATCGGAAGCATCTTCTAAAGGCCTTATCCCGGGGCCGCTCAGCCCCGGGATCCTGCAAGCCTCCATCTACATCCGGCGCATCCTGAAGTCGTCGGCGCATCCTGCAAACCAGGCGCCGGGATCCTGCAAGCCTCCATTTACATCCGGCGCATCCTGAAGTCTTCGGCGCATCCTGCAAGCCAGGCGCTGGGATCCTGCAGGCCAGGCGTCGACTCTGTCTGTGAAGATCCTCAACTCTGTCGGTGTTGAGGCAAACTCCGAGAAACTGAAGAAGGTCATCTCGGAACTCAATGGCAAGAGTGAAGAACTGATCGCGCAGGGTCGTGAGAAGTTGTCGACCATGCCCGTCGGTGGAGCAGCGCCCGTGGCCGCGGTCGCCGCTGCTGCAGCGCCGGCAGCTGAGAAGAAGGAAGAGAGAGTCCAAGAAGGAAGAATCTGAGTCTGACGATGAAGTTATGGGCTTCGGTCTCTTCGACTAAAGCTTGCTTAATTGAATTTTTAATTCTTCACCTTTACTGCGCCTTGTCCATTCCCTTTTGACTTGATTGCTTTCCCTTTCGTTCTTAACTCAGTATTCATCATTCATTTATTCATCCTTTTCATACCTTCAAAATTCTAAAACAAAACTTCTTCTAGTTTTTCAACTTATTTGGATTATATTTAGGCCTACATATAACACTTCACTTACATTCATCACTCTAAGTTACATTCATCACTCTAATATTTTTTATTCTAGATAACTTAGAGGTACGATTTTTAATAATATTTTTATTTCTTAAACTTAACTTTACACTTTGCACTTTATATAAATTGTTTTTGAAAGCTGAAGTGAGACAACCATAAATTTTCTAAACATTTATTAACTGTTCATTTGTATATATGTATAAATATCACCACGTTCACCTTATTATTTCTATACATTTATTAACTGTTAATTTGTATATATGTATAAATATAACTGTTAATTTGTATATATGTATAAACCTTCACTTGGGAGCAACTGACTACTCCCTTAATTTGTTTTATCTTTATCTTCACTTGGGAGCGGCTCACTACTCCCTTAATTTTCTTCACTTTTATCTTCACTTGGGAGCAGCTGACTACTCTCTTGATTTTTTATCTTCACTTAGGAGCGGTTGACAACTCCTTAAATAAGCCTGAATGTCCTTTTGAAAACACACTTCTAAGAGTGGTGTTTCTTCGACTAATTTTTTTTTCCCACACAGGAGCGGTTGACTACTCCTTAAATAAGCCTTAGTGTCGTTTTGAAAACACACTTTTAGAGTGGTAGTCATTGAATGTGAACTCCACCCTTACCTGAATGCAGATGATGAATGTAAGAGATAGTATATCTGATTTTGACTGGTGATGTCTGTTTCTGCAAAGCTGTGTTTTTATGGTTTATTTTAGAATGTATATATCAAAATTTTTGCTGAGTCAAAAATTTTCCAGGGTCGGGGGGAAAATGTAGTGTTATGCTACTTACTTATCATTTTACATTAATTTAAATCCATTTTTCCATTCTGTTTCAATTCTCTGCATTCGCTTCAAATCGGGATATTTTACATCACCTTTATTTCCATGGGATCCTGTAACGATTTCGGACCATAGGAGCACAGTCACAAATCGTTTCTGCTTCGTGTTTCCACATTGTCAGCACTTCTGAATTGGTGTCAGTGGAGTCTACCTTTTTTCGATCTTTTGGTTGGTTTTCCGTAGCTCTACAATTTCGGGCTTTGTGTGGGTAGTTGCGTTACCTTTTTTCCTATTTTAATGATGTCTCCTTTTCCACTTAAATCTTTCCATTTTCTTATAACAAGCCTAAAACTAAAATTTGACATGTTCTATTACTGATGTTTATTTGGTCTCCATGGAAATTATATTCAAATTTGTTACCGAAAGATATAAAAACCGAACAATCAGTGAAGAAATACGGTCTTGCTTCAGTTCTCGTATCGGAAGCATCTTCTAAAGGCCTTATCCCGGGGCCGCTCAGCCCCGGGATCCTGCAAGCCTCTATCCTGCCTGAAGCCACTGGACTCTACGATCCGTTGCTCTGCCTGAAGTCGCCGGATCCTACAAAACGTTGCTCTGCCTGAAGTCGCCGAGATCCCACAAGTCTCTACTCTACCTGGAGTCGCCGGAATCTACAAACCTCTGTTCCGCCCGAAATCACCGGAACCTACAAACCTCTGTCCCGCCTGCAGTCACCGGATCCTGCAGGCCACTGCGCTGTCTGAAGTCGCTGAGGATCCTGCAAGCTCCTGTCTGGGCTGAAGTCGCCGATCCTGCAATCGCCGCATTCACCTGAGGTCGTCGCCTAGAGACGCCCACGCCTACCCACCTACGCCGTGCGTGCTCGTTCCAGGCGCTGAGAGCACGCTTGGGATCTTCGGACTCAGCTACGACATAAATCTTTTTTTTATTACCTTTTTTTTTAAATATAATTTGTAAATCACATCATCCATCATCTACATATTTCATTTTTTTATAAAATTGTAAATACTCTTTTAAAAACTTAAATATATTATTGTCTTGGTCTATTTGGTTGTTTTGCTGATCGTAGGTTAGGTTTTCCTTCTCTTTTAATTGTCGCTTCACGACAGTGTTTGAGTTGAACACCACCACCTATGGACTCCGGTCCAGCCCGTATATTGCCACGCAAACCCTCCTTGAACTAGCTGAGAGAGAGCGTCTTAGATACGCTCGGGGGTCTTCTATTTTGTAGACTTCGATCTACATGGACGACATCTGTACGGGCGCCTTCACCGTCGAGGAGGCTCTTGTCTTGCGAGACGAATTTATTGCCATCCTGGAGTTCGGAGGTTATGAGTTGCGCAAATGGTTGTCGAACTCCCCTCATATTTTGAAGGACCTGCCAGGAGAGGATCAACAAGACCTTCATCTATTCGGGCACCCTGAAAATCCTAATTTCTTGACTGTGCTGGGCATTCAATATCAGCCTGTTCAGGATACCTTCACGTATCGAGTAAAACTCGATTCCCCTCCTAAAGCATGGACCAAGCGCTTCGTGCTGTATACAGTAGCCCTAATGGATGGATCACCCCGGTCATCTTTTTGGCTAAGTGCTTTCTTCAAAAGCTCTGGATATCCGGGTTGGGTTGGGACGAGCCTATTAGTGGAACGCTCTTGCGAAAGTGGCTCTTCATTGTCTCCTCCCTTCCGGACATCAACCGGGTCTCCATGCCAAGGTGCTTCCTCCCTCCAGGGAAATGCAGGGCTACCCTACATGGGTTTTGCGACGCCTCTGAGATAGGCTATGCTGCTGTCGTATATTTGCGGATTGTGAGCTCTTCTGGTCCTACTGCCATCCATCTCGTACTTACTAAAAGCAAGGTTGCTCCCATTAGGTCCCGCTTAACTATCCCTAAATTGGAACTATCCGGAGCCGCTCTTCTCACGCGACTCCTCAACCACGTTCACTCGTCTTTGACGTCTGTAATCGATATTACGGACGTCTACGCTTGGTCGGACAGTGAGATAGTACTTTGTTGGCTCAGAGCTGCACCTCACAATCTTGAGGTTTTTGTGGCGAACTGCGTGTCTCAAATCCAGGATTCTGGGACGTCTCTAAACTGGAGATATGTCCCAGGGGAGTTGAATCCCGCAGACTGCGCTTCTGGCGGCTGTGAAGCCCTCTCGTTGGTTGACCACCCGCTGTGTTGGGGTCTCAGTTGGTTGACTGTGTCTCAGTCATTCTGGCCCCAGGGTAAGTACTCCGAACCGATTGAATTGCCTGGCCTACGAGCCTGAGTAGGAGTGGGCAAGGATAAGCCCACTTGGGATCTCTCCCTTCTAGAACGGTACAGCTCTCTCGATAAACTCTTAGGAGTGACTGCTTGGTTGCGTCGATTTATCCGCAATTCGAGAGAGCCGTCCAACCGAATCTCTGATTCCGTTTCGTCCCCTAGCGAGCATCGCGAAACTTTGATGCATTGGACCCGTATGGTCCCAACGGAGCATTTTGAGCCCGTGATTGAAACCTTGAAGCGAGGCTCCGTGATCAAGGGCGCTCTGGCCCGTCTGAACCTCTTCCTGGGCGACGCTAGGATGCTGCGCGTTGGCGGACGTTTGAAAAATTCTCAACTGCCGTACGGGGCTGGACAACCGTTACTGCTCCCTAAGGACGGCGCCTTTATCCGGTTGCTGGTAACCCACCATCATGTTAAGAATGCCCACGCTGGGTGTTAATATAACACTTCAAAAGCAGTTATCGAAAAAAACATGTTACAGCGTATAGTGTTTTATATGCTATAACATGTTTTATTGTGTGTGTATGTAGTTTTTTATACGTGGTAGAGCCATGCTGTAGCTATATTACTGGTATAGTTGTAGCACGAATGGGTCGGCTCGACCGGGGAAGGACCACGCTCTCACAGAATACCAGCGTAAAATGGCAGCTTAACGCTGCTGTGTTCCGTATGGTAAGTGTAGAGAACCGGAGACCCTTTTTACTGGAAACGAGGCATTCCATCTTAGTCCTCACGGGTGACAATGCATCTGCATTTTGATTCGTAATCGAGGATATATGTAGATGCGTACGGGACACAGCAACCACTTACCATCAGGTGGACTGTGTGCTCGTTTGTCACCCTAATTCTATATAAAAAAAGTGTTCACTACAACGTACCGGTTCCCGACACCAATGAAATTATTAAATACTATTAATTTTAAGTGCTGATTTATCATGTGGTTGGCGGTGATGGTAAATATATTGAGAACCTTCATGTCTTAGAAATGTTAAAAACATTCAATCAATTCTTTGCAAATCAATCAATTAATTTTAATTATAATATGTAAAATCCGCCCAAATTCTCCTAGTTGCACTGCGAACTCTTCCCTATCAGAAATAAGAGGGGTAGGCCAGAGCAGTAGATCAAATTTAGAATATTACTTTATACTGATGGCAATTACGCTTGATAGCGGGAACTAGTTTGTATCAATTCTGTAAAATAACAGTATTTTCAGCTACTATTAAGTTACATCGACTACAGATGAAATTGAAATTGACTGTATAAATAATTTACTCCTAGCCGCAGTATCGCTTTCATGAAACATAATATTGCTTTATTTTGCACGTTTGTTCATTTGTTTTCACTCTTATAGGTTTTTATTGGCATCCGTGTAACATTACGTTTTTTTTATTTTCTTTAATGATGTAAAAATGTAGGCCAAATAAAAATAATATATAGATCTAAAAATAAACGTAATTCTAACGTTCAAAATGCTCCTCAAATATTATTGAGGCGTAGAAGGCAGAAATCAAATAAAGCAGCGAAGCAAGTCCTTGCCGGAGTATTCGCCCTCGCTTGATTAAACCGCCTCCACCCTGATTACATCTTCATTGCGTTAAAATCGGGCGTTCATTATTTCTTAAAGTAATATCATCTATAAACATTTATAATGACAGTTGTATGAAAATATTTTGAGGACATACGAAGTTCATCAAAACACACTCTACCACAGCGTCGCAGACCTGCTCCTGCTCCATAACTCTCAGAAATTAAAGGAAATCTCACTGCTGCGCCATGGAGCAATTAATTCACAGAGTACCTTTGTATAGAATTAACTCTACATGCTGCTTCAGTGCGTGTTGGCGGATTTTACATCTCCTAGAAATATGTTATTGATTAGACATTTCGAACCATTGATCTAATCGCGATTGTAAATAGTTTGGAAAATACAAAAATTCACGCCTCATGAGCGTTTGATGAAAGAATTAATTGTATTTCTGACTTTTAATATATTATTTACGCGTATTAAATCTAGTGCTCTATTATTTTAACAGGTAGATATACCTACCCACTTAACCGTCTACCGCGCGCGAGTGAATCTCGCCTGACCTGTCCGCGCATTAAATGTCACAATTTTTTTTACGACCGCGCGAGACTGTCTTAACAAAAACGATTACTACTGAAAAAATACTATAGCTACCTAACCTAGCTAGGAAACCTGTTATTGGCCATACTTTTAGTTTGTTACATTAATGTTAATATTTACTATATACGCTGTTGGTTTTCTAAATAAAATAAAGAATTAAATAATATGTTGGATCGATGACGTCATAATACTCTCTAAATTCTTGGTTTATAAACTAATATGATTATTGAAATCAGACACCATCTTATCCTGATTACTTTGAAATATCATAATAGTATGTTGATTCGTAAGTACGTATAGAATCGGTGGCATGGTCATTACTATAATTGTAATCTAAGTTTAGGTGAGTTTTAATCCCCCCCCCCCCCCCACCTCCCCGCCTTGTCGTGGCGGATCGGGTGGACCAATGATAATGATAATAAAAATAAAATTATTGAATAATCTTTGGATATTTCACGTGATTTCCTTTTAGGAAACAGACCCTTTTTCAGATCCTTTTTCGTAATTAGTTTTAAATTTATTACTGCCATACAAATCATAATGTTGGAAAAAAGTGTATTGTAATAGACAGCCCTTTGCGAAATTATCATTATCATATCATTACAGCTCTTCACAATTCCATCGCTTAACATAGGCCTCCCCAAAGAAACAACCTGCTAGAAAGGCCTGAACCACCTACATTCATGAACTTCCTTCTCTTAGTAGGCCGTAACTCAATCTAGTGGGGGGCTGCCCTACTCTTCGCGTACCGATTCGAGGCTGCCACTCGAGAATCTTTCTTACCAATCAGTTATCGGTTTTTCCAACTATGAGGTCGGCCCATCGCCACTTCAGGTTACATAGTTTTAATCTAATTTACTTTTGAACGTAAACGTACTTCGGCAATTCTTTCTAATATCTCTGACAAGTCTAAGATGCCATTTATAGTAATTTACAGAAACCAGGAAATAAGTTAATGTGATTGCAATAAACGTATAAAATGTAGCTCTAACGTATTTATAGCACTGAATCTATAATACCTTATCAATCATTGAGCAATTCAATATACTAATCGTATATTATTGTTTTAAATATATTATTTATTTTCGATATGATATATTACAGCTTTTGAACCACTACGAAATTTTAGTATTAGGTAAATTAAATTTTAGTTTTATAAGAGTTTTCTTTTATATAGTATATATAAAATTACATACATTTAAATAGTATACTTGGTGGTAATATTCAAAATGTTTCCAACAAATTACTGACAAATCAACTGAATGAGCTGTGAACACTGACTTCTATCATACTAGTATATAATGTGAAGGAAGTGGCTGTGAATTTTGTGTGATTTCAAAAGTTCCTTTTAAACGTAGTAATAATATACTCTTTGGTTGCTTTTTTAAAAGAAGGTATGGGGAGTGTAAGTCAACGCAAAAAAGCGTACGTATATGTACAAAGAGTAGACAATTACTGAGTTTTAGGCAAAAAAGCGTTTATTTTATATTTTGTATATTAGATATTTTAATGTTCAGCTTTGAAAGTTTAATGCAGTTTGCTTTATATGCAAACTCAAAAAATATTTCTTCTAAATCAAAATATGACTTCATAACAAGATAATGTGGTAAGATAACCCTAATCTGTAATCTTAATACTACTATATTATATGGATTAATAAACTTAATATTAGGTCCTTAGATATGAAATTAGCGTTTTGTCGTACTGACCACTTTGATCTGAAATATCTCCTCTTTGGTTAAGAATTCCAAATTCAAATTTATAAATTGATTTAGCTGGTACATTTGAGTTTTGAAAGCAGTCATTAATTTGTTTTTACGTCATTATTTTTTTTTGGCATCGCTTATTACCGCAAAATGGAAAACCATTGAGATATTATGTACTACGTACTAGAGGCGACACTGCACTATGTTACGCTGTTCCATTCAACTGCGGCAATGTCACCGCACTTTAATCAGTCGCTCGCTAGGCGCTTGTAGAGATGTCACGTGTTGTGTTGATTTAAAAAAAAATCTCTTGATTAAATATGCCGCGGTGTGTTCTTAGATATTGCACAAAAAATTCGCGAAATGTTAGTAAAAACCAAGGAATCACTTTTCATCGGTAAGTAAGATACTTAAATAAAGCTTTGAGCTGTGAACACTGACTTCTATCATACTAGTATATAATGTGAAGGAAGTGGCTGTGAATTTTGTGTGATTTCAAAAGTTCCTTTTAAACGTAGTAATAATATACTCTTTGGTTGCTTTTTTAAAAGCAACCAAACAGCCGAAAAGCAAAATGAGAATCTCAATGATGTAGTGCATGAACTAATATCCAGCCAATTGCAGTTGCCTGAGGTAAATAAAGATTGTTTGAAGGTCTGTCATCGATTGGGCACCTCACAAAATAAGACCAGACCTGTGCTAGTTAGATTTTATGATGCCGAACACAGGCAGTTGATATGGGATAGTAAAACCGGACTTAAGGGCTCCGGTGTAACCATCTCCGAGTTTTTGACCAAGACTAGGCATCAAGTATTCACTTCAGCGCGTAAACATTTTGGCATAAAACATTGCTGGTCGTCCGATGGCAAAATAATAATTAGTCTTCCCGATAAATCTCGAAGAAAAATTGAAAGTATGGCAGAATTAGAACTGCTCACATCTAAATATCCATCCAGTTCAGATGTAAGTAATGCACCACAAACTGAAACAATGGCATCTCCTAAAAAATCTTCGACGAACAGTGCAAAAGTTCCTAAGAAAACACGCCGGCGTTAATATTGTTTTCGTGAAGTTATATATTACATTTATACAATGTCCCATATTTCGCCGTATCATCTATAATGTTTCATGTCGGTAATCAAAACTTTTGTTTGTACTATAATTAACCAATATAGTTTTCTTTGTAGGTACATTATCATTCGTATTAAAGTGCTTGCAAAAGTTCACCTTACACTTTAACAAGTTTTTATTTTGAATACATTCATAGTTTGAACGTTTGACATCAAGTAAAATAAAGGTATTCTGCGACATTGGCGTTCAACACAAATGAACACATTTGTGTCGGTGTCGTGGAATATTTCTATTTTTATTTTATTTCATCAAATTATATGCGACATTCCGTTACAGCATTTTTAGAAAGTGATAATAGATATTCTTTATTGCACGAAACACAAAGTATCTTAATTTTAATAACTAATATCTTATTTATATTAAAGTGATTATAGTACATACATGGGTTTGACATTTCATTGTTTGTACTATATATAAAATATAATATTACTTTAGTAGTATTGTTACTTTTTTATCATATAGTATGTGTTTATATTGATTTGTACAGTATACTGTAGCCAGCTTTCTTTTGTTTTCTTTTCTTTTTTTTTCTTTTTTCTATTTCATTCACACTAATTGTTAAGTTACTAATGTTAGTTGTTAGTATAAATTTCTTCCATCACGCCAGTGAGTAAGATGAGTTGCCCTAAATGTTACTTTTCTTTTTTATATATAATATTGTATAAGTATAAGATAATTTATTTTTAATTTACTTATGTACATATTATTTTATATTTTAGTATATTTCTTTTTTTTAAATATTTTATTAGTATTGTGCCTTTTTTAAATATGTATACAGATAACGATACAGATAATAATGATAGCTTTTTCTCATGTTTGTCTTCATCTAACAGCTTTTTAAGCCTGGACTCAGAGCCTTCCGTAGATCTTAACCTGCATGATCGTATTTCAACCCTTTTTTCTCAATATCCTGGCAATCTTAATATAGCTCACATAAACGCACAAAGTATTCCTTGCCATTATTCTGACCTTCTCTCATCCATTGACAGTACTCATCTAGATGCTCTTCTAATTTCTGAGTCTTTTCTCAAGCCTTCCCTCCCATCTATTCAATATTCATTACCTGGTTTTGTTCTTATTCGTAACGATAGGGTAGGCAAAGGTGGTGGAGGTGTTGCTATCTATTTACGTTCGGAAATACCTTACAGGGTTATTAGCGTATCTCCATCAACTTACTCGAAATCTGCTGAACATTTGTTCCTTGAAATCACACTTTATCATACAAAAATTTTCCTTGGAGTATTGTATAGTCCTAACCTTAATATCAATTACTTTGATACATTAGATACACTTCTTAATAATTTCTGTCCTGTATATAACCATGTAATCTTGATGGGGGATTTCAACACATGTATAATTAAAAATGATTTACGTACTTATAAATTGAAATCTCTTATGTCATCTTATAACCTAGAAATCTTGCCTCTATCTGCCACCCATCACTTTCCCAATTGTACTGCATCTCTTCTAGATCTGATTATTGTGTCGTCTTTAAATAGTGTTGCTAACCACGGACAAATATGTTCCTCATTTTCATATCACGATCTCATTTACTTATCTTACCGTGTACGTCCCCCTAAACGCAAGTCACATTTTCGATATCTTAGAAGTTATAAGGGCATTAACTTGGAGACGTTGAGGAGCGATGCTAGTTTAATTGACTGGACACCGGTTATGGATTGTTCTAACATTGAGGACAAAGTGATTAACTTCAATTCTCTAATTTTAGATTTATATAATCACCATGCACCAGTAAAACGTGTGAAAATAAGGCACAACCCTGCTCCGTGGATCACAGCTGATATAAAAGACCTGATGGCGCGTAGAGATAAAGCTAAAAGAAGGTATAAGCGATATCCCCTTGAACGCAATTTAATCAACTTTAAAATACTACGAAATCGCTGCAATCGTTTGTGTAGAGATGCTAAAAGGCGCTATTTTCATGATACCCTCACAAGTTGCGATACTGCAAAAGCATGGAATTTTCTGAGATCTGTCGGTGTCGGAAAATATTCTGCTAGTGTGGGAAGTGAAATTAACTTGGATAGTCTTAACGAACATTTTGTCAACCCTCCTGTCATAGTTTCATCATTCAACAAAGCCAGAACCCTACTTGAATTATCCAAATGTCCAATACGTCATTATTCCTCATCTAATTTCACTTCTCTTACTGAAGATGATTCTATGCGATCCGTCCTTGCAATTTCATCTACTGCTATGGGTAATGATAACATCTGCTCTAAAATGATTACGTTGATTCTTCCCTTTCTGCTCCCTATTCTTACTCATATCTTTAATTTCTCTTTATCTTCTTGTTGCTTTCCGTCATCATGGAAGTTAGCTCATATTATTCCTATACCCAAAGTTTCGAATCCTTCATCTGCAACACATTACCGCCCTATTTCCATTTTACCATTTCTTTCAAAGGTGCTTGAACATATTGTCCACACACAATTGACCAAGTTTCTTAACCGTAACAATATCTTAAGTACTTTTCAATCCGGTTTTAGGCCTGGTCACAGTACAACTACTGCTCTCCTCAAGATAACGGATGATATCCGGTGCGGTATAGACCAAAAATATTTAACGGTACTTGTGCTGCTAGATTTTAGTAGTGCCTTCAATTCTATTGATTTTGATATACTTCTTAGCATTCTTCATTCTATTAATGTGTCTCCTTCAACTATTCAATGGTTTGATTCCTACCTCCGTGGCCGCTCTCAGTGTATTCGTATCAATGAAACTTTTTCTAAGTGGTGCAATCTAACCACGGGTGTACCTCAAGGTGGCGTCCTTTCTCCTTTACTCTTTTCCATCTTTATCAACTGTATCACTCAGGTGATATCTTCAAACTTCCATCTCTATGCAGACGATTTGCAGCTGTATCGTCATTTTCTAGTGACTGAAGCAAATTCAGCACTATTTGAAATAAATAACGATCTAAATAAAATCGATAAGTGGTCTAGATCATACGGACTTGTTATAAACCCTAAAAAATCACAAGCTATGATTATAGGCACCAGGTTTACTCGTAAATTACTTGACTTTTCTTCACTGCCAACTCTGCAAATTAATGGCATTCCACTAAGCATTTCAGAAACGGTTAAGAATCTGGGCGTCATCATGGATTGCAAGTTGACATGGAATGCACATATCACTGAAATTAGCAGGAAAATCAATTATACTTTTCATTCCTTAAAATGCCTTCAACATTTTCTGCCGTTATCAACGAAGATTTCTCTTGTCCAAACACTTATTTTCCCGATTCTTGATTATGCTGATGTCTGTTATTTGGATGCGACTGAGGAGCAAATAAACAAACTTGAGCGGTTGCAAAACTTATGTATTCGTTATATTTTTGGGCTGAAAAAGTATGACCACGTCTCCTCATATCGCAAACAGCTCAAGTGGCTCCCAATCCGACTTCGCAGGAATACTCGAATCCTTTGCCTACTCTTTAACATACTATACAATCCAACATCACCACCCTATCTACGTGATCGATTCCACTTTGCGCACTCCCCCGATGCAGTTTGCAGATCACATTTAAAAACCCTCCTAAATTTCCCTTCCTCTAGAACAAAGTCCTATTCTCACTCTTTTACAGTACATGCAGTTAGGTTATGGAATTCTCTTCCTGCTGCAATTCGAGAGGCTCAAACAGTGTCCGTGTTCAAAAGGCGAGTCAAAGAGCACTATCTTTCTTTGTCGTCCTAATGATTATATATATAATATATTATTATATTTATATATGTAATATATATATATGTATATATATGTGTATGTGTATATGTATTTGTAGTGGTATTTAGTTATATGTATGTATACATGGATATTTTTTTATTAGCTTTATGTTAAGTATATTAATATTATAAAATTTTATTATAAGAGTGCACACTAGTTCAGCTTCTCTTTTAATTTGTCCAGTATCAGGCCTGCTGGAAGAGATTTCAATATGAAATAAGCAGTGCCTTTGTACAAAATATCTTTTTTTTTCTTCATTTTAACATTATTTTGTGTGTACATAAATGGTTAAATAAATAAATAAATAAAAAAACATTATAGATTAATAATTAAAAAGTTATTTCTTTGGCGCCAACTTGTGTCATGGAATATAGATTATGAAATTAATTTGTTCATATACGACATTTCTGTGAGCAAGTGTAGCACGATCATATTATGCACAATTTTTTTTGTAGAAATAAATATATCTAAGTATTTATAATTAGGTTGAATTTCTTACGTTTATATTTGCTGATTATTCTTTTATTTTATTTTTAGGTTTCCACGTCCAAGCCACGAAAACCGAGAAAAGTGGATTAAATTCCTCCAAAATAATCGTAGAGATGTGGTTACCAACAAATCATACATACATTTGTTCCTTGCATTTTAAAGAAGAGGATAAAATTATAGTACGATGAATGCAAAAATAAACAAAACTTGTATTGTTTAAAGGCACTTAATTAAATACCTAATATATATTTTTACAATAACATTTATAACATCTTATTAATTGAAATTAGTTTTCAGCAAAAAACAACAAATAAGTGTATACACATATAATTCATGTGTAAACAGAAATGGTAGAAGTTTTTAAAGTTTTACTATGTTTTCTCACAGTAATTCATAAGGCATAATATAACTAGTATCAGCTCTGTGTCCATGCCTCACGCAAACTTAGGTTAGGGCTTTTGGGGACCCAGTTCTAGATTTAAATAAATATATTTCATTAGCTTCGATTCCTTCCAATTTATATAGGTACCTTATAAAATATTTATATAAAATTTTAATTAAAATGCTATTGTGATAATAATATAATATATATGATTCATCATATTAATTTACTTCATTACATGCAAAATAATTGACAAATTATTAAAAATTTAACTCGTTTTAATAAATTAATTAACAATATATTATGTACTCTAAATAAACAATAATTAAATACCTACTTATAATTCTACCTACGCATAATCTATTATGATAAAAAACCGCGCATGCGCGGTAAGACTGATGCGCAACGACATAGAGTAGCGCATATGTTTTGTTTGAAATATCTGTTCTAGTACGTAAGTACATATTTCTTCAATGTGGAAAACATGAAATATCGGTATATTTAGGAGTACGAGTTCTACTGTGGCACATCTGCTGCAGAAACAGCTCGAAGAATTAATGATGTGTACGGCGCTGGTGTCGCAAAAGAAAGCACGGTACGTTTTTGGTTTCAACTTTTTTCTTCTGAAAATTTCGACCTTCAGAACCAACCCCGTGCACGGCCGGAGACCAAAGTGGAAAATGAAGAATTAAAGGCTATTGTGGAAGCGGATCCATCACAAAGCACTTCAGAGATAGCTGCAGGCTTCGGGGTAAGTGATAAAACTGTATTAATCCACTTGAAGCAAACCGGGAAATTAAAAAAAAACTCGAACCATGGGTACCTCATGAATTGAGTGAATCGAACTTGCAAACACGCGTCGACTGTTGTGTTACTTTGCTTAACCGACACAATAATGAAGGAATTTCAAATCGAATCATTACTTGTGATAAAAAGTGGATACTGCACGATAGTCGGAAGCGCTGGACACCCAGCCAAATCCTGCCCTAAACGAAAATTGACTCAGAAAAAGTTATTTGTGAGTGTTTGGTGGACTAGCGCCGGTGTTGTTCACTACAGCTTTCCAAAAACTGGCCAAACAATTACGGCAGATATCTATTGTCAGCAACTGCAAACCGTTAAGGAAAAACTAGCTGCTAAACAACCAAGATTGTTCAATCGCTCTAGGCCACTGCTGCTTGACGACAACGCAAGACCACACACTGCACAACAAACAACCACTAAGTTTGATGAGCTACAATTGGGATGTCTGCGACATCCACCGTACTCCCCGTACCTTGCTCGAATAGATTACCATTTTTTCCGGAATTTGGACAACTTCTTACAAGTAAAAAATTCCTCCGATGCGGCAGTCCAAACCGCCTTCAAAGAGTTTATTGATTCTCGCCCCCATGGTTTTTTTTTAGTTAAGGGATCAATGAACTACCTATGAGATGGCAAAAGTGCATAGATAACAAAGGTGCATACTTTGATTAATTAAATATATTTTACAAAAAAAAAATTGACTTTATATTCCTCCCGTACAAAACGCCAATTTCATATGTAAGTACCTAATATAATGCAAGCCAAAGGTTATTTACATCAGGCTGACTTTATTAAGTCTTGTTTGCCACTGGACTGTAATAACAATGTTTGGAGCTACTAACGAGTCCTGTCGTCTGCAGATGAAACTGACTGCATAATTAATTTCCTTTGATCTGAATTTTCCATATGGTGGCTATAAACTAATGTAATAAGTTGGACCCTAAGTTTATGTTCCAAAATTGATCATTATTTATTGCTGGCACGTTCTTGGAAAAACCTATATCCAACGATAAACTTAAAAAAGTTATTGTGTGGTGACATCGTTTTAATTTATTTTTATGAAAATCATCATCATCATCATCATTACAGCCCTTCACAAGTCCACTGCTGAACATAGGCCTCCCCCAAAGAATGCCACAAAGCACGGTCCTGAGCCACCTGCATCCATCGACTTTTTGCATAATTTACCAGGTCGTCACTCCATCTAGAGGGGGGACGCCCTACACTTCGCCTGCCGGTACGAGGCTGCCACTCGAGAACCTTTTGTCCCCATCGGTTGTCGGTTCTTCGAGCTATATGGCCGGCCCATTGCCACTACAGCTAACTAATCCGTTGGGCTATGTCGGTCACTCTGGTTCTACAGCGGATATCCTCATTTCTGAGTTTATCACGCAGAGAAACTGCGAGCATAGCCCTCTCCATAGCTCGCTGAGCGACATTGAGCTTCCTCATCTGGCCAGCAGTGAAGGACCACATCTCAGTTCCGTATGTCATCACTGGCAACACGCACTGGGTGTAGAGTCTCGTTTTCAAGTTTTGAGGTATACCTGACGAGAAGATGTGCCCTAATTTCCCGAACGCTGCCCAACCGAGTTGAATCCGTCGATTGACCTCTCGGTGGAAGTTGGACTTACCTAGTCGGACTATTTGTCCCAGGTAAACATACTCGTCAACAACTTCGAACTTAGTGTTCCCAACAACTACCGGCATAGGTTTGACATGGACATTAAACATGATCTTTGTTTTGTCCATGTTCATCTTAAGTCCTATCCGTTGGGAAACACTATTGAGGGCATTGAGCATAGTGCTTAGGTCCTCCAGCTATTCTGCCATAAGGACTATATCGTCCGCAAATCGAAGGTGAGTGATGTGTTCGCCATTGATGTTGATACCGTATCCTTTCCAGTCCAGAAGCTTGAAAACGTCTTCCAATGCAGCGGTGAAGAGTTTCGGGGATATGACGTCACCCTGTCTTACACCTCTCTGCAATTGGATAGGTTTCGTACTTTGGTTCTGTACTCGGAAAGCCATCGTAGCCCTACTGTACAAACACTTCAACACTTCGATATACCGACAGTCAACTTGGCACCACTGAAAGGACTGCAGCACCGCCCAAATTTCGACGGAATCAAAGGTTTTCTCATAGTCCACATACGCCAGACATAGTGGAAAATTGTACTCCTCGGATTTCTGTACAATTTGCCGAAGGGTATGTATGTGGTACATGGTACCAAAGCCTTTTTGGCAACCGGCTTGTTCGGGAGGCTGGAAGTCGTCAAATCTGCGCGCGAGACGATTCGTAATGACTCTCGAAAACAGCACGTAGACGCGGCTCAGAAGGGAAATCGGTCTGTAGTTCTTCAAGAGAGCGTTGTTACCTTTCTTGAACAACAAGACCACTGCACTTCTGCTCCACGCCTCCGGTGTAATGCCACCATGGAGGACGTAATTAAAGAGCTTCTGAAGGACTTAAAGTACCGGTTTTCCACCCGCTTTCATAAGCTCCGCTGTAATTCTATCCTCGCCTGGGGCCTTGCCGTTTTTAAGGTGCTGGAGAGCCATTCTAATCTCGCTGAGACTGACGTCCGGGATATCATCGGAATAATGTCGGATAAGACTCGCTCTTGGGTCGTTACTCACACTTGCGTGCGGCTCCAACGATGACGTGTACAGCTGCCCATAGAACCTCTCAATCTCATTCAAAATCTCAAGTGCCCCGGAAACGATGCTGCGACACTCGGTCTTCAGCTTTGACAGTTGGCACTTTCTGGCAGACAGATCTCTGGCAAAGACTTTGGAGCCTTGGTTCCGCTCGATCGCTTCTTCAATACGAGCTGTATTGAAGTTGCGTAAGTTCCGCCGCATGCATTTGGAGATCTGTCTGTTCAGTTGCCTGTATGCTGTCAAATCTGTTGAAGAATGTAGCTTCATCTCCCGTCTAACAGCCATGAGATTAAGAGTGTGATCGGAGAGTTTTTGTGTTCATCTGCGGCGGGTCTTGCAGAACTTAGCTCCGACCGCATGGACAGTTTCCACGACTCCAACTTTACGTTTAGGTTCAGTGTGCATACGACTAACGAATCGGTTAATTCGGAAAACTCGAAGCAAGTACAGCTTTTTTATAGGATAAGGGTGACAAACGTGCCCACAGTCCACCTGACGGTAAGTGTTTGCTGTGGCCCATAGACATCTACATCTATCCTCGATTACGAATCAAAATGCAGATGCGTTGTAACCCCTGAGGACTAATATGTAATGCTTTGTTTCCAGTAAAAAGAGTCTCTGGTTCTCTACACTCACCATACGAAGCACAGTAGAATTAAGCTGCTATTTTACGCTGGTATTCTGTAAGCGTGGTCCTTCCCCGGTCGAGCCGACCTATTCGTGCCACAACTATACCAGTAATATAGTTGCAGCATGGCTCTACCCTGTAACAATTATTATTGAATTGTTATCAAAAGAATCTGTTGCCCATTTTCTGTTTCAGTTTCTCTCTATCGCCTGCTATGTAATTCACAGAATGATACTGGCAGTGCAGTAGGTACTAAAGAGATTGCAGAACAAAACATAATACGAGTATATTAGCTTCTTTTTCCCGTTATCGTATATCAATTGTGAATTTCAAAATAATATAAAATAACCCTACAATCCATTTTTTAAATTAATTTCACAATTAATTTAATAATGTTTTATTTGCGTTCACTGTTTCAGAACTTAAAGGAGATTTTTATATTTCATTATTTTTACAATATTTTTCCTTTGTCATTGTAAAAAGTAGACATCATAATTAATACAGTTCGTTGTGTTTAATGAAATCTGCGAGGAACGAATCTGTTGGCAATCCATACAGGGACCTTTCTTTTTTAGGGATCAAGCATTGTGAATTTTTAATTATGTGTTCCTCTTAGAATAAATATTTAATAGCTAGACACCGCTGGTTGTACGTTTTTTAATTATTTTATAATACGCAAGATATATTTAAGAATATCAAACAACTGCCTACTAGACAAGAGTGCGCTATCGATTACTTACACGATAAATAAATATTTAATTCACGCCCTTCCACTTTCTGCTTTTAACAAAAATAAAAAATATATTTATTCTACTGTATTTATAGAATTAAAAAAAGCTTTTAAAAAAATATTGAATAAATTAAAATACATTTATACTGCAAAGTCTTATTAACAAATTTTATTAATTAATTTTTTCTAAAATTATTTTACAAGTAAATAGTATATCAACAGAAAAAATCTCATTAAAAATTGCTGTATTTGCTCTTGGATGATATTCAAATCAATAAGTATGAATAACATTTTTATTGTACAAAGTGCTGTCACAAAACAAAATGAGGATGTTTTCAAATGTTTGTCTATCTGTCTGTCTGGCTGGGCAGATTTTTTGAAATGGCTGAGCCGATCGCAATGAAACTTCTCGAACAGAAAGTGATAAATACCACGAGTAATTTTTTTATCCTCAGAACATCATGGGTGTCATAAGAATTGTGGGAAACTTAAACAGGAGATGGCAACAGCATCTTTCTGTTAAGAATTCAAATAATTAAAAATTGCGATTTCAATCCGCCTACCAAGCGTGACTGCTATGGCAAATACCTCCTATGACCCTATGAACAATCGATAGGAAGGCATATGTACTGCAGTGCTTCTGAAAATTTAAATTTCTTCTGTTACTACAAAAATCTATACATATAATAAATCTGAAGAAAAGTCGTGTCTGTAATTCTAATATATTCTTGCAAAACAAATTCAGGGGACTAAATAAAGGGTTCTGAAGCCAAATTAGTGGTTTTTAAAATTTTTGTCTGTCTGTCTTTCTGTCTGTCTGTCTGTCTGTGTATTCCGGATTCACGCAAAAACTACTGAACCGATTTACATGAAATTTTGTATGTTGGTAGTCAGTAATCCGGGGCAACCTATAGGCTACTCTTTATCCGATTATGGAACTATAAAAAGATATGTTAAGTATTTAATTTCCTTTAGATGTTAATTTTCTGTTATATCTTATTTATAGGCGGGATAACAGATGTTTCTCAAATAAATACCATATTTGTAAATAAAGTTTAAAATTTAGTTATAATCTTGGTAAAATAATGTGAAACTACACCGATTTGGTATTCAAAACAGCGCCATCTATCATCAAAAAAGTAGTATATTTTGCGTTCAGTTACTAATAATGAAATAATATAAATGACTTACATTTATATGATTATATTTTAAAATTATTGAAAAATTTTAACGTTCAGTTTTTTAGTATTTTTGTTATTTTATTTTAAAAGTGTAATAATTTCAATAGATAATAGTGACGGCTATCAAAAATATGAAAATTGGTAAGATATTTATTTCAGTCTATAATTTAAAAATGAATCGCTGAATGTGTTGCTATAAACAAATCTTGAGAGCAGCTGAACCGATTTCGCTAATTCTTTTTTATTATATTCCTTGAAGTACGAAGATGGTTGTTACGGAGAGAAAAATTTAAAAAATTGCCTGAGAAAATCTAAAAACAACACTTTTCTATATTCCCATACAAAAGGTGATCATACTATAAACTTTAAGTTTTAGTGGAGGGGTTCCGGAAAGGCAAAACAATTGAGTGACGTTAGTACTATCGTATAATTATTAATGTCAATATTTGTATAGGTATCATAATAAGAAATCAGAAATTGTAATTTTCATTGTGATTTTTAGTGAACATTAAAAGAATTTTAAGTATTTTATAATTTTTATTTTTTGAAATAATGTAATTGTTGACTTATCAATTTTCTTTTTTCTTTTTTTATCTTACTAGCTGACCCGGTGTCCCGAATAGCAGATTAAGTATTAAAAAAAAAATAATTAAAGAATCGACTGTTAGACGGTACGAAGTTCGCCAGGTCAGCTAGTGTTAAATATAACAATTATATTTATAAAGCACAATGATATGATGATAAATCTCATTTTAATTCAATATTTGTACATTACATAATCAATAAGGTGGATGTATGTATTTCATAATTGTATCGCTTTAGAGTGGTGCCAGCTTAGGGATTATAATAAACAAAACACACAATGTAATAAAATTCTTCGACTTAAGATATAATTATTTATTTTAACTATTTAATATAACATTTCAAAACGAATTATCGAAAAAAACATATTATAGCGTATAGTGTTTTATACACTATACGTTATAACATGTTCTATTGTGTGTGTATGTAGTTTTTTATATGTGGTAGAGCCATGCTGCAGCTATATTACTGGTATAGTTGTAGCACGAATGGGTCGGCACGACCGGGGAAGGACCACGCTCTCACAGAATACCAGCGTAAAATGGCAGCTTAACGCTGCTGTGTTCCGTATGGTAAGTGTAGAGAACCGGAAACCCTTTTTACTGGAAACTAGGCATTCCATCTTAGACCTCACTGGTGATAACGCATCTGCATTTTGATTCATAATCGAGGATATATGTAGATGTCTATGGGCCACAGCAACCACTTACCATCAGGTGGAGTGTGTGCTCGTTTGTCACCCTAATTCTATATAAAGAAAAGTGTTCGATACAACACACCGGTTCCCTACACCAATGGAATTATTAAATACAATTTATTAAATACAAAAATTTTAAGTGCTGATTTATCATGTGGTTGGCGGTTATGGTAAATATATTTAGAACCTTCATGTGTTAGAAATGTTAAAAACATTCAATTAATTCTTTGCAAATCAATCAATTAATTTTATTTATAATATGTAAAATCCGCTCAAATTCATCGCAGTAGCGCTGCGAACTCTTCCCTACCAGAAATAAGAGGGGTAGGCCAGAGCAGTGGATCAAGTTTAAAATATTACTTTATATTGATGATAATTACGCTTGATAGCAGGAACTAGTTTGTATCTGTTCTGTAAAATAACAGTATTTTCAGCTACTATTAAGTTACATCGTCTAAATATGAAATTGAAATTGACTGTATAAATAATTTCCTCCTAGCCTAACATTTTGCATTATTTTGCACGTTTGTTCTTTTTTTTTCACTCTTATAGGTTTTTATTGCCATCCGTGTAACATTACATTTTTTATTTTCTTTAATGATGTAAAAATGTGGGCCAAATAAAAATAATATATAGATCTAAAAAGAAACGTAATTCTAACGTTCAAAATGCTCCTCAAATATTATTGAGGCGTAAAAAGCAGAAATCAAATAAAGCAGCACGGCAAGTCCTTGCTGGAGTATTCGCCCTTGCTTGATTAAACCGCTTCCACCCTGATTACATCTTCATTGCGTTAACATCGAGCGTTCATTACTTCTTAAAGTAATATCATCTATAAACATTTATAATGACAGTTGTATGAAAATAGTTTGAGGACATAAGAAGTCCATTAAAACACACTCTACCACAGCGTCGCAGACCTGTTCCTGCTCCTGCTCCATAACTCTCAGAAATTAAAGGAAATCTCACTGCTGCGCCACGGAGAAATTAGTTCACAGAGTACCTTGGTATAGAATTAGTTCTACATGCTGCTTTAGTGCGTGTTAGCGGACTTTACATCTCCTAGAAATATGTTATTGATTAGACATTTCGAACCATTGATCTAATTGCGATTGTAAATAGTTTGGAAAATACAAAAATGCATGCCTCATGAGCGTTTCATTTAATTTTGATGAAAGAATACATTGTATTTCTGACTTTTAAAATATATTATTTACGCGTATTAAATTTAGTGCTCTATTATTTTAGCAGGTAGTTATTACCTACCCACGTAACCGTCCACCCCGCGCGAGTGATTCTCGCCTAACCTGCCCGCACATTATATGTCACTATTTTTTTACGACCGCGCGAGACTGTTTTAACAAAAACGATTACTACTGAAAAAATACTATAGATACATTCAAATAAAAAATATTCTCAAAGGCTCAAAGAATTAAAAATTTAATTTTGTTAAAAGAAAAGTAGTCACATTAAAAATATAGGCTGAAAATAAATCTTAAAAATGGGAATATCAAAAAAAATTGTTTTTATTTTTTATTTCGAGTTTTACAAGAAAAGTATAATACGTAATGGAGACAATTATTTTATATTATAATAGTACATAATATTCCCTTTAAAATGACACCAATATCAATAAAATCTTATATACTCAATATAAATAAGTATTCTAATGTATACCCAATATAAATTTTAATGAATAAGTAAATAAAAATAGGTTTTAATAATTTCTAGACACATCTCAACAGATATTTCGTTTATAAATTGCTATCAGCGTGTTAATAGTGAATCATTATTTTATATTTTGTATTAATTTAACACAAATAACGTTAACGTTTATGAATTGTCGTAATGATACATATTTCCTAAAGGAAATATCTTCACAATTACTTTAATGTACAATAACATTAGAAATAACGTATAAAAACCGAAAACAACCACTCGGAGCATTGGCCGCTCCCCGGGCAGAACACCTTTCCCGGCGGGAGATCTCCCCTTTTCCTTCCGCCCGCCACAGTGGTGACCAACCGACGTGATATGAACACGCAACCAGGGCTCAGAAACGGTTTTAAAAGAGCGGTTAATTTCGATTAATTACCGGTAAATTTATAGCTCCTTCAATTACCGGTTAAAAAATTAACCGGTATTTATTAAACCTAAATGATAAAGGTTACCGGTTACTTGTGATTTTGACATGCAAATTAACCAGTTAATTCCGTAAAACGTAAAGGCAGTTATAAATAGGACAGGTAGATTCACGTTGTGAGTTGCTTATGCGGCATCTTTTTCGGGAGTTTTTTCAGTCGCGATCAGGGTGTCTAGTGGGAGTTTGCGTTTACGAAAAACGTGAAAGTATTAGAGAAGTTTTGAAGAAAGAAAGGCAGTTATTGTGTTTGGTTTATTCGTTAAGACTGGGCTTGTCTCATAACGAAGAAAATAATTTATTCTTGTGTATCAGTTGTTTATTTATGATGGGCAGAAAAAAAGTAAATAGAATTTATTCTTTGTTTACGTTTTAACGGTGGCAGCATTTGCTGTCGCATGGATGGGCCAGCTCGAACCGGGGTTACTACCCCGTGGTACTCCACGACCTCACAGAATACCAGCGTGAAGTAGAAGTTTACCTCTGCGTTTCACTTGGTAAGTGTAGGTGGTCAGAGGTCCAATCCCCCCTTAAAATATGGTAGCGGAAACAAATAAAAAACTACCCCAGGAGGGTACCAGCATCCTGGAGACGGAGAATCCTTCGCTGAACACCCACATCCAAGATACCCTACTGTCCCTGAGCGTGTGTGCTTAAGCTGCCCCGCGTATTCTGGGCTTGGCGATTTTAACAACCATCACGCCGAATGGCTCGGTTCACATTAAACCCATCACGTGGAAAGATTTTTTTCTGCCTTTGCCTTGGCAAATTGTCTTACACAGCTGGTTACTTTGCCTACGCGGATTCCAGATGTGGAGGAACATGCACCTTCCCTGTTGGAACTTCTGCTGTCCTCTCATCCGGACGGATTCTTGTCCGGAGGGTGGTGTCACTCAAACTATCGTCGCGGTTGCATTCTGCGGGCTGCCGCCGTGTTTGGCACTGTAGGTCGGCCGATTGGGAAAGGATGCGGTCTTTTTTTGCATTCTAACCTTGAGGGCGGATTTGCTTCTGGCCGGACAATCCCAGCAATGTTGCTGATGTTTTTTTTCCAACCTTTTATTCCATCTTCTGTGGTGCCACAACAAACATGTGGTGCACAATCTAAATCCTTAATTGGTCGCTCGTGTAAAATAGCATCACACTATAAACAGGAGTGCTACCAGGCCTGGGCCTGGGTATAATTCCGCCTCCAGGTTCTTCAAAATTCATTGCCAAGGTAAGTTCAGAGTACATCGGCGGAGTTGGTGAGAGGCTAGTTCGCCCTTCTTCGGTAACCCGTGCATTCTGGTCTCTTGCCAAGGCTGTCCAAGGGAACTTCTGTCAGCCAGCTCTGCAAAGAGAGAACGACTCAAAGAGTCCATACCGCAAAGGAGAAAGCCATCTGTTTATCTCTCTTTTTGCGTCCAACTCGAATCTCGATGATGGGGGAACACACCGCCGACCATCCCGCGGTTTGAGTGTTCCATGCCAGATGTGCGGTTTACACAGCGCTCGGTTCGCAAAGCACTCCACTACCTGGTCGTCAACAAGTCCAGCGGGCCTGATGGAGACCCTCCCATTGCGCTGAAGACGTGTGCTCTGAAGTTGGCATCGGTTTTAATGTGTTTTTTCCGGTACTTCTAATCCTAAGGCGTTGTCCCCAATTCATGGAAGACAGCTTTGGTTCACCCGATCCCTAAAAAAGGCGACAGCGCAAACCCATCAAACTACACGCTTATCGCCATCACCTCCTTGTTCTCCAAAATAATGTAATCCATGATAAACAGTTTTCGTCGGGGTTGATCAGCTGGCGATCTTCTGGTCTATCTAACTCATAGATGGACGGAGGCAGTAGAATCCAAGATAGGCGTTGGCCGTTAGTTTGGTCATAGCGAAAGCATTTGATCGGGTATGGCACAAAGCGCTTCTTTTAGAGTTCCCTTACTATAGGGTTCCCGAGAAATTGTGCAATTAGATCACCAGTTTTCTTGCAGATCGTAGCATCAAGGTCGTAATAGACGGTGCATGCTCTGATTACAAGCCTATTAACGCTGGTATTCTACAAGGCTGCGTCCTATCACCAACGCTGTTTCTACTGCATATCAATAATATGTTGCAAACTGGTAACAACGACAGCACTGGTGATACAATATACGAGTACAACAGCCGTGCCAGTATTTCTCGGAAAAACGTCTCCGAGTACTGGAACAAACTTAAACTAACAGTGGTAGAGTCACGCGGCAGCTTTTGCTGTCGCACGGATGGGCCCGCTCGAACCGGGGTGGTACCACGACCTCGCAGAATACCAGCGTGAAGTAGAGGCTTACCTCTGCGTTTCGCTTGGTGAGTGCAGGTGGCCGGAGGCCCTTTTTACTGGAAATGAGGCATTCCATCTTAGTCCTCACGGGTGACAACGCATCTGCATTTTGATTCGCAAACGAGGATAAATGTAGATGTCTATGGACCGCAGCAACCACTTACCATCAGGTGGACTGTGTGCTCGTTTGTCACCCTAATTCTAAAAAAAAAAATGTCCGAAATTCTTTGCTGAACAAAGTCTCGGATTGAGGGCGGCTAAATCTAGTCCCGTTGTTGCCTCAGCTAGCATCAAAATTCTCGGCGTCGACATATCGAATAGTGTGCAGTTTTGTGGTCATTTGGAAAGGAAGGCCAAATTGGCTTCTAAAAAGTTTGGCGTGCTCAGCAGAGCGGGTCAGTATTTCATGTCAGCACATCGCTTACAACTTTACAAACCGCAAATTCGGCTTCTCATCTCTGGGCTGGAGAACCCCAGTTTCAGTTCCTTCTACTTGACCGCATCCACTGCAGAGCAGTCCGAGTCGTCGATGTCCGAGTTTTTTCTGATCGGCTCGATTGACTGGCACTGCGTAGGGATGTTGCATCCCTTTGCATTTTCTATCGCATCTACCTCGGGGAGTGCTCTGAGGGGTTCAGGTTAATTTCATTCGCCATTTTTTATGAACCCACATTTTGTCAAAATTCACGATATCATCCTCACCATCCGGATACTTGACGGACCACCACTGTGCGTTTTACTAGGAGTTTTCTTCCTCGTACAACTTCTCTTTGGAACTGTTACCACCGGCGATTTTTCCAGATCGATACGATTTAGGGACCTTCAAGAAAAGTGCTTACTCCTTTCTAAAAGGCCGGCAACGCACCTGCAATTCCCGTGTTGCGCTGGTGTTGCGGTTTTTCATGGGCGGCAGTAGTCACATACCATCAGGTGACCCGCATGCTCGTTTGCTCACTTATCTATAAGAAAACCTACGACGACGAGGAAACAAAAAAACCTAAGTGCTTGATTGAGGGCTGTAATACGACTATCAAAGTGATTTCTAGAACACTCATTATACCCAAATTAATCCAAAACGGTACTTGGCATGACCCGGGATTCAAAACTAGGACCAAATCATGATCGACAGTCGCGCTAGTAACCACTAGATAAACGAGGCAGTCGGCAATCGGTCCAGTGAATGGCCCCTCAAAATCGGTCTAGCCATTTCGGAGATTAGCCGGAACAAACAGACATACAGACAGACAATTTTTTTTATATTATATACTTCCATAATATTAAATTTATATAAGTAAAATCTGTTAGTTTGACCTTACAAACAGACACTTCAATTTTATTTATTTGAATAGTTGCATATTCGTAAAGTATCAAAGTTTGTAAAAATTCGAAAGTGATTACTATATTATTTTGATCTTGAGGTGTGAGAAAACTTAGCTGCACTTTTAATAATTCTCTTTTATAATTCAATACAAGATCGTAGATATTAGTGTGATTTATACTGATTACCTAGTTAATTGGCAGTTATTCATAATTACTTTAAATGAAAGACAGGATTTTTTAGTTTATGTAGTATTTGGTTACAGTCGACAGCAAAATATAGGCGAATTTAATCATAATGATTTGTTAGATTAAAATTATTTTTCTTTATTAATTTCAGTATCAGTTAATTTAATTTCACCTATGTGGTTACCTTGCACTCGATTTAGAAAAGCTAATATTTTTAGTAGCATCTTGTACGTATACAACATGGTAAGATATACTCCAATTCCTCATTAATGAGATGTAAAAAATGGTAATTTCTTTTGTTAGAATTCTCTGAACTTAACAAACAATTTTTTATCGTGTTTTGACATGACTTCTAATTAAACTTTATACCTCAGAAGTGGTCATTATTGATTTTTGCAAAGACAGAGACAGAGGTTGGTCTTAATCACGAGTATCTGAATTTTAAAAAAATCTGGCAATCTGCCTCACTTTAGTCCTAAAAAAAACAAATACTATAACATATAATTTCATAAAATTTTAAAAATATCTTGTTCTGTTAAAAAAAATATCATTTATTGCGATATATTACTAAAACTAATGAGTAATGACATTGAATTAAAGATGCAAAGCGTAATTTTCATAGAAAACGTTAAATATAATTAGAGTCAATTTAAATATATAAGGTCAAATTAAACTTGATATCGAAACTTAATTTTAAAGTGAAGATAATGCATAATTAACTGAAACAGAACTTACATCTGTTATTTATAATACGATCGTTACTGAAAGATGAAAAAATATGAGGGAGTACGTTACAAGGCAGTGGCGTTGATGCAATGAATATATCATCAAAAATCTCGTGAATTAAACAGAGTGCAGCCGTAAAAAGTTGGGTGCAAGCAGGGTAAGGGAGAGGGAGGACATTACAAAACTTGGTTTTTACCGGTTAATACTTACTACCTAAACCTAAATTTGTGAAAACCGGTATTACGCAAAAATCGGTTTTGGCGTCAATGACCGAAACCTGTTAAGAATTTCAACCGATTCCCGAGCCCTGCGCGCAACCAATAACCTTCGGAAACCACCTACCCCATTTGCTCCCGAGCAGATATTGTCTGCAGTCTTCACATTCTGCAAAGCCATCTAGCTTTATAAAGGATCATCGCAGCACTGGAATAATAATACTTCCTATTCCTTCAAGCTACTCTCTGCGCTACAGTGTTCGGCACGGCTCTGAGCATTACTGCTCGCCTCTGCTTCACGGCACTCTCGCAGATTACTTGCCTTCTTCTCGACTCACTACAGACTACAAGGCAATTCCTGGCACTTGCTCCAGCTCATCGTTCTCACCGGCTTCACTTGCATGTGCGTAGTACGGCATGCATAACACACCGGTATATCGTTCGCACCGACGTCACTTGCTCTTACGCACACAGCATGTATTTCCCACCGGTATTAAGGACGCACCGACAATCGGACTGCACTATCGACCTCCAGTCTGAGCAGTGGGGTGATGTGGCGGCGCTGTCGTCGCACCACAAGCGAAACACATCGAAGCCTAAATCGCGCTAACAAAGTTCGGAAGTTAAAACAGTATATATAGAATAGCTCCGAACTACCATTAGGAGCGTTGGCCGATCCCCGGGCAGAACACCTTGCCCAGCGGGAGATCTCCTCTTTTCATATATATTAGTTTTATCGAAAATAAAAAATACATCCATTCTACTGTATATATAGAAAAAAAACGTATTAAAATATTGAAAGTATATTTAAGAAATGTATTTAAAGTTCAAAGCCAAGGCATATTAATAATTTAAAGAAACGCGGTACTATAACATTGCTCTATAAGTAATTTCATCATCACCATCATCATTACAGCCCATCACCAGTATACTGCTGAACAAAGGCCTCCCCTAAAGAATGCCACAAAGCACGGTCCCAAGCCACTTGCGTCCATTGACTTCCTGCATCTCTTATCAGGTCGTCACTCCATCTAGTGTGGGGGCGCCCTACACTTCGCCCGCCGGTACGAGGCTGCCATCGAGAACATTTCTTCCCCAGGGATTCTTGGTTCTCCGGGCTATATTGTTAGTCCATCGCTACTTCAGCTTAGTAATAGATTTACGGTGGTAGAGCCACGCGGCAGTGTTTGCTGTTGCACGTATGGGCCGGCTCGAGCCGGGTTGGTACCACGACCTCACAGAATACCGGCGTGAAGTAGAAGCTCTGCTTTTGCGTTTCGTCTGGTGAGTGCAGGTGGCCGGAGGCCCGTTCCCCCCCCCCCATCAAAATCGTAGCGGAATTACACAAAAAACTACCCCAGGAGGGTACCAGCACCCCTTGAGAATCCCTCGCTGAGCATCCACGACCATGTTATTCCACTCCTGAGCGTGGGTGCTCAGGCTGCCTCGCGTATTCTGAGAGGGAGTACAAAATTCCGCTCATAAACATAACTGCTCGGGGAAAACTGAGCAACAATACCACGGCAACCCCTGCCACGCTATCCGTGAATTTCTGCAACATCAGGGGACTTCACTCCAACCTAAACGCCGTCCACTACCATTTTGAGACGGCAAAGCTGGCCTTGCTCTTTCTGACCGCGACGCAGGTGTCGTCGCTGGCTGATACTTCGTATCTCTCCTACCAGGGGTACAAATTGGAGCACTCCTTTGAGCCTCGGGCTGGAGTTTGCGTGTATGTCAGAGAGGACATCTGTTCTCTACGCCTCGGCAGTCTTGAAAGTTCGGACCTGTCCATCTTTTGGCTACGCGTAGACAGCGACGACCATCCGCGCGTTTACGGGTGCCTCTATAGGTCCCATAGCGGTAATGCTAAAACAGGCCGACTCATCGATCACGTCAAATTGGCTACAGATTTCTTGCTACAACAGGTCCCAATAGATAGTGATCCTTGGCGATTTTAACGCCCACCACGCCGAATGACTTAGTTCACGTTTAACCGATCATGCGGGGAAATCTGTTTATGACTTTGCCTTGGCATATGGTCTGACATAACTGGTTACTTCGCCCACGCAGATTCCTGATGTGGAGGATCATACACCTTTGCTGTTGGACCTTCTGCTGACCTCTCATCTGGACGGATATCAGGTTTCCGTCGAAGCCCCTCTCGGCTCTTCGGACCATTGTCTGATCCGGAGTGTGATGCCACTCACGCTCCCCACGCGGTTGCGTTCTGCAGGTTGCCGCCGTGTTTGGCATTACAGGTCGGCGGATTGGGACGGAATGTGCTCTTTCTTTGCATCCTACCCATGGGGGTGGGTTTGCTTCTCGCCGGATGATCCCAGCGCTGTTGCTGACTCTGTCACTGATGTGGTGCTACAGCGAATGGAACTATTTATTCCATCATCTGTGGTACCCATCGGAGGCAGATTTCAGCCTTGGTTTAGTCGCCCCTGTAAGACAGCATTATGTAAACGCATTATGTAAAAGGAATGTAAACACCAGCATACTTAAAAAGAAGTATAAATTCGCCTCCAGATCCTTCAAAAGAGTTATTGCCAAGGCAAAGTCTGAGCACATAGGCAGAATTTGCGAGAAACTAGTTCGCCTTTCTTCGGGAACCAGTGCATTCTGGTCTCTCGCCAAGGCTGTCCAAGGGAATTTCTGTAAGCCATCACTACCATCTCTGTACAGGGAGGACGACTCACTGGCCCAAGCCACAAAAGACAAAGCCGACCTGTTAGGCTCCCTTTTTGCGTCCAGCTCGATTTCGCTACTCCTACTCACTAGGCATAGTCCCGAAATCATGGAAGACAGCTTTTGTACACCCGATCCCTAAGAAAGGCGACCGCTCAGACCCGTCCAACTACAGGCCCATCGCCATCAGCTCCTTGTTCTCCAAAATAATAGAATCCATTATTAACTGCCAGATATGCGGTACCTTGAGAATCACCAGCTGATTAGTGACCGCCAATATGGTTAACTTCGGGTTCAATGAGCTGGTGATTTTCTGTTCTACCTGACTCATAGATGGGCGGAGGCAGTAGAGTCCAAGGGAGAGGCGTTGGCCGTTAGTTTGGACATTGCGAAGGCCTTCGATCGGGTTTGGCACAAAGCGCTTCTTTCAAAGCTCCCTCCCTATGGGCTTCATAAAAAATTGTGCAATTGGATCACCAGCTTTCTTACAGATCGGTGCATCAAAGTCGTTGTAGACGGTGCATGCTCCGACTACAAGCTTATTAACGCTAGTGTTCCACTGGGCTGTGTGCTATCACCAACGCTGTTTCTTCTGCGTATCAATGATATGTTGCTAACTGGTAACATTCATTACTATGCGGATGATAGCATTGGTGATGCTCTATACACTGGCCGTGCCAATATTTCTCGGGAAAACTTCGCCGAGTACCGGAACAAACTTATGTCTGAAGTCGAGTCTTTGCTGAACAAAGTCTCGGATTGGGGGCGCCTAAATCCAGTCCAGTTTAATCCTCAGAAAACACTAGTTGGCGCGTTTACCGCTAAAAAGAACCCCTTTGTCGTATCTCCTCAGTTTAAAGGCACTCCCCTAGTTGCCTCAGCCAGTATCGGAATCCTCGGCGTCGACATATCGAGTGGCGTGCAGTTTCGTGGCCACTTGGAAGAGAAGGCCAAATCGGCCTCTAAAAAGCTTGGCGTGCTCAGCAGAGCGGGACAGTATTTCATGCCGGCACACCGCCTGCAACTTTACAAGGCACAGGTTCGGCCTCACTTGGAATACTGTTCTCATCTCTGGGCAGGGGCTCCCCAGTGCCAGCTCCTTCCACTTGACCGCATCCAGCGCAGAGCGGCTCGAGTCATCGACGACCGAGTCCTTTCCGATCGGCTCGATTCATTGGCACTGCGAAGAGATGTTGCATACCTTTGCATTTTATTTCGCATTTACCACGAGGAGTACTCTGATGAATTGTTCGTATTAATCCCAGCCGCCAAATTTCACGAACGCGCATCGCGGCAGAACTCCCGATACCATCCACACCATCTGGATGATTGGCGGTCCACCACTGTGCGATTTAGAAGATATTTTCTTCCTCGCACGAATTTCTTGTGGAATCGATTACCATCAGCGATTTTTCCGGACCGATACGACTTAGGGACCTTCAAAAAAAGAGCCTACTCCTTTTTAAAAGGCCGTCAACGCCTCTGCAATTCCCTGGTTGCCCTAGTGATGCAGTTGTTCATGGGCGGCGGTAGTCACTTACCATCAGGTGAGCCGCATGCTCGTTTGCCCCCTTTCCTATAAAAAAATCCGTTGTGTCATGTCGGTTACTCTCGTTCTACTGCGGATATCCTCATTTTAAGTTTATCACGCAGAGAAACCCCGAGCACTGCCCTCTCCATAGCTAGCTGAGCGACCTTGAGCTTCCTCATACGGCCAGCAGTAAAGGACCACGTCTCAGATCTATAAGTCATCACTGGCAACATGAATTGGTTGAACAATCTTGTTTTGAGGTATGCCTGACGAGAAGATGTGTCGTAATCTCCCGAACGCTGCCCAACCGAGTTAAATCCGTCGATTGACCTTTAGGTCGACATTGTACTTACCTAGTCGGACTATTTGTCGCAGGTAAACATATTCGTTAACAACTTTGAGCTTAGTGCTCCAAACAACTACCGGCATAAGTGTGACATGGACATTACATATGATCTTTGCTTTGTCCATGTTCATATTAAGACCTATCCATTTTGAGGCACTATTGAGATCATTGAGCATAGTGCTTAGGTCCTCCAGTGATTCTGCCATTAGGACTGTATCTTCGGCAAATCGAAGGTGAGTGATGTACTCCCTATTGATATTAATACCGTATCCTTTCCGGTCCAGTAGCATATAAAGGTCTTCCAATGCAGCGGTGAAGAATTTCGGGGATATAACGTCACCCTGTCTTACACCATTCTGCAGTTGGATAGGTTTCGTACTCTGGTTCTGTATGCGGATAGCCATCATTGCCTTACTGTACAAATATTTCAGCCCTTCGATATACCGACAGTCAATTTGAGACCGCTGAAGTGACTGTAGCACCACTTAAATTTCGACGGAATCAAAGGATTCCTCATAGTTCACATACCACATAATTTGCCGAAGGGTATGTATGTGGTCTATGGTACTAAAGCCTTTTGGGAAACCGGCTTGTACGGGAAGGCTGGAAGTCGTCAAGTCTGGGACATTTAATTATAATAGTCCCAGACGTAATGGTCCTCATAAGAGGAGCATTGCGACCGAAGAAACTTGATCTCTTTAATATAAGGATATTTTAAGTCTCGGCAATAAATAAGTTATTTGTCGATATGCAATCCATGTATGTAAAACGTCTCCTAAACAAGGTAGAAAGTCCTTGTATGGGTATAAAACATTTAAAGTAAAACGTAAATTAGATGATTTATATCTAGGAGGTAATTATGGATGAAGAGTGAGAACGAGAGCTAAAGAAAGAGAAATGAATATCAGTAGATGAGCAGCAGCGTCTTCCTAATAACGACTAAAAATAAAAAGATGCGGTAGTCTACTCGCTTGCTAAGCGTGGCAACCCCTATAAGGCAATTCATGAGGGAGGTCTATGTTCAGCAGTGGACTGATATATAATGCAATTAATTACTTATTCTTAATATAATTTTTTTTTTACTTATTAGAAGGCAGTGCTTGACCACAATCCCACCTGGTGGTAAGTGGTGACGCAGCCTTAGATGGTAAATCGCACTGTCTTATCGTAACAAAAGACTATTCACTCTTGCCTTGAAGACGCCTAGATTGTATTCGGACGGACAGATAGACGCTGGCAAATTATTCCACTCCTTTGCTGTACGCATTACAAAAGACGAAGCAAACCGTTTGGTTCTAATGCGTGGGATATCGACAAAAAAAGGGATGAAGACCCGCCAACCGTCTGGTTGTCCGATGGTGGAAAGGAGAGGGAGGAATTAAAGCGTGTAACTCCTGCGCACACTCACCGAAATGCATCCTATAGAATACCGAGAGACTGGCTACTCTGCGCCTGCGCTCAAGGCTGACAAGATTGGTTTCAACCAAATCAAGGTCACCAATGCCTCTTAGCACGTCTCTCCACTGAGTCCAATGCTGCCAGGTGGCATTTTGCAGCACCAGCCCATATGTGACAGCAGTACTCCATGCACGACCGGACTTGCGCTTTATATAAGGTAAGAAGCTGCCCCGGCGTGAAGTACCGCCGCACCCTTGCAAGGACACCAAGTTTCCTTGCGGCTGCTTTGGCTCTGGACTCAATGAACCGCCCATAGTTTAGGTTCGGAGAAAATTCAATCCCTAACAACTGAAGGCGGTCAGTGTAATCCAAGGATACATTCCGGAAAGTAGGAGCCAAGTTGAGCGGGCTCCTTTTAGCGGTAAAAAGACACGCTTGTGTTTTGGAGGCGTTAAATCTCACGAGATTGGCATCGCCCCATTCGGAGACTGCCTGTAGTGTGACACTCACACGCTCAACCACAGCCTTTCTTTCTGACTGGATTTGATCCCGACTGGCCCGGGCGCTTGATCGCTGCCGGTTTTCACTGAGACATCACTGAACAGTTTTCGTCTGGTCGTCATAATGAAGTCAGTCTCAGTTATTGTCGAACCGTTGGGGCTCGACCAGGTCCACTTCCTGTGGAGCCGCTTCTGGAAAAAAGATTTCATCATAAAGAGTCCCTCTTTCTCCATGAAGTCGGCCAGCTGCTGGCCCCTTGGGTTTTATTGCCCTATTCCAAATTTCAGCTTACCGTTCTCTCTTGTGCCTAGTTTTGCATTGAAGTCTCCCATTAACACCGTATATTGGGTTTTGGAAGAATGCATGGCTCTAGAGATATCCTCATACATTTCCTCCACCTCCTCATCGGGGTGTGCCGAGGTTGGTGCGTAAACCTGTATGAACTTCAGCGAATACCGTTTGGTGATTCTGATTATAAGGTACGCAACTCTCGTCGACACACTCTCAATCTTTACAACGTTGTTAACGAGAGACTTGTGGACGATAAATCCGACACCTGCTTGGGACAGATGGTCGCCCTCCCGGTAATAGAGCAAATTGCCGGATTCGAGGATTACCGTGTCCTCCCCCTCTCTTCGGACTTTGGATAATCCTATAATATGCCAGCGTAACTTGTCTATCTCTTCTTCCAGCTCCACAATCTTCTCGTCAGTCGTCAGGGTGCGTGCGTTGTATGTTGCCAGGTCGATTCGTCGTAGGTGGCAACCGAACCTCCACCGGAGATTCTTAGCACCCCCTGCATCGCCGTTACCATGGTCGCCACCGTAGCCAGGAATAGCAGGGCCGCCGAGAACTGGGGGCCCTTTCTTCCTTACTTTTTTCATGGGGGGTATAATGCCATAGTTGCCACGCTTGGCGAGCGGATTGGCAACCGCTGTTTTTTTATTGTAGTTTTGCCGTTACCAGGAAGATGCTGCTGCCCATCTCCTGCCTGTTTCCCTTTGTCGCCTTTTACGACACCCACGGGAAGATATGGGTTAGTGGATATTCTTAACCGCCACTACACGACATTTATGAAAATAGTTGTGGTAAAATTGTAAGAGACTACCATACATTTTTTATATAAAAATAGAGTGAAGAAACTTCCCTGAGTGATGATTTTTACCACCATTGACATTCAGCGCACTGACTGGTAATTTTATAGTTAGTATAGTTAAAAATCCACTGCGGAACGTAGGCTTCTAGAAATTTGCTTTCTAGAAAGATACTTTCCATATTTTCACGGCGGTCTGTCGATATGCGAAGGTGCAAGTTCGGCATAACCCGCTAGAAGGCAGGGTATGCATAGGTAGATATTCCACAATAAAACTGCAGCCTATTGACGCAACTTTTCGTTTTAAAAATAACTATAGATAGCTTGTCAACCCTGATGACTAAGATGGAACACCTTACTATCAAGTTACTAGCTTCCTTTGGAATTTGACTGCCTCTTCTACACTTCAAAACGGAAACGTCCTTAAGACAAAATTTCATATCTTTGCAATCACATTAAAATTAGAATCTTTGAAGGACATGATTAAAGTACACGAGTGTGTGCGCACACACAGGTGCAATCCCTATTCCTTTACTCTCATAGTCTCATGTGACGGCAAATTGAAACGAAGAAAAATCAGCCGGGGGCAATTGCCTTACGTGCTTTTCGAGGGCCGGTGGTGAAACGCTACCAACTTGCGGACACCAGGCTGTTACTGAGGAATTTCTGTCAAAAAACCCTATAACTAATTTCATCCGGACCCGGGATACAAATCTGGGACCAAATAATCAGCAGTCGCACACGACTAACGAATCGGTTAATTCGGAAAACTCGACTGACGAGAAAAAAAAACATAAAATACAGGCAGGAAGAGAGCGCTACTACCTAATTTACAGAGTAGAAGCGATAAGTGTGTCCAGCCAATCTGTGATATAGGAAGTGTGTCAATGAAATAGAGACGTGTTGCTGCTTCTATAACTTTAATTATAATATCCTTATTCTACCTTAACACTAATATATATATAGTTGTGGGGGCTATACTACACTACACCTCCCACCGACAAAAAAAATAAAAAATAAATTTATCTATTTTATATCTAACCTCAAAACTATTCTAAACATAATTGATGAATAATCTTAATTTAAATATAGTGTAAATTAAGTCTAAGTGTTATAAAAAGTACAATCTAATGTATACCGAGATTGAGTAGGGCGTTTTGTCAACGCTCTCTCGCTAGTAAAAATCGCGTATTTACAGAAGTATATGACATAGTCAGGCATAATTATGTATAACATAATAGAATATAATATTATTATGTTTTGATTTTCGCAAACATTTATGTTATTTTTTATTCGTATCCTTAATCATCAATACAAGTCATCTAGTTAGGACATTTAATAATACATAGTACTCATTTAATTTTCATATCTCTTTTCACACTTCAATACTTCTCTTCGTTCTCTTTTTTACTACATATATTTACTTCATTCTTGTTTAAAAATTATTTATTTTCCATTTTACTTCTCAGCATTTTTGCTACATATTCATTCAATATTTGTGTCATTTCTTTCACGTACACGGCTCGCGTACATACATGATCAAGACAATGACCAATATCACTTTATTCAACTCTTTACATTTATAGCATTTCAGCTCATATAATTTATTAATTAATTGTACCATAACTTTCACGTACACGACTCGCGTAAATACATGATCAAGATAATGAACAATCTTCCTATACAGTTCTTAATAAAGTCACATTTCTTTAAACAATTCATTAAAATGTATTCCGTATTTCATCGAATCCGAAGAACTTTAAAAATTAATGGGTTATTAGGTTTTCCAATTTTTCAGCTGATCGGGCCGATTGTATGTGGATATGCTATCCTCCGATAATTTTTTTTTTACCTATGCCACACTTTCTCCCTATATTTCTATCAATATTTTTCATTCATAATGATAATTTCCGTAACTTATCCATACATTTACTTACGTCTTTTATAAATTATGTCATATTGTCTCGTATAATATTTAGTTACATCATTGTCAGTCAGGGATTGAGGCTCACAATATAGGTACAACAAATTTCAAATTAATTACTTAATTGTCTACATAACATAATGAGTTTTAAAATCGTATTAAGCGAAGTAAATATTTTTATGAGCCACACATGTACGTACTATTTTCCGTGAAAATAATAAATTATAATAGTTAAAAGCTTACAATTTAAAAGTTCAAACAACATAAAACCGAAAACAAATTATTACATTTCATATTAAGATGAACAGAACAAAGAAGTCAATGTTAAGCAACGTAATCATTTTCAATAACAATAACATAATCACATAACAAAAGATAGATCAAAATACAAACTGTAATCTTAGCAACGCAAGCAACTTGAGACACCTTTATGATTCACACCTAAATTTAAGATAACTTCTATAATATGTTATAGATAATGTGAATGCAAGTAAAATAAAGTGTACCTTAAAGTGATAGTTTTAAATATTTTTAAATTTATACAGAAGTTAAGATACTTGCATCGTGAATAGTTTTATTAATTTCACATCGAAAAATGCATTATTTTTTCTTAATTACTTTTGCTAGAAATATGGTGTTTATTTTATTGTATAGACAACATTATTGAAAAATCACTACAACTTCTATCAAGTTTATATAACAAAACATTAATTTAATTGCACATGAAAAAGAAAACAATTTTGATTTTTAATTAGGGTTAATATACAACTTTAAGATTTATTGTTCTTAGAAACGTTAAAAAAACTTATAATAATAGCTAATTCTTTATAAACTTTGTCATACTTGTATACATTTAAATGAAATTTGCTACCAAAAAAAAAAACAATGGAATCTATTACTGATGTGTTACAACTAAGTCAATGGTTACAACTACAAAATATGAAAAATTCATTGACATGGTAAATTTAATTATGTAAAAATGAAATCCACTATATCATTTCAATCATTTTTGCATGACACAGTAATAAAATTATTATAAAGCAGAAAAAATAACTGAATTAAATTTAATATAAAATCGTCTCGTGCCTTAATACATACATGAGTGCTTAAAATGGTAACTTAATTTTTAATATATTATATATAATATATTAGATTTTTTGTTACATACACTAAAAAATATATTAAAATATCAATTAAATCCATATTATATTAAATACAAGATGTTAAAAACATTACATTTTTTTATAATAGTTAAAACATTTTAAAGAAATCTTAAAAAGAAAAGACAAAAAAATACGCTGATTCGATGTTACCTCAAATTTTCCTCTTTGTTCTTCTTGGCTCAATTTTGACATTCTTCTCGTTCTGAACGAAGCTTTCAAGAAGCTTACAACCGCTTCTTGAATAATTTTAGTATTTGGTCATTATATAAAAAAAATCCATAATTTATTTCCTCACACTTTGTAGCTGTTGTCTGTTGTCTTTAGATACTATACGTACTTTTTAATTTTTAGTTTCTGCAAAATTATTATTGTGGCCTCTTCTTTTATTCATATTCATTTATTTTTTTCGTCACATCCGGGTATATGTTCCGTGTAGTCCGGGAAATATTTATATTATTTTCAACAATTTTTGCAGGCCGTGGCGGTGCGCGTGCATTGTAGCAGCGCACCGCCTGGCAGGGTCGCCATGTGATATAGGAAGTGTGTCAATGAAATAGAGACGTGTTGCTGCTTCTATAACTTTAAATATAATGTCCTTATTCTACCTTAACACTAATATATATAGTCGTGGGGGCTATACTATACTACAAATCGTTTCATTAATTTAAAAAATACAGCAGAAATTCAAGCTGTTATAGAAACTGTTGTCGCATAAATTTATTATACAAAGGCCTGCTAAACAAATTTTTTGCACCCTATTGAACTCAATAACGAGTGCTGAAATGCATGTAGCATTTCAGCACTCGTTATTGAGTTCAATAGAGATTGATTTTCATACGCACAGAAATTTTTTTTGATGTGATTTTCATGTTAAACATATTAAAATTTATAATTTAAAAAATTTCGACCGAGCTTGGTTAGCTGAAAACATTTTGTCACCACTGTATTACATTGTTTCGAACTGAAAACAAATTGCGTCATCTACAGATGAAATTCCCTTTATTTTGAAATTTGAATAATTACTAATAAAATATTATTACATTTTACTAAGCCTTTATATTCCTTGATAGTCTCATCAATTACTTTTGTTATAGCTTCTACAAAGTTGATTGTCATTAATTTAATCTATTTTAAATATTATATATATTTGATGTACTGTATACATTTATAGTATACTCCTTATTAAAATTAATATCAAATTGCAATTACAAGTTCTTGAAAGTTATACGAATATCATTGTCATTCAGTTTATCAATTTTATTTACAAAGTGAAAATTTCTTTTCTATCTATATAGATACTATAATCTAAGGTTTCTTTCTACCAGACTAAAGAGAAAATATTTTAAGCTTTTCTAAAGTTTATTATTGATCCAATTAAAATGGTCTTCTCAGAAAATAAAGAGGTGTTACCTTTTTATTTTAAGAATACTCTAATAACAGTGGTAGAGCCACGCGGCAGCTTTGCTGTCGCACGGATGGGCCGGCTCGAACCGGGGTGGTACCACGACCTCACAGAAAAACAGCGTGAAGTAGAGGTTTACCTCTGCGTTTCGCTTGGTGAGTGCAGGTGGCCGGAGGCCCTTTTTACTGGAAATGAGGCATTCCATCTCAGTCCTCACGGGTGACAACGCATCTACATTTGATTTGTAATAGAGGATAGATGTAGATGTCTATGGGCCGCAGCAACCACTTACCATCAGGTGGACTGTGTGCTCGTTTGTCACCCTTATTCTATAACAAAAAATTATATGATATATTTAAGTGTGTATATATTTAATTGTACTAAAGAGATCAAGATGATTGCATTCACTTTAGTACAATTTTGTACACAACACACACAGAGTCACATCACATTGAATATCGAGAGAATTTTTGCGCCACAATTATTTATTTATTTATTTTATTTATTTATTTATTGACACACCAACAGCATAACATACAAAACATTACAATAATCTTCGTCTTATAAATAGTTTGGTATGCATGCCAATTACTGGTGCATACATCACTCTCATTAGAAGACATTAAATTAAATCAAGTTCAAATAAATTTCAATTTACAAATTTTGAGTTGCAGCAAATTAATAAGTAAAAATCAAAAATCAAAAATCAAAAGTATAACAAAAAGAAGAAATTTAGTAGCATAAATATTAAATTACAAATCTAATTTACCAACAGAAATGTGCGGTAAGCTTTTTTTTCAGATTTGTCACTGAGTCATGAAAAATATCAAAATCTTTAATGGACGCGGAGAATCGATTGTACTCAGAACACATCCTTGATAATGGAGAATGTTTTAGAGCATTTGTTCTACTTACTGGTACAACAAGTATGTTACTGAGAGGATTTCGTGGATATCTGTACGGGATTTTGAAATTTATTTCATTAAGCAATTCACTGCATGCCATCTGTCCTGACAACAGCTTTTTGAGGAATGTTATATCTAATATTATGCGGCGATTATAAAGTGACATCATTTTAAAGTGTTTCAGCCGCAAGTCATAGGTGGCCTTATGAGAGATGCCGGAAGTGTGATATGTCAGGTATCTAGTAAAGGATCTTTGTAGTCTCTCCAGACGTTGAGATGGTGCCGCGTATTGGGGACTCCACACAACTGATGCAAATTCTAGTTTGCTGCGAACCAGTGAGTTATAAAGGATTATTTTGGTTTGAGGAGAAACAAATCCTTTGGTATTTCTTTTAAGGAAACCTAACATCCTGGCCGCTTCTTTTACAGTTTTGTCCATGTGCACTTTGAATTTCAATTTCGTGTCCATTGTTACGCCCAAATCTCGAATCTCCTTAACCTCCTGTAACGTATCTAGCTCTAATTTATACGATGATGGCAATTGAACTTTTTTCTTTGTGTACTTAATGTGATAAGATTTCTTCGTATTAATAATCATGCCGTTCAATTTGCACCACATATTTATTCCATCGAGATCAGCTTGGATGAGCTCCACATCATTATTTGAAATAACGGTTTTGAATATTTTTAAATCATCGGCAAAAAGTGAGTATTTACAGTAATTTATAGATGAGGTAATGTCATTTATAAACACCGAGAAGAGAACAGGGCCTAAGTGGGATCCCTGTGGTACTCCTGAACATGCAACATACTCATGTGATATGTGACCGTTCAGCACCACAAACTGAAGTCTTTTTGCTAGGTATGAATTAAACCATTCCAGTAAGGTCCCACCAATACCAGACCCGCTCAATTTATGTATAAGAAGCGAGTGACACACCTTATCAAAAGCGCTCGAGAAATCCATGTATATACAGTCTACTTGTTGGCGTCTATCTATTTCTTTACTTAGATAGGACATAAATGACACCAAGTTCGTTTTGATAGAACGTCCTTTTCGAAACCCATGTTGAAATTCTGACATCCGACTTTCCAAGTGGCGCGTGACAATTGGGCAAACAAGGGATTCAAACAGCTTAGGTATACAAGAAAGTATGGATATAGGACGGTAGTTTTTGATGTCACTGCTGTCACCCTTCTTGTACACTGGAACGATCTTAGCTTTTTTCCACAATTCAGGAAATACCCCGTCATGCAAAGATCTATTGAAAAGAAGTGACAGTGGCAGAGTAAGAGTAGGACCGCAGCGCTTTACAAAAACAGGAGGGATCTCATCCGGACCGGCACCCTTGAAGATATCTAGTTTTTTAATGGCACGTTTAATTTCATGTTCACTGAATCTAATTACACTCAAATATGGCAAACCGTGCACTGCGGACTCTAGGCTATCAGGTAATACTGTGTTACTAAACACTGATGAAAAATTTTTAGCAAATAGTTCTGCAATTTTTGTACCAGTGTTTGCAATTTCGTCATCAAGGCTCATTTCGGCAGGTATAGTAGTTTCACCACCTCGCCTATCCTTAATATAGTTCCAGAAATATTTAGGATTCCTGACAATATTACCCTCGACCCGTTTTTTATAACTTTGTAGGCATGCGTCTATTATTTTCTTACTTCGCTCACGAAGTAATTCATACTCCAACCTATCGCGTGGATTTTTGTATTTCACAAATTTTTTTCTCTTGCTTTCTTTTTCCAAGATTATTCTGATCAGAGACCTGCTAAACCATGAGGGGAACCTGCTTTTTTTTGGCTTCGAAATAGGGACGTATGTTTTCACGGCATTGTTTAAAATACGGTAAAATACTGTGGTCATCTCGTTAACGTTTTGACACCTATCGAACTGTTGTGACCAATTAATTTCCCTAAGATGAGCTAAGATTAGATCATAGTTCGCTTTGAAAAAGTTGTGTCGAGGTTTTTGGGCTGGTTTAAGTAAGTTCGGTTTTAGTTCCGGTACAGTAATCAATAACGGAGGATGCTTTCGGTCAATTTTACTTATAACATTTAAGGAGTTAGAAACCTCTAAAGGAACACAGTTGGTTAGAACAAGGTCCAGCACTCTGCCATCCTCGTTAGGAATAGGGTTCATTTGTGTAATATTATTTAGCGCCATGAAATCAGTGAGTGCCAGACCCTGTGGTGAATCATAATTAAATGCACTGCATGAAACACCGTCCACACTGCGAGACCAACCGATGAAGCCCATGTTGAAGTCTCCCAACATTATAACTTGATCAGCTTTGTCCAAAATATCGTTAGTATGCTCTAAAAACCGAGTAAGGCTTTCCAGGTTTACTGGTGGAGGAAGGTATACCACACAAATTAGTATTTTGGTAACAATGTTATTTGTTTTTATATCAATTGAGACCCATAGATCCTCCGCATCGCTCTCCCAGCTTGAATGTCTGAAAGAAGGTATATCCCTAGAAACAGCGACTAAAACCCCCCCTCCGTCTTTTTTAGTAGTTTCTGAGCACAATCGATCTCTCCTATAAACAGTATAACGCTTATCTATAAATTCTAAGTTCGTTATATTACTATTGAGCCACGTTTCAGTAAATACAATTACGTTGTAGTTATTAATCAGAATATTTTTAAAGACATCCTCTGTTTTAGTTCTTAAGCCCCGCACATTTTGATAATAAATATTTACAGGCATTGTGGCAAAAATTTCTATTGACTACTACTTGGCTAATTTTAAAGCAATAATTTTAAGCTTTCGTCGTCTTTAATATAAATAGCATGACTTTGTTCGTTTTTCCTCGCAAGAATTCTTCCATCCCGTATCCACACAAACATGAACCCAGCCTCCTTGGCTTTCTTTCGGGCTGCAGCATGTAAATGTTTATTTGTGGGCGTCAGGTGTTCAGATACGAATACGGGCTCGCGACGTCCTCCGAGTCCAAGATGCTCGGTGTTGAGCTTATTATCCTTGTTCTTTTTGTTGAATCGTGTCACTGCAGCCAATAATTCATCGCGGTGTCGCTGACTGCGAAGCTTTACGATGACAGAACGAGGACGATTGCTCTCCTTGTTTAATTTGGCAATTCTTGTTACATGTAATATATCAGATTCAGCAATAGGACTCTCGACAATTCTACCAAGTTGTTCAACAGTGCTCAGGAGGTTCTCTGACTTGTGTTCGGGAATACCTGTAATTTCCACGTTACAAACGCGCATATTTCGCTCTATCTGCCCTAGTCTGTCCGTCAGGTTTTTAACCTGTGTTGTTAATTTTTCGTTCTTTGAAACCAGTCTATTGATTGTTTCTGATTTCTCGTTAACAGACTGCATAAGATCATGATTATGCGATACAATATGGATCATTTCAGGAACTCCTTGAAGTTCTACTAAGTCTAGTATGTAACTAATAAGCCAATAAATAGGAAATCCATCCATTCATTACAGGCTATCATAAGACCACTGCTAATCATACGCCTCCATTATAGATTGTCTAATAAATAAAAATATCCCTTAGATCTGAAAAAGTTGTCACGATTGGCGGTTAGCAATAGCAACTTTTTTATAGGATAAGGGTGACAAACGTGCACACAGTCCACCTGACGGTAAGTGGTTGCTGTGGCCCATAGACATCTACATCTATCCTCGATTACGAATCAAAATGCAGATGCGTTTTAACCCCTGAGGACTAATATGTAATGCCTTGTTTCCAGTAAAAAGAGTCTCCGGTTCTCTACACTCACCATACGAAGCACAGCAGAATTAAACTGCTATTTTACGCTGGTATTCTGTAAGCGTGGTCCTTCCCCGGTCGAGCCGACATATTCGTGCCATAACTATACCAGTAATATAGCTGCAGCATGGCTCTACCCTGTAACAATTATTATTGAATTGTTATCAAAAAAATCTGTTGCCCATTTTCTGTTTCAGTTTCTCTCTATCGCCTGCTATGTAATTCACAGAATAAAACTGGCAGTGCAGTAGGTACTAAAGAGATTGCAGAACAAAACATAATACGAGTATATTAGCTTCTTTTTCCTGTTATCGTATATCAATTGTGAATTTCAAAATAATATAAAATAACCCTACAATCCACTTTTTAAATTAATTTCACAACTAATTTAATAATGTTTTATTTGCGTCCACTGTTTCACAACTTTAAGGAGATTTTTATATTTCATTTTTTTTACAATATTTTTCCTTTGTCAAATTTACCTTGTAAAAAGTAGACATCATAATTAATACAGTTCGTTGTGTTTAATGAGTTCTGCGAGGAACGACTCTGTTGGCAATCCATAGGGACCTTTCTTTTTTAGGGATCGAGTATTGTGAATTTTAATTATGTATTCCTCTTAGAATAAATATTTAATAGCTAGACACTGCTGTTTATACGTTTTTTAATTATTTTATAAAACGCAAGATATATTTAAGAATATTAAACTGAATATTTAACTGCCTACTAGCCAAGAGTGCGCTATCGATAACTTATACGATATATAGATACGAGTATTTAATTCACGCCCTTATACTTTATGCTTTTATCAAAAATAAAAAATACATTTAATCTAATGAATTTATAGAATAAAAAAAGCTTTTTAAAATATTGAATAAATTAAAATACATTTATACTGCAAAGTCTTATAAACAATTTTTATTGATTAAATTTTTCAAAAATTATTTTACAAGTAAATAATATATCAACAGAAAAAATCTCATTAAAAATTGCTGTATTTACTCTTGGATGATATTCAAATCAATAAGTATGAATAACATTTTTATTGATCAAAGTGCTGTCACAAAACAAAATGAGGATGTTTTCAAATGTTTGTCTATCTGTTTGTCTGGCCGGGCAGATTTTTTGGAATGACTGAGCCGATCGCAATGAAACTTCTCGAACAGAAAGAGATAAATACAACGAGTAATATTTTTATCCTCAGAACATCATGGGTGTCATAAGAATTGTGGGAAACTTAAACAGGAGATGGCAACAGCATCTTTCTGATAAGAATTCAAATAATTAAAAATTGCGATTTCAATCCGCCTACCAAGCGTGACTGCTATGGCAAATACCTCCTATGACCCTATGAACAATCGATAGGAAGGCATATGTACTGCAGTACTTCTGAAAATTTAAATTTCTTCTGTTACTACAAAAGTCTATACATATAATAAATCTGAAGAAAAGTCGTGTCTGTAATTCTAATATATTCTTGAAAAACAAATTCAGGGGACTAAATAAAGGGTTCTGAAGCCAAATTAGTGGTTTTTAAAATTTTTGTCTGTCTGTCTTTCTGTCTGTCTGTCTGTGTATTCCGGATTCACGCAAAAACTACTGAACCGATTTACATGAAATTTTGTATGTTGGTAGTCAGTAATCCGGGGCAACTTATAGGCTACTTTTTATCCGATTACGGAACTTTAAAAAGATATGTTAAGTATTTAATTTCCTTTAGATGTTAATTTTCTGTTATATCTTATTTATAGGCGGGATAACAGATGTTTTTCAAATAAATACCATATTTGTAAATAAAGTTTAAAATTTAGTTATAATCTTGGCAAAATAATTTTAAACTACACCGATTTGGTATTCAAAACAGCGCCATCTATCATCACAAAAGTAGTATATTTTGCCTTCAGTTACTAATAATGAAATAATATAAATGACTTACATTTATATGATTATATTCTTAGATTTTAAAATTATTGAAAAATTTTAACGTTCAGTTTTTTAGTATTTTTGTTATTTTATTTTAAAAGTGTAATAATTTCAATAGATAATAGTGACGTCTATCAAAAATATGAAAATTGGTAAGATATTTATTTCAGTCTATAATTTAAAAATGAATCGCTGAATGTGTTGCTATAAACAAATCTTGAGAGCAGCTGAACCGATTTCGCTAATTCTTTTTTATTATATTCCTTGAAGTACGAAGATGGTTGTTACGGAGAGAAAAATTTTAAAAATTGCCTGAGAAAATCTAAAAACAACACTTTTCTATATTCCCATACAAAAGGTTCGTGATCATACTATAAACTTTAAGTTTTAGTGGAGGGGTTCCGGAAAGGCAAAACAATTGAGTGACGTTAGTACTATCGTATAATTATTAATGTCAATATTTGTATAGGTATCATAATAAGAAATCAGAAATTGTAATTTTCATTGTGATTTTTAGTGAACATTAAAAGAATTTTAAGTATTTTATAATTTTTATTTTTTGAAATAATGTAATTGTTGACTTATCAATTTTCTTTTTTCTTTTTTTATCTTACTAGCTGACCCGGTGTCCCGAATAGCAGATTAAGTATTAAAAAAATAATAATTAAAGAATCGACTGTTAGGCGGTACGAAGTTCGCCAGTTCAGCTAGTGTTAAATATAACAATTATATTTATAAAGCACAATGATATGATGATAAATCTCATTTTAATTCAATATTTGTACATTACATAATCAATAAGGTGGATGTATGTATTTCATAATTGTATCGCTTTAGAGTGGTGCCAGCTAAGGGATTATAATAAACAAAACACACAATGTAATAAAATTCTTCGACTTAAGATATAATTATTTATTTTAACTATTTAATATAACATTTCAAAACGAATTATCGAAAAAAACATGTTATAGCGTATAGTGTTTTATACACTATACGCTATAACATGTTCTATTGTGTGTGTATGTAGTTTTTTATATGTGGTAGAGCCATGCTGCAGCTATATTACTGGTATAGTTGTAGCACGAATGGGTCGGCACGACCGGGGAAGGACCACGCTCTCACAGAATACCAGCGTAAAATGGCAGCTTAACGCTGCTGTGTTCCGTATGGTAAGTGTATAGAACCTGAAACCCTTTTTACTGGAAACTAGGCATTCCATCTTAGACCTCACTGGTGATAACGCATCTGCATTTTGATTCATAATCGAGGATATATGTAGATGTCTATGGGCCACAGCAACCACTTACCATCAGGTGGAGTGTGTGCTCGTTTGTCACCCTAATTCTATATAAAGAAAAGTGTTCGCTACAACACACCGGTTCCCGACACCAATGGAATAATTAAATACAATTAATTTTAAGTGCTGATTTATCATGTGGTTGGCGGTTATGGTAAATATATTTAGAACCTTCATGTGTTAGAAATGTTAAAAACATTCAATTAATTCTTTGCAAATCAATCAATTAATTTTATTTATAATATGTAAAATCCGCTCAAATTCATCGTAGTAGCGCTGCGAACTCTTCCCTACCAGAAATAAGAGGGGTAGGCCAGAGCAGTGGATCAAGTTTAGAATATTACTTTATATTGATGACAATTACGCTTGATAGCAGGAACTAGTTTGTATCTGTTCTGTAAAATAACAGTATTTTCAGCTACTATTAAGTTACATCGTCTAAAAATGAAATTGAAATTGACTGTATAAATAATTTCCTCCTAGCGTAACATTTTACATTATTTTGCACGTTTGTTCATTTGTTTTCACTCTTATAGGTTTTTATTGCCATCCGTGTAACATTACATTTTTTATTTTCTTTAATGATGTAAAAATGTGGGCCAAATAAAAATAATATATAGATCTAAAAAGAAACGTAATTCTAACGTTCAAAATGCTCCTCAAATATTATTGAGGCGTAAAAAGCAGAAATCAAATAAAGCAGCACGGCAAGTCCTTGCTGGAGTATTCGCCCTTGCTTGATTAAACCGCTTCCACCCTGATTACATCTTCATTGCGTTAACATCGAGCGTTCAATACTTCTTAAAGTAATATCATCTATAAACATTTATAATGACAGTTGTATGAAAATAGTTTGAGGACATAAGAAGTCCATTAAAACACACTCTACCACAGCGTCGCAGACCTGTTCCTGCTCCTGCTCCATAACTCTCAGAAATTAAAGGAAATCTCACTGCTGCGCCACGGAGCAATTAGTTCACAGAGTACCTTTGTATAGAATTAGTTCTACATGCTGTTTTAGTGCGTGTTAGCGGACTTTACATCTCCTAGAAATATGTTATTGATTAGACATTTCGAACCATTGATCTTATTGCGATTGTAAATAGTTTGGAAAATAGAAAAATGCATGCCTCATGAGCGTTTCATTTAATTTTGATGAAAGAATACATTGTATTTCTGACTTTTAAAATATATTATTTACGCGTATTAAATTTAGTGCTCTATTATTTTAACAGGTAGTTATTACCTACTCACTTAACCGTCCACCCCGCGCGAGTGATTCTCGCCTAACCTGCCCGCACATTATACCTAGGTGGATTGAAAAGTACTCGGCCTAACACAGATCCATTCAATTCTAAAAATCAAATCTACCCACATTATTTAGTTCAGTTCAGACTACTTTATTGTGTGAAGTTCGAAACGTGTGCGATAATTAGTTGTGATTTTATAAATTTATTAACAAAGTAATCGGACATAATTTCCGCGAATGGAGCAAATCGAGCAGCGTGCCGTCATTAAGTACCTCCATAAGAAGGGGCTATCATCAAAAGCCATCCATGATGACATGGTCAGTACATTAGGCGATTGTGCTCTGTCATATTCATCCGTCGAAAAATGGATAGCAGAATTTAAGCGTGGTAGAGAAAGTGTGAAAGATGAACCCCGCTCTGGAAGGCCTTCGACGTCAACTACTGACGAAAATATTAAAAAAGTACTTGATTTAATAATGGGAGACCGCAGATTAAAAATTAGAGAGATAGCCGAGATTATAGGCATCTCTTATGAACGAACTCAAAACATCATCGTCAACGAGTTGGGTTTCCACAAGGTGTCTGCGAGGTGGGTTCCGCGACTGCTTTCAGTTGAACAAAAAAGGACGCGATTGACTATTTCACGCGACTGTTTGGAGTTATTTGAAGCCGATGCAGATGATTTTTTGAATCGTTTTGTTACTATAGACGAAACATGGGTTCATTACTGTACACCGGAAACAAAACAACAATCAAAACAGTGGAGAAGACCTGGTTCACCACCCCCTAAAAAGGCTAAGTCGATTTTGTCGGCAAATAAGGTGATGGCTTCAGTATTCTGGGACTCGAAAGGTGTGATTATGATTGATTATCTTGAAAGGGGTCAGACTATAAACTCTGATTACTACTGCACCTTACTACGTCGTTTACGAGAGTAAATAAAAGAAAAACGTCGAGGAATGCTCAGAAGAAAAGTCCTGTTTCATCAAGATAACGCCCGTGTTCACACGTCAGTACAGTCAATGGCTGAAATTCACAACTGTGGCTTTGAACTGTTACCGCATCCGCCGTATTAACCTGATCTGGCACCATCAGACTTCTTTCTGTTCCCTAATCTAAAAAAGCACTTGGGAGGTCAAAGATTTTCGACAAACGACGAGGTCAAAGCAGCTGTAGACGCATATTTTGACTCTAAGGAAGAATCATTTTTTTTCAACGGTCTAAATGCTTGGAAGGGGAGGTGGCAAAAGTGTATTGAATTTGATGGTGATTATGTAGAAAAATAAAAATATAACTGATTTAGTATGTGTTTATTTTCTTGGTTAGGCCGAGTACTTTTCAATCCACCCTCGTATGTCACTATTTTTTTACGACCGCGCGAGACTGTTAACAAAAACGATTACTACTGAAAAAATACTATAGATACATTTAAATAAAAAATATTCTCAAAGGCTCAAAGAATTCAAAATTTAATTTTGTTAAAAGAAAAGTATTGACTACTTTTCTTTTAAAAATATAGGCTGAAATAAATCTTAAAAATGGGAATATCAAAAAAAATAGTTTTTATTTTTTATTTTGAGTTTTACAAGAAAAGTATAATACTTAATGGAGACAATTATTTTATATTATAACTAGCTGACCAGGCAGACGTTGTTCTGCCGTTTCCAACGACCATTTGCTTTCCTAAAAAAACTCCTGAGATGAGCAAAAAAAATTGAGGGTCACTTATCGAGATAAAAACTATCCTATCTTTTAAGTTGGACCAAACTGCACACAGTGTGCAAAATTTAATTGAAATCAGTTCAGTGGTTTAGGAGTCCATCGCGGACAAACAACGTGACACGTAATTTTTATATATAAAGATAGTACATAATATTCCCTTTAAAATGACACCATTATCAATAAAATCTTATATACTCAATATACATAAGTATACTAATGTATACCCAATATAAATTTTAATGAATAAGTAAATAAAAATAGGTTTTAATAATTTCTAGACACATCTCAACAGATATTTCGTTTATAAATTGCTATCAGCGTGTTAATAGTGAATCATTATTTTATATTTAGCATTAATTTAACACAAATAACGTTAACGTTTATGAATTGTCGTAATGATACATATTTCCTAAAGGAAATATCTTCACAATTACTTTAATTTACAATAACATTAGAAATAACGTATAAAAACCGAAAACTACCACTCGGAGCATTGGCCGCTCCCCGGGCAGAACACCCGGCGGGAGATCACCCCTTTTCCTTCCGGCCGCCACAGTGATGACCAACCGACGTGATATGAACACGCAACCAGGGCTCAGAAACGGTTCTAAAAGAGCGGTTAATTTCGATTAATTACCGGTAAATTAATAGCTCCTTCAATTACCGGTTAAAAAATTAACCGGTATTTATTAAACCTAAATGATAAAGGTTACCGGTTACTTGTGATTTTGACATGCAAATTAACCGGTTAATTCCGTAAAACGTAAAGGCAGTTATGAATAGAACAGGTAGATTCACGTTGTGAGTTGCTTATGCGGCATCTTTTTCGGGAGTTTTTTCAGTCGCGATCAGGGTGTTTATTGGGAGTTTGGCGTTTACGAAAAACGTGGAACTATTAGAGAAGTTTTAAAGAATGAAAGGCAGTTATTGTGTTTGGTTTATTCGTTAAGACTGGGCTTGTCTCATAACGAAGAAAATAATTTATACTTGTGTATCAGTTGTTTATTTATGATGGGCAGAAAAAAAGTAAATAGAATTTATCCCTTGTTTACGTTTTAACGGTGGCAGCATTTACTGTCGCATGGATGGGCCAGCTCGAACGGGGGTAGTACCACGACCTCACAGAATACCAGCGTGAAGTAGAAGTTTACCTCTGCGTTTCACTTGGTAAGTGTATGTGGTCGGAGGTCCAATTCCCCCCCCCCCCCCTTAAAATATGGTAGCGGAAACAAATAAAAAACTACCCTAGGAGGGTAACAGCATCCTGGAGACGGAGAATCCTTCGCTGAGCACCCACACCCAAACTACCCTACTGTTCCTGAGCGTGTGTGCTTAAGCTGCCCCGCGTATTCTGGGCTTGGCGATTTTAACAACCATCACGCCGAATGGCTCGGTTCACATTAAACCCATCACGTGGAAAGATTTTTTTCTGCCTTTGCCTTGGCACATTGTCTTACACAGCTGGTTAATTTGCCTACGCGGATTCCAGATGTGGAGGAACATGCACCTTCCCTGTTGGAACTTCTGCTGTCCTCTCATCCGGACGGATTCTTGTCCGGAGGGTGGTGTCACTCAAACTATCGTCGCGGTTGCATTCTGCAGGCTGCCGCCGTGTTTGGCACTGTAGGTCGGCCGATTGGGAAAGGATGCGGTCTTTTTTTGCATTCTAACCTTGAGGGCGGATTTGCTTCTGGCCGGACAATCCCAGCAATGTTGCTGATGTTTTTTTTCCAACCTTTTATTCCATCTTCTGTGGTGCCACAACAAACATGTGGTGCACAATCTAAATCCTAAATTGGTCGCTCGTGTAAAATAGCATCACACTATAAACAGGAGTGCTACCAGGCCTGGGCCTGGGTATAATTCCGCCTCCAGGTTCTTCAAAATTCATTGCCAAGGTAAGGTCAGAGTACATCGGCGGAGTTGGTGAGAGGCTAGTTCGCCTTCCTTCGGTAACCCGTGCATTCTGGTCTCTTGCCAAGGCTGTCCAAGGGAACTTCTGTCAGCCAGCTCTGCAAAGAGAGAACGACTCACAGAGTCCATACCGCAAAGGAGAAAGCCATCTGTTAATCTCTCTTTTTGCGTCCAACTCGAATCTCGATGATGGGGGAACACACCGCCGACCATCCCGCGGTTTGAGTGTTCCATGCCAGATGTGCGGTTTACACAGCGCTCGGTTCGCAAAGCACTCCTCTACCTGGTCGTCAACAAGTCCAGCGGGCCTGATGGAGACCCTCCCATTGCGCTGAAGACGTGTGCTCTGAAGTTGGCATCGGTTTTAATGTGTTTTTTCCGGTACTTCTAATCCTAAGGCGTTGTCCCCAATTCATGGAAGACAGCTTTGGTTCACCCGATCCCTAAAAAAGTCGACAGCGCAGACCCATCAAACTACACGCTTATCGCCATCACCTCCTTGTTCTCCAAAATAATGTAATCCATGATAAACAGTTTTCGTCGGGGTTGATCAGCTGGCGATCTTCTGGTCTATCTAACTCATAGATGGACGGAGGCAGTAGAATCCAAGATAGGCGTTGGCCGTTAGTTTGGTCATAGCGAAAGCATTTGATCGGGTATGGCACAAAGCGCTTCTTTTAGAGTTCCCTTACTATAGGGTTCCCGAGAAATTGTGCAATTAGATCACCAGTTTTCTTGCAGATCGTAGCATCAAGGTCGTAATAGACGGTGCATGCTCTGATTACAAGCCTATTAACGCTGGTATTCTACAAAGCTGCGTCCTATCACCAACGCTGTTTCTACTGCATATCAATAATATGTTGCAAACTGGTAACAACGACAGCACTGGTGATACAATATACGAGTACAATAGCCGTGCCAATATTTCTCGGAAAAACGTCTCCGAGTACTGGAACAAACTTAAACTAACAGTGGTAGAGTCACGCGGCAGCTTTTGCTGTCGCACGGATGGGCCCGCTCGAACCGGGGTGGTACCACGACCTCGCAGAATACCAGCGTGAAGTAGAGGCTTACCTCTGCGTTTCGCTTGGTGAGTGCAGGTGGCCGGAGGCCCTTTTTACTGGAAATGAGGCATTCCATCTTAGTCCTCACGGGTGACAAAGCATCTGCATTTTGATTCGCAAACGAGGATAAATGTAGATGTCTATGGACCGCAGCAACCACTTACCATCAGGTGGACTGTGTGCTCGTTTGTCACCCTAATCCTAAAAAAAAAATGTCAGCCAGCTCTGCAAAGAGAGAACGACTCACAGAGTCCATACCGCAAAGGAGAAAGCCATCTGTTAATCTCTCTTTTTGCGTCCAACCTCCTCGTACAACTTCTCTTTGGAACTGTTTACCACCGGCGATTTTTCCAGACCGATACGATTTAGGGACCTTCAAGAAAAGTGCTTACTCCTTTATAAAAGGTCGGCAACGCACCTGCAATTCCTCTGGTGTTGCGGTTTTTCATGGGCGGCAGTAGTCACATACGATCAGGTGACCCGCATGCTCGTTTGCTCACTTATCTATAAGAAAACCTACGACGACGAGGAAACACAAAAACCTAAGTGCTTGATTGAGGGCTGTAATACGACTATCAAAGTGATTTCTAGAACACTCATTATACCCAAATTAATCCAAAACGGTACTTGGCATGACCCGGGATTCAAAACCAGGACCAAATCATGATCCACAGTCGCGCTAGTAACCACTAGACAAACGAGGCAGTCGGCAATCGATCCAGTGAAAGGCCCCTCAAAATCGGTCTAGCCATTTCGGAGATTAGCCGGAACAAACAGACATACAGACAGACAAAAATTTTTTAAATTATATACTTCCATAATATTACTTTAAGTAAAATCTGTTAGTTTGACCTTACAAACAGACACTTCAATGTTATTTATTTGAATAGTTGCATATTCGTAAAGTATGAAAGTTTGTAAAAATTCGAAAGTGATTACTATATCATTTTGATCTTGAGGTGTGAGAAAACTTAGCTGCACTTTCAATAATTCTCTTTTATAATTCAATACAAGATCGTAGATATTAGTGTGATTTATACTGATTACCTAGTTAATTGGTAGTTATTCATAATTACTTTAAATGAAAGACAGGATTTTTTAGTTTATGTAGTATTTGGTTATAGTCGACAGCAAAATATAGGCGAATTTAATCATAATGATTTGTTAGATTAAAATTATTTTTCTTTATTAATTTCAGTATCAGTAACTTTAATTTCACCTATGTGGTTACCTTGCACTCGATTTAGAAAAGCTAATATTTTTAGTAGCATCTTGTACGTATACAACATGGTAAGATATATTCCAATTCCTCATTAATGAGATGTAAAAAATAGTAATTTATTTTGTTAGAATTCTCTAAACTTAAAAAACAATTTTTTATCGTGTTTTGACATGACTTCTAATTAAACTTTATACCTCAGAAGTGGTCATTATTGATTTTTGCAAAGACAGAGACAGAGGTTGGTCTTAATCACGAGTATCTGAATTTTAAAAAACTAATGCGTAATTAACTGAAACAGAACTTACATCTGTTATTTATAATACGATCGTTACTGAAAGATGAAAAAATATGAGGGAGTACGTTACAAGGCAGTGGCGTTGATGCAATGAATATATCATCAAAAATCTCGTGAATTAAACAGAGTGCAGCCGTAAAAAGTTGGGTGCAAGCAGGGTAAGGGAGAGGGAGGACATTACAAAACTTGGTTTTTACCGGTTAATACTTACTACCTAAACCTAAATTTGTGAAAACCGGTATTCCGCAAAAATCGGTTTTGGCGTCAATGACCGAAACCGGTTAAGAATTTCAACCGATTTCCGAGCCCTGCACGCAACCAATAACCTTCGGAAACCACCTACCCCATTCGCTCCCGAGCAGATATTGTCTGCAGTGTTCACATTCTGCAAAGCCATCTAGCTTTATAAAGGTTCATCGCAGCACTGGAATAATAATGCTTCCTATTCCTTCAAGCTACTCTCTGTGCTACAGTGTTCGGCACTGCTCTGAGCATTACTGCTCGCCTCTGCTTCAAGGCACTCTCGCAGATTACTTGCCTTCTTCTCGACTCACTGCGGACTACAAGGCAATTCCTGGCACTTGCTCCGGCTTACCGTTCTCACCGGCTTCACTTGCATGCGTAGTACGGCATGCATAACACACCGGCATATCGTTCGCACCGACGTCACTTGCTCTTACGCACACAGCATGTATTTCCCACCGGTATTAAGGACGCACCGACAATCGGACTGCACTATCGACCTCCAGTCTGAGCAGTGGGGTGATGTGGCGGCGCTGTCGTCGCACCACAAGCGAAACACATCGAAGCCTAAATCGCGCTAACAAAGTTCGGAAGTTAAAACAGTATATATAGAATAGCTCCGAACTACCATTAGGTGCGTTGGCCGCTCCCCGGCCGAGGCAGAACACCTTGCCCAGCGGGAGATCTCCTCTTTTCATATATATTAGTTTTATCGAAAATAAAAAATACATCCATTCTTCTGTATATATAGAAAAAAACGTATTAAAATATTAAAAGTATATTTAAGAAATGTATTTAAAGTTCAAAGCCAAGGCATATTAATAATTTAAAGAAACGCGGTACTATAACCTTGCTCTATAAGTAATTTCATCATCATCATCATCATTACAGCCCATCACCAGTATACTGCTGAACAAAGGCCTCCCCTAAAGAATGCCACAAAGCACGGTCCCAAGCCACTTGCGTCCATTGACTTCCTGCATCTCTTACCAGGTCGTCACTCCATCTAGTGTGGGGGCGCCCTACACTTCGCCCGCCGGTACGAGGCTGCCATCGAGAACATTTCTTCCCCAGGGATTCTTGGTTCTCCTGGCTATATTATCAGTCCATCGCTACTTCAGCTTAGTAATAAATTAACGGTGGTAGAGCCACGCGGCAGTTTTTGCTGTTGCACGTATGGGCCGGCTCGAGCCGGGTTGGTACTACGACCTCACAGAATACCGGCGTGAAGTAGAAGCTCTGCTTTTGCGTTTCGTCTGGTGAGTGCAGGTGGCCGGAGGCCCGATCCCCCCCCCCCCCCATCAACATGGTAGCGGAATTACACGAAAGACTACCCCAGGAGGGTACCAGCACCCCTTGAGAATCCCTCGCTGAGCATCCACGACCATGTTATTCCACTCCTGAGCGTGGGTGCTCAGGCTGCCTCGCGTATTCTGAGAGGGAGTACAAAATTCCGCTCATAAACATAACTGCTCGGGGAAAACTGAGCAACAATACCAAGGCGACCCCTGCCACGCTATCCGTGAATTTCTGCAACCTCAGGGGACTTCACTCTAACCTAAACGCCGTCCACTACCATTTTGAGACGGCAAAGCTGGCCTTGCTCTTTCTGACCGCGACGCAGGTGTCGTCGCCGGCTGATACTTCGTATCTCTTCTACCAGGGGTACAAATTGGAGCACTCCTTTGAGCCTCGGGCTGGAGTTTGCGTGTATGTCAGAGAGGACATCTGTTCTCTACGCCTCGGCAGTCTTGAAAGTTCGCACCTGTCCATCTTTTGGCTACGCGTAGACAGCGACGACCATCCACGCGTTTACGGGTGCCTCTTTAGGTCCCATAGTGGTAATGCTAAAACAGGCCGACTCATCGATCACGTCAAAATGGCTACAGATTTCTTGCTACAACAGGTCCCAAGAGATCGTGATCCTTGGTGATTTTAACGCCCACCACGAGTTCACGTTGAACCGATCATGCGGGGAAATCTGTTTATGACTTTGCCTTGGCATATGGTCTAACATGACTGGTTACTTCGCCCACGCAGATTCCTGATGTGGAGGATCATACACCTTCGCTGTTGGACCTTTTGCTGACCTCTCATCCGGACGGATATCAGGTTTACGTCGAAGCCCCTCTCAGCTCTTCGGACCATTGACTGATCCGGAGTGTGATGCCACTCACGCTCCCCACGCGGTTGCGTTCTGCAGGTTGCCGCCGTGTTTGGCATTACAGGTCGGCGGATTGGGACGGAATGTGGTCTTTCTTTGCATCCTACCCATGGGGGTGGGTTTGCTTCTCGCCGGATGATCCCAGCGCTCTTGCTGACTCTGTCACTGATGTGGTGCTACAGCGAATGGAACTATTTATTCCATCATCTGTGGTACCCATCGGAGGCAGATCTCAGCCTTGGTTTAGTCGCTCCTGTAAGACAGCATTATGTAAACGCATTATGTAAAAGGGATGTAAACACCAGCATACTTAAAAAGAAGTATAAATTCACCTCCAGATCCTTCAAAAGAGTTATTGCCAAGGCAAAGTCTGAGTACATAGGCAGAATTGGCGAGAAACTAGTTCGCCTTTCTTCGGGAATCCGTGCATTCTGGTCTCTCGCCAAGGCTGTCCAAGGGAATTTCTGTAAGCCATCACTACCATCTCTGTACAGGGAGGACTACTCACTGGCCCAAGCCGCAAAAGACAAAGCCGACCTGTTAGGCTCTCTTTTTGCGTCCAGCTCGATTTCGGTACTCCTACTCACTAGGCGTAGTCCCGAAATCATGGAAGACAGCTTCTGTACACCCGATCCCTAAGAAAGGCGACCGCTCAGACCCGTCCAACTACAGGCCCATCGCCATCAGCTCCTTGTTCTCCAAAATAATGGAATCCATTAACTGCCAGATATGCGGTACCTTGAGGATCACCAGCTGATTAGTGACCGCCAATATGGTTTGCGTCGGGTTCAATGAGTTGGTGGTCTTCTGTTCTACCTGACTCATAGATGGGCAGAGGCAGTAGAGTCCAAGGGAGAGGCGTTTGCCGTTAGTTTGGACATTGCGAAGGCCTTCGATCGGGTTTGGCACAAAGCGCTTCTTTCAAAGCTCCCTCCCTATGGGCTTCATAAAAAATTGTGCAATTGGATCACGAGCTTTCTTACAGATCGGTGCATCAAAGTTGTTGTAGACGGTGCATGCTTCGACTACAAGCTTATTAACGCTGGTGTTCCACTGGGCTGTGTGCTATCACCAACGCGGTTTCTTCTGCGTATCAATGATATGTTGCTAACTGGTAACATTCATTACTATGCGGATGACAGCATTGTTGATGCTCTATACACTGGCCATGTCAATATTTCTCGGAAAAACTTCGCCGAGTACCGGAACAAACTTTCCTATAAAAAAATCCGTTGTGTCATGTCGGTTACTCTTGTTCTACTGCGGATATCCTCATTTTAAGTTTATCACGCAGAGAAACCCCGAGCATTGCCCTCTCCATAGCTAGCTGAGTGACCTTGAGCTTCCTCATACGGCCAACAGTAAAGGACCACGTCTCAGATCTATAAGTCATCACTGGCAACATGAATTGGTTGAACAATCTTGTTTTGAGGTATGCCTAACGAGAAGATGTGTCGTAATCTCCCGAACGCTGCCCAACCGAGTTAAATCCGTCGATTGACCTTTAGGTCGACATTGTACTTACCTAGTCGGACTATTTGTCGCAGGTAAACATATTCTTTAACAACTTCGAGCTTGGTGCTCCCAACAACTACCAGCATAAGTGTGACATGGACATTGTCGTGAAGCGACAATTAAAAATAAAGAGAACCTAACCTAAGAACAGCAAAACAACAAAAGTAGACCAAGAAAATAATATATTTTAAAATTTTAAAAAGGCATTTACAATTTTATAAAAAATAATGAAATATGAAGATGATTATGGATGAAGTGAGTTTACAATAAGATTAAAAAATAGGAGAATAGGAGAATTAGTATTATAGTGGAGCCTAAAAGATTGAAGTGACACGCTGCTCTTGTAGAAATAGGCACACGCGGAGCTTGAGGTTTCTCAGCGGCGACGGCACGCAGCGCCTGGAGTAGGCGCGCTCGCAGCGTCCGGAGCTGGCGCACGTAGCTCCTGGGGTAGGTGCGCTCAGCACTTGGAGAAATAGTCGCCGCGCCCAGAGGTTGCGCGGCCAGTAGGTGCACTCGGCGCCTGAAGCAAGCAGTCGTAGCGCGCCTGAAGGTAGCGCGGGCAGTAGGTGCACTCGGCGCCTGGAGCAAGCAGTCGTAGCACGCCCGAAGGTAGTGTGGCCCCGTGCTTGAAGCAGACTGCCGACGAATTCGGATGTAGATGGAGGCTTGCAGGATCCCGGGGCAATGCGGCCCCGGGATAAGGCCTTTAGTAGATGCTTCTCCTTTGAGAACTGAAGCGAGACTTTTCTGTATTCTCCAATTGTTCGGCTTTTATACCTTTTTAGAGAGAACGAGAAATTATTTAAATTAAAACGAAATTTATTGTAAATGACCTACAGCCAAAGAGTATTTATGTAGAAAGAACAACATACCAGAGACGAATTTGAATAAAAGTTACCATAACAACGATATAAATAATAGTTGTCATATTTAACAATTTTTGGTTTTTGGACTGTTACGAGGGTGGATTGAAAAGTACTCGGCCTAACCAAGAAAATAAACACATACTAAATCAGTTATATTTTTATTTTTCTACATAATCACCATCAAATTCAATACACTTTTGCCACCTCCCCTTCCAAGCATTTAGACCGTTGAAAAAAAAATGATTCTTCCTTAGAGTCAAAATATGCGTCTACAGCTGCTTTGACCTCGTCGTTTGTCGAAAATCTTTGACCTCCCAAGTGCTTTTTTAGATTAGGGAACAGAAAGAAGTCTGATGGTGCCAGATCAGGTGAATACGGCGGATGCGGTAACAGTTCAAAGCCACAGTTGTGAATTTCAGCCATTGACTGTACTGACGTGTGAACACGGGCGTTATCTTGATGAAACAGGACTTTTCTTCTGAGCATTCCTCGACGTTTTTCTTTTATTTACTCTCGTAAACGACGTAGTAAGGTGCAGTAGTAATCAGAGTTTATAGTCTGACCCCTTTCAAGATAATCAATCATAATCACACCTTTCGAGTCCCAGAATACTGAAGCCATCACCTTATTTGCCGACAAAATCGACTTAGCCTTTTTAGGGGGTGGTGAACCAGGTCTTCTCCACTGTTTTGATTGTTGTTTTGTTTCCGGTGTACAGTAATGAACCCATGTTTCGTCTATAGTAACAAAACGGTTCAAAAAATCATCTGCATCGGCTTCAAATAACTCCAAACAGTCGCGTGAAATAGTCAATCGCGTCCTTTTTTGTTCAACTGAAAGCAGTCGCGGAACCCACCTCGCAGACACCTTGTGGAAACCCAACTCGTTGACAATGATGTTTTGAGTTCATTCATAAGAGATGCCTATAATCTCGGCTATCTCTCTAATTTTTAATCTGCGGTCTCCCATTATTAAATCAAGTACTTTTTTAATATTTTCGTCAGTAGTTGACGTCGAAGGCCTTCCAGAGCGGGGTTCATCTTTCACACTTTCTCTACCACGCTTAAATTCTGCTATCCATTTTTCGACGGATGAATATGACAGAGCACAATCGCCTAATGTACTGACCATGTCATCATGGATGGCTTTTGATGATAGCCCCTTCTTATGGAGGTACTTAATGACGGCACGCTGCTCGATTTGCTCCATTCGCGGAAATTATGTCCGATTACATTGTTAATAAATTTATAAAATCACAACTAATTATCGCACACGTTTCGAACTTCACACAATGAACTAGTCTGAACTGAACTAAATAATGTGGGTAGATTTGATTTTTAGAATTGAATGGATCTGTGTTAGGCCGAGTACTTTTCAATCCACCCTCGTATTAAGAAACTATTACATTTTAGTAAGAAATGAGATATTATTCATTTAGGAAAAACTAATGTACGGCAGCGTGCATGAAGCCTGAAATTGTAGAGTTACCGAGAATTCAATAAAAGACCGAAAAAGGTAAGACTCCATTGACAGCGATTTTAAAAGTGCTAAATAGTGTGAAAATACGAAGTAAAATGATATGTTATTGTGTAAAAACGTTACAGGATCCTATAAAAATAAAAGTGATGCAAAACATGAATGCAGAAAATCAAAAACAGAATGGAAATATAGTATAAAGTGATGCAAAACATGAATGCAGAAAATCAAAAACAGAATGGAGAAATAGTGTACAATGAAATGTAAGTAGCATAACACTACATTTTCCCCCCGACCCTGGAAAATTTTTGATTCAGCAAAAATTTTGACATGTACATTCTAAAATAAACCATAAAAACACAGCTTTGTAGAAACAGACATCAACAGGCAAAATCAGATATACTATCTCTTACATTCATCATCTGCATTCAGGTAAGGGTGGAGTTCACATTCAATGACTACCACTCTAAAAGTGTGTTTTCGAAACGACATTAAGGCTTATTTAAGGAGTAGTCATCCGCTCCTGCGTGGAAAAAAAAAATTAATTAGTCGAAGAGACACCACTCTAAAAGTGTGTTTTCGAAAGGACATTCAGGCTTATTTAAGGAGTTGTCAACCGCTCCTAAGTGAAGATAAAGATAAAGAACATTAAGGGAATAGTCAGCTGCTCCCAAGTGAAGATAAACATAAAGAACTTAATCTTAAGCAAGCATTAGTCGCTAAGACTTATGCAACATCACCAACGAGATGTGTCTGAAACAATCATAAAAAGTGAAGATTAATCCAACCAACATTCGAGGTCTTAAAGCAAGATGTGTTGAAGAACACTGGAACATCAAACAAACAAACAAATTAAAAGAAATAAAAATAATAAGGTGAAAATGATGGTGATATTTATACATATATACATCAACATCATCATCATTACAGCCCTTCACAAGTCCACTGCTGAACATAGGCCTCCCCCAAAGAATGCCACAAAGCACGGTCCTGAGCCACCTGCATCCATCGACTTCCTGCATGTCTTACCAGGTCGTCACTCCATCTTGTGGGGGGACGCCCTACACTTCGCCTACCGGTACGAGGCAGCCACTCGAGAACCTTTCTTCCCCATCGGTTGTCGGTTCTTCGAGCTATATGGCCGGCCCACTGCCACTTCAGCTTACTAATCCGTTGGGCTATGTCGGTTACTCTGGTTCTACTGCGGATATACTCATTCCTAAGTTTATCACGCAGTGAAACTCCGAGCATAGCCCTCTCCATAGCTCGCTGAGCGACCTTGAGCTTCCTCATACGGCCAGCAGTGAAGGACCACGTCTCAGTTCCGTAAGTCATCACTGGCAACACGCACTGGTTGTACAATTTTGTTTTAAGGTTTTGAGGTATTTCTGACGAGAAGATGTGTCGTAGCTTCCCGAACGCTGCCCAGCCGAGTTGAATCCGTCGATTGACCTCTCGGTCGAAGTTGGACTTACCTAGTCGGACTATTTGTCCCAGGTAAACATACTCGTCAACAACTTCGAGCTTAGTGCTCCCAACAACTACCGGCATAGGTGTGACATGGACATTAAACATAATCTTTGTTTTGTCCATGTTCATCTTAAGACCTATCCGTTGGGAGACACTATTGAGGTCATTGAGCATAGTGCTTAGTTCCTCCAGCGATTCTGCCATGAGGACTATATCGTCGGCAAATCGAAGGTGAGTGATGTACTCGCCATTGATGTTAATTCCGTATCCTTTCCAGTCCAGAAGCTTGAAAACGTCTTCCAATGCAGCGGTGAAGAGTTTCGGGGATATAACGTCACCCTGGCTTACACCTCTCTGCAATTGGATAGGTTTCGTACTCTGGTTCTGTACTCGGATAGCCATCGTAGCTCTACTGTACAAACACTTCAGCACTTCGATATACCGACAGTCAACTTGGCACCGCTGAAGGGACTGCAGCACCGCCCAAATTTCGACGGAATCAAAGGCTTTCTCATAGTCCACATACGCCAGACATAGTGGCAAATTGTACTCTTCGGACTTCTGTACAATTTGCCGTAGGGTATGTATGTGGTCTATGGTGCTAAAGCCCTTTCGGAAACCGGCTTGTTCGGGAGGCTGGAAGTCGTCAATTCTGCGCGCGAGACGATTCGTAATGACTCTCGAAAACAGCACGTAGATGCGGCTCAGAAGGGAAATCGGTCTGTAGTTCTTCAAGAGAGCGTTGTCACCTTTCTTGAAGAACAAGACCACCGCACTTCTGCTCCACGCCTCCGGTGTAATGCCACCATGGAGGACGGAATTAAAGAGCTTCTGAAGGACTTCAAGTACCGGTCTTCCACCCGCTTTCAGAAGCTCCGCTGTAATTCCATCCTCGCCTGGGGCCTTGCCGTTTTTAAGGTCCTGGAGAGCCATTCTAATCTCGCTCAGACTGACGTCCGGGATATCTTCGGAATAGTGTCGGATAAGACTCGCTCTTGGATCGTTACTCACACTTGCGTGTGGCTCCAACGATGACGTGGACAGCTGCCCATAGAACCTCTCAATCTCACTCAAAATCTCAGGTGCCCCGGAAACGATGCTGCCACATTCGGTCTTCAGCTTTGACAGTTGACTCTTTCTGGCAGACAGATCTCTGGCAAAGACTTTGGAGCCTTGGTTCCGCTCGATCGCTTCTTCAATACGAGCTGTATTGAAGTTGCGTAAGTCTTGCCGCATGCATTTAGAGATCTGTCTGTTCAGTTGCCTGTATGCTGTCAAATCTGTTGAAGAATGTAGCCTCATCTCCCGTCTAACAGCCATGAGATTAAGAGTGTGATCGGAGAGTTTTTGTGTTCTTCTGCGGCGGGTCTTGCAGAACTTAGCTCCGACCGCATTGACAGTTTCCACGAGCTTGTCATTCATATCGTCCACTTCATTGCAGTCTTCTAGGCACTGAAAACGGTTTTGTAACTCGAGCTGAAAGGTTTCGGGACTTTGGATTAGAGCACGAGGGGGACGGAGCGTTGACTTCATCAGATGAGACCTCTCCAACTTAACATTTAGGTTCAGTGTGCCTCTAACCATTCGGTGATCGCTGCCGGTTTTCACCCTCGCGATCACTGAGACATCACATAACAGTTGTCGTCTGGTCGTCATAATGAAGTCAATCTCATTTTTTGTCGAACCGTCGGGGCTCGACCAGGTCCACTTCCTGTGGGGCCGCTTCTTGAAGAAAGAGTTCATCATAAAGAGTCCCTCTTTCTCCATGAAGTCGGCCAGGTGCTGGCCCCTTGGGTTCCGTTGCCCTATTCCAAATTTCCCTACTTTCAGCTCACCGTTCTCTCTTGTGCCTAGTTTTGCATTGAAGTCTCCCATTAACACCGTATATTGGGTTTTGGAGGAATGCATGGCTCTAGAGATATCCTCATACATTTCCTCCACCTCCTCATCGGGGTGTGCCGAGGTTGGTGCGTAAACCTGTATGACCTTCAGCGAATACCGTTTGGTGATTCTGAGTATAAGGTACGCAACCCTCGTCGACACACTCCCGATCTTTACAACGTTGTTAACGAGAGACTTGTGGACGATAAATCCGACACCTCCTTGGGACAGATGGTCGCCCTCCCGGTGATAGAGCAAGTTGCCGGATTCGAGGATTACCGTGTCCATATATACAAATTAACAGTAAATAAAAATTAAGAAAATTTATGATTTTACATCTTTGATGTGCCACTTGCCTCTAACTCCATTAGGGTCTTCAAGCACATAGACTAGTGGTGACAGTTTAGCTAACACTATGCACTTGATGAACTTAGGGGCAAGTTTAGCATTAAAGTATGCGCCGGCATCGCTTAAAACATGGTTTTTACGCCAAACAGTGTCTCTCACATTAAATTCTTTAAAAGACCGGCGAAGATCATAGCGGGCGCTATTTTTAGCGTGAGCTATGTGAAGTTTAGTTTGAACTTTGTGAAATATAGATGAGAGGAGACCAGCATTAGACGCGTAAATATCACGAGGCATAAATACCAATTCCTCGAGGTTCTGAGTTGGAGTATAGAAGGAACCACAAGGTATTGTTTCCCTACCAAAGACTAAAAAATTTGGAGTAAAACCAGTAGCTACATTTGTAGCGCTGTTCATTGCGTACTGAATCTTAGCAAGATGGTTGTCCCAGGATCTATGATCGTCTCCTACTAGAGATGCTAGAGCTGTAATAATAGTACTATTAAACTTCTCCGTAGGGTTAACCTGAGGACAATATAAAGCTGTGTGAAAAATACAAGGAACATTATAAGAATTTAAAAATGAGTGGAATTCTCGCGACTGAAATTGAACAGCGTTGTCCATTATAATAGTTTGGGTAATGCCATGAACTAGAAAAACTGAATTTTCCAAAACATTAATAATATTGGCTGAAGTAGCACGTTTAAGGGGAAAAATCATAGTATATTTAGTAAAATTGCAGTTAATTAGTAGAATATACTGATTTCGTCTTCGAGTCATAGGCAATGGACCCATAAGATCTAAGGATATAATTTGAAAAGGTCTGGAGCAAAGTTTGGGTTTACCCATTAGACCATAGGGAGAATGATTAGGGTGTTTGTAGGTTACGCAGGTTTCACAAGTCGAGATTAATTCGGCAATGTCCTTAAACATACCAGGCCAATAGTATTTTAAAGATATTTTCTTGAATGTCTTGAAGATACCAAGATGGAGTTCTGAAGGGGAACCATGGTTAGCTTCAATAAGTGCATATCTATCTTGAGGTAGTGGAACTTCTTTCCAAATAAAGTAATCGTTTAGACGATCGGGAGAATGGATACAGCGGTAAAGTTTGTTATCCCTGATAGTGTAGTTGGGATATGCGTCTGGGTTGTTGGAGCATCCGAGAAAAATTTTGTTGAAGTGTTCAAGTCTACGATCAGGTGGTTCTTCAATCGTAATGGGATGTACGCCTTGAGGTGAAGTTTCTCGTGTATCAGGACGTTCTTGATTCTTATGTCTTGATAATAAATCTGGAACAACGTTATCCTTCCTTTTTTATGTTTTATGACAAAGTTAAAGCATGATAAGCGTAAAGGCCAGCGAGCAAGTCTTCCTGACGGGTTTGATAAATTCTGAAACCATTTAAGTGCAGCATGATCAGTATATATTGTAAATTCTTTACCATTGTCTAGGTAACATCGCCAATGTTCTAATGCAGTTATTACAGCCAATGTTTCTTTTTCAGTAGTTGAGTAGTTCTGTTGATTTTTATTTAGTGCTTTACTCATGTAAGCGATCACGACTTCTTTGTCATCTTGATGTTGAGTAAGCATTGCTCCTATGCCATAATTTGATGCATCACAATGTACAGAGAAGGGTAGTTCGAAGTTAGGGCAAGCAAGGACAGGAGCAGTTACCAAAGCTTCTTTAAGTTTCTGGATAGCAGCTGCAGCTTGTGAATTCCATAAAAATTTAGGAGCGTTCTTCCTGGAACAGGTTAGTTGGTTGAGTGGAGAGGCAATAGTGCTAAAATTTGGAATGAATCTTCTGAACCAGCTGCAGGTGCCTATGAATCTTCGTACTTCTTTTCTGCAAGTAGGTACAGGATATTCTAAAATAGCTTTTATTTTATCTGGATCCGCACGTAGACCATACTCGTCCACTAAAAAACCAAGGTATTTCAGTTCTTTCTTGAAGAATTGACTCTTCTCAAAGTTGATAGTTAGATTAGCATATGAAAGTTTTTCATGAACTTTCATGAGAAGCGATATGTGTTCATCAAAAGTCTCACTAATAATAACAATGTCATCCAGATAGCAAAATACCTTGTTCTCAAATTCAGGAGTAAACAGCATATCCATTAATCTTTGTAGAGTTGCAGGTGAGTTGGTGAGGCCAAAAGGCATTACTTTGAATTTAAACATACCTCTTTCAGGTACATAAAATGCAGTTTTATCTTTATCAGCAGGATTCAAGGGAATTTCCCAAAATGCTTTCGCAATGTCAATGCTTGATAAGTATTTGGCATTCTTCAGGTTGTCCAAAATTTCGCTTATTAGTGGCAACTTATAAGCATCACGACGTGTAATTGAGTTAAGCTTCCTGCTGTCTACACAGAAACGCCATTCACCATTCTTTTTCGGAGTGATGAGAACTGGAGATAACCAAGGACTTTCGCATTGTTCAATGACCTTCCATCCCAGCATCTTGTCAACTTCATTAATTAACGCTTTTTGTTTTTCAGGAGACAGTCTATAACATCTTTGTTTGATTGGAAGAGAATCACCAGTATCAATCTTGTGGGTGATTAAATGTGTGCTTCCCAGGATACCTTTTTCCTCAAAAAAAATTGTCTTGAAGCGTTGGATGATGTCGTTAGCGATGTTCTTTTGATAAGGAGTTAAATGCTCATAAGGTAAAACTTTAATATCTTTAGTTTCGATAGCAGAGCATTTAGATTCTGTAAAGTTAAGAGAAGATAAAACACTAGGTAAAAGATTAAATTTTCTCCAAAAGTCAATACCCAGTATTAGCGAAGGAAATATTTCAGGGAAAACATAAGCTTTAATTAAATGAGTTTGATTATTGAAATGAATGAATACATTTGGTTCTTTAAATTGTTTGTCTCTGTCTAGGAACTTTTCATAATTTTGGCAAGTAGCCAGAAGAGAGTCGATAGAGTCAATGTCTTTTAAAGCTACGAAGACTGAATAGTATGGGCGAATATTCCTCAAAATAATCTCCAATTGTTCTGTTTCAGAAAGTTTCTTCGAAAGACGAGAGAACATTCCAGACATAATGGAAATATAGATGACGATAGGTTCATCACGGCCTTGAGTTCGATTCCTAATCGCTTCTAGAAGTTTATGATCATAGTCAAAACCACCAAAGTCTTTAATTAATAAAAAGGAAAGTTCGTTCCAAGTTAAGGTTGGATTCTGATTATATTTAAATCTGAACCAATGAAGAGCATTGTCGGTGAAAATTTCGAACGCTTGAAAAATCAACAAGTCTTTGGACAAGCCACGAGCTAAGCAGTATTCTTCAAGTTTTTGAAGAAAGGATCTTGGACAGCTTTTACCATTGAAGGTGTGTCTTTTCAGATCTTTGAAGACGTTAATTGGAGAAAAAGATTGAGGTGGTGGTTAAGGATACGGGGTATGGATCATAACAGAAGTATGAGAAACAAGAGGAGGTTCCATGACAGTCGGGTCAACAGGAGGGTCAAGTGATGGAGAGTCATTTTCAGTTGAAGGTGGAGTCAAGGATTCGAATTGTTTAGCAATAGCGTCAAATTTCATCTTCAAAGTATCGAAATTAGCTTTAAAGTCTGGATATAAGTCAGTATCTATTCGCTCTAATCTGTAAAAAAACATGGTTAATAAAAGTTTCTATTAGTCGTAAATATTTGGTTTCACCTTGTAATTTTTTTTTTAATTTTACAGTCCAGATAGGTCAATGTAGAATCAATTTGAGAAAAGTCATCCTCGATCGGAATTGGAGAAGTCAGAATATCTTCCGGGTGAGAATTCGCAACTAAACGTAAAACTTGTTTTTTTAGAAGCAAAACAGTATTAGCTGGTTCCTCACATCTAATCTTCACTTCGTATTCAAGTTCGGCCTTGTTAAGGAATTCGTACTTAATAACCCTTTTCATTGTTATAATTACGTGTAAAGTTAAGTTTAAGAAATAAAAATATTATTAAAAATTGTACCTCTTTAAGTTATCTAGAATAAAAAATATTAGAGTGATGAATGTAAGTGAAGTGTTATATGTAGGTCTAAATATAATCCAGATAAGTTGAAAAACTAGAAGAAGTTTTGTTTTAGAATTTTGAAGGTATGAAAAGGATGAATAAAAGAATGATGAATAATGAGTTAAGAACGAAAGGGAAAGCAATTAAATCAAAAGGGAATAGACAAGGCGCAGTAAAGGTGAAGAATTAATAGAGAAAGAGGACTTTTACGTTTGGCGCCAAACTGTCGTGAAGCGACAATTAAAAATAAAGAGAACCTAACCTAAGAACAACAAAACAACAAAAGTAGACCAAGAAAATAATATATTTTAAAATTTTAAAAAGGTATTTACAATTTTATAAAAAATAATGAAATATGAAGATGATTATGGATGAAGTGAGTTTACAATTAGATTTAAAAAAAATAGGAGAATAGGAGAATTAGTATTATAGTGGAGCCTAAAAGATTGAAGTGACACGCTGCTCTTGTAGAAATAGGCACACGCGGAGCTTGAGGTTTCTCAGCGGCGACGGCACGCAGCGCCTGGAGTAGGTGCGCTCGCAGTGTCCGGAGCTGGCGCACGTAGCGCCTGGGGTAGGTGCGCTCAGCACTTGGAGAAGTAGTCGCCGCGCCCAGAGGTAGCGCGGGCAGTAGGTGCACTCGGCGCCTGAAGCAAGCAGTCGTAGCGCGCCTGAAGGTAGCGCGGGCAGTAGGTGCACTCGGCGCCTGGAGCAAGCAGTCGTAGCACGCCCGAAGGTAGCGCGGCAGTAGGTGCACTCAGCGCCTGGAGCAAGCAGTCGTAGCGCGCCCGAAGGTAGTGTGGCCCCGTGTTTGAAGCAGACTGCCGACGAATTCGGATGTAGATGGAGGCTTGCAGGATCCCGGGGCAATGCGGCCCCGGGATAAGGCCTTTAGTAGATGCTTCTCCTTTGAGAACTGAAGCGAGACTTTTCTGTATTCTCCAATTGTTCGGCTTTTATACCTTTTTAGAGAGAACGAGAAATTATTTAAATTAAAACGAAATTTATTGTAAATGACCTACAGCCAAAGAGTATTTATGTAGAAAGAACAACATACCAGAGACGAATTTGAATAAAAGTTACCATAACAACGATATAAATAATAGTTGTCATATTTAACAATTTTTGGTTTTTGGACTGTTATTAAGAAACTATTACATTTTAGTAAGAAATGAGATATTATTCATTTAGGAAAAACTAATGCACGGCAGCGTGTATGAAGCCTGAAATTGTAGAGTTACCGAGAATTCAATAAAAGACCGAAAAAGGTAAGACTCCATTGACAGCGATTTTAAAAGTGCTAAATAGTGTGAAAATACGAAGTAAAATGATATGTTATTGTGTAAAAACGTTACAGGATCCTATAGAAATAAAAGTTATGCAAAACATGAATGCAGAAAATCAAAAACAGAATGGAGAAATAGTGTACAATGAAATGTAAGTAGCATAACACTACAACATTACACATGATCTTTGCTTTGTCCATGTTCATATTAAGACCTATCCATTTTGAGGCACTATTGAGATCATTGAGCATAGTGCTTAGGTCCTCCAGTGATTCTGCCATTAGGACTGCATCTTCAGCAAATCGAAGGTGAGTGATGTACTCCCTTTTGATGTTAATACCGTATCCTTTCCGGTCCAGTAGCATATAAACGTCTTCCAATGCAGCGGTGAAGAATTTCGGGGATATAACGTCACCCTGTCTTACACCATTCTGCAGTTGGATAGGTTTCGTACTCTGGTTCTGTATGCGGATAGCCATCATTGCCTTACTGTACAAATATTTCAGCCCTTCAATATACCGACAGTCAACTTGAGGCCGCTGAAGTGACTGTAGCACCACCTAAATTTCGACGAAATCAAAGGATTCCTCATAGTTCACATACCACATAATTTGCCGAAGGGTATGTATGTGATCTATGGTACTAAAGCCTTTTGGGAAACCGGCTTGTACGGGAGGCTGGATTTCGTCGAGTCTAGGACATTTAATTATAACAGTCCCAGACGTAATGGTCCGCATAAGAGGAGCATTGCGACAGAATAAACTTGATCTCTTTAATATAAGAATATTATAAGTTTCGCCAATAAATAAGTTGTTTGTCGATAGGCAATCCATGTATGTAAAACGTCTCCTAAACAAGGTAGAAAGTCCTTGTATGGGTATAAAACATTTAAAGTAAAAAGTAAATTAGATGATCGATGTCTAGGAGGTAATTATGGATGAAGAGTGAGAACGAGAGCTAAAGAAAGAGAAATGAAAATCTAGGTGACTTACATAGTAAACACGTATCCTAATAGAAATAATTTTTACGAGCTCTTAAAACGAAACTCTTCCCTAGAAATTGTATAAGAAAAACAAGAAATTGTGTCATAATTTCTTGTAGCCAAATTATTGGTAAATTTCTAATATGTTAAAACGGAAAATTGATTTTCTGAGACACTACAAAATGTATCATATGTTTATTATTATATGACGAACATATCCGGTAAAATATTATGTCAGTCAATAAGTCCCGAGCCTGACGTATAGATTGCGCTGTTAGGGAAAAAATCTTTTTATTTTTAAAAAGAACAGACTTCTATATAATTTGTGCAAAATTTTCATAACCTCTGAATTTTTTGTTTAAAAGTTTCGGTGAGTTTTTTGTCTTGAAGGAGACTATATTTATGAATAAAATTGAATTTCGAATAAAAATTAAATTTTTCTTAGTTAGGCTTGGGACTTATTGACCGATGGGTTACATATGGTCCCGTGGACGACAAAGGGAAACAAATCAGGAAATGGCAGCAACGTCGTCGTAATAACGACTAAAAATAAAAAAACTGCAGTTGCAAACCCGCTTGCCAAGCGTGACAACTATTGTAAATATCCCCTCTATGAGGCTATCCATGGGGGAGGTCTATGTTCAGCACTGGATTGATGATTGATATATGATGCAATTATATACTTACACTCATTCTCTTCTCCTTCATGTGCCTGTATAAGTCCACAGCTAAACGTGGGTCTATCTCGCTGTATAGAGTATTTGCCTTAAACGTCACTTTTGACAGGCGGATTATCGTTGGCAGCAGCAGACATCTCGCACCTTTATCAACTATTACAAGATATCCTAACAAGAAAGTACTGATTTTGGGGTCTGTTATTGTCGAGTTTGCGATTCAACTGTGATATTTTGTTGTAGAAAAGGATTTTTTATTTTTATAAAATATATTATTTTATCATTGACTATAAAATGTCCCTGACCAATTAGAGGATACTTATCGGATTAGATGAACAGTTTTTTTAATTGCGTACGACGAATATGAAGAGTGTCGAAAGTATACCTACTAAACCAGATATTGTAAACTGTGTTAAACAAACAAACCGTAAGCAAAAACAAGTTCTGAAACTCAATTACCATAAAATGTTTTACACAGACCCTTACCTTTTTCAACACTGCTAAATTTATTTTCCAATTTGTGTAATTCTGTTTCGAAAACAAAAGGATCGTTGTAATATTGACAATATTACATAACTAAATAACCATGTTTTATAAGCATGTAACTTAATCTATTATAAATTTTATTAAAAATGTTTCCATTTTTTATAGGGTAGGGTGAGAAACGAGCACACAGTTCACCCGATGGCAAATGGATGCTGTGTCCCATCAAAAATCAACCAAAAATCAATTAATTGATAAATAATCAAAATGCAGGTGCGTTGTCACCCCTGAAAACTGAGATGAAATGCCTCGTTTTCAGTAAAAAAGGTCTCCGGTTCTTTACACTCACCATATGAAACACAACAGCATTATGCTATTTTACGTTGGTATGCTGTGAGAGTATGGTACTACCCTGGTCGCGCTGACACATTCGTGGTACAACCTCCCTCTGATGCTTTGCAATCAGAAAACTTTTGCAACAAGGACTGTAAAATGTTGCCTTTCAGTATCCTTCAAACCAATTAAAATAATAATATTGAAGGATGTTAAGGCGAAAGAAGAAGTCTACCTAGTAGAGCCATGCTGCAGCTATATTTAGTATAGTTGTAGCACGAATGGGCCGGCTCGACCGGGGAAGGATCACGCTGTCATAGAATACCAGCGTAAAATTGCAGCTTGATACTGCTTTGTTTCATATGGTGAGTGTAGAAAACCGGAGACCCCTTTTACTGGAAAAGAGGCACTCCATCTTAGTCCTCACGGATGACAAAGCATCTGTATTTTGATTATTTATTGAGGATAAATGTAGATGTCTATGGGTCACAGCAACCACTTACCATGAGGTAGACTGTCTGCTCGTTTGTCACCCTATCCAATTAAAAAAAGTGACCTATCCATTGCCCGCTGACTGTTGCGTCTGCGGGCGAAGTGGTCGTCACCCGTTTCTGTTTCTGTTTCTTTAAGTGACAAAACTGCTACGTCGGCGCAGTCAGTCAACGCCTTAGGTGTTAACGCCGTGTCTCAGTAAAATTGAGTGTGCAAAGGCCCGCTTATGCATGTGACTCCACAATGAAACGGGACCGGGTCTGGGCGTCTCCCATTATTTGACGCCCAAAAAATGGATGACGGACATAAGGAAAATACTCAAAGGGCCGCTGCCTGGGGGTCTCCCAGGCACGTCTAGAGCCGGCGCTGGACGCGACAGGATGGGAGCCGCCAGCCAAATTAGCGAGGGGCTGCACGGCTGCCTAGCAGCACACCGCATCCATCATCCCCACCAGATAGCTTGGCGTCGGTAGGGTCCGCTTGGACTCAGCACGCGGGACCCTCCGCTGGTGGAGTACGCCGCATGCGATGGATAACTGAAAAGAATAAGAACGCATTGCGAGCATATTTTAGGGCGAATCGGGGAGAAGTTGGAGGTTTTGCGTACTGGGCTGCATCGCTTTGTTTGCTGAGCTGGAGCCATCTATTACCATCACCGCGCAATACCTGGCAGACCGAGATCAGTACATCATGCGCTCAAAAATTTTTGATGAAACCGAACTCGAACGGCTACAACGTGAGGTTGTTTCCTCTTCGAATGAAAATACATAGATATGAGATGTGGCTCTATTATTTGCAGAGCAACCCGCACACGTAGATGCCGCCCTTATACTTCAGCAAATAAGGAACATATTGGAAGAGGCGATTAAGGAAACGCATAGTTCGCTTCTCGATGATCAATCGCAACTTCCCTGTATACCCTTAAGCAAGCGGTATTGGGCAGTCGTGAGGGCTTTAAACCATTGAGTTGAGAGGGTGCTGGTAATCTATTTGAAATCCAGCCGGGACCTTTGCGAGACAGACTCAATTCTATTTGGTGCCGCACTGGCAGTATGCTGTATTATTAGCACCTAGCTCCCTACGGCTGGATGTGCTACTACACAAAGTAGCGCCATCCCAGCCTGGAGAAAAATAATTGAAGACCGTATCGCAAAGGCAAGAGCCCTCATGGGCAGACTGACAAGCTTCAGTGGATGCCATTTATGGTACAAATGTCAGTTTATCCCAGCCGTATATTATGCAAAAACTGACGGAGCGCATGAACAATCTGAATCAGAGCATCGCTACTTGGGGAAAGTGGATTCGGCAAGAATAGTCTCTTCCAGAGTGATCAAAAGGGGCTCTATATATCACTGCAGCAACCAGTGGTACGTTGAATGGGTCAAACACCGAAACAGGAAAAACAAAATGCATGTGTCTGGTGGGCTAACGGTTTGTCATATGTCATAAAAAAAGTTATCGTAGGTAGATTTCAGATGTTCTCTTATTTGGCGCAGTCATGTTGAGGAAGTAAGCCGTAAAGTTTGTACTACTTTGAGACAATTGTATAGTTTAAAAATATCTTACCGCCTTGTACGAAGAAACTTCTAATTCACACGCTTATTCTTCCTATGTTTGATTATGCCGATGTGTGTTAGTTAGATGCACACAAATACTTGGTCGATAAATTGGATCGATAAACTGTATCCGTTTCATTTAGGATCTTTGAAAGTATGACCACGTCTTTTTCTATCACTCTTTACTTAAATGGTTAAATATCCTACAACGCAGGAACCTTAGAATTCTTAGCACTATTTTCACTATTCTTGAGCATCCATTGGCCTCGGAGTATTTGAAATGTAAGTTTCAATACCTGGGTTCTTCCTCGGACCGTCAAGAAAAGAGCTTACACCTTTCTAAAAGGCCGGTAACGCATCTGCCATTCCCTTGGTGTTGCGGTTGTTCATAGACGGCCGTAGTCACTTACCATCATGTGAGCCGCATGCTCGTTTGCCCCCTCTTCTATTAAAATAAAAATCAATTGTCCCGAGTAAACAACAACTAGAGTAACAAAAACTACCGCCATAATTGTGACATGGACGTTATACATGATCTTCGTTTTTTCCATGTTCATATTAAGACCTATCCGTTGGGAGGCAATTTTGAGGTCATTGAGCATTGTGCTTAGGTTCTCCAGTGCTTCTGCCATAAGGACTATATCGTCGGCAAATCAAAGGTAAGTAATGTACTCGCGATTGATATTAATACCGTGTCCTTTCCAGTCCAGTAGCTTGAAAACGTATTCCAATGCAGCGGTGAAGAGTTTCGGGGATATAACGTCACCCTGTCTTACACCACTCTGGGATTGAATAGGTTTCATACTCTGGTTCTGTACTCAGAAAGCCATCGTGGCTCTACTGCACAAACACTTCAGCACTTCGATATACCGACGGTCAACTTGGCACCATTGAAGTGATTGCAGCACCGCTTAAATTTCGAGGAAATCAAAGGCTTTTTTATAGTCCACATACGCCAGATATAGTGGCTAATTGTAAACCTCGGACTTCGGTACAATTTGCCAAAGGGTATGTACATATGTGGTCTATGTTGCTAAAGCTTTTTTGGAAACCGGCTTGTTCGGGAAGCTGGAAGTCGTCGATTCTGCATGCGAGACGATTCGTAATGACTCTCAAAAACAGCACGTATACACGGCTCAGAAGGGAATTCGGTCTGCAATTATTTAAAAATGCGTTGTCGTCTTTCTTGAATAACAAGACCTTCGCACTTCTGTTCCACGCCTCCGGTGTAGTGCCACCATTGAATACGGAATTAAAGAACTTATGAAGGACTTCAAGTAACGGTTTTGCACCCGCTTTCAGAAGTTCTGCTGTTATTCCATCCTCGCCTGGGGCCTTGCCGTATTTAAGTTGCTGGAGAGCCATTCTAACCTCGCTCAGACTGACGTCCGGAATATTATCACAATTGTGTCGGATAAGACTATCTCTTGGATCGTTACTCTCACTTGCGTGTGGATCCAACTATGATGTGTACAGCTGCCCCTAGGATCTCTCAATCTCACTCAAAATCTCAAGTGTCCCGGATGCGACGCTGCCACACTCGGTCTTTAGCTTTGACAATTGGCTCTTTCTGGCAAACAGATCTCTAGCAAAGACTTTGGAGCCCTGGTTCCGCTCGATCGCTTCTTCAATACGAGCTGTATTAAATTGGCGCAAGTTCCGCCTCATGTATTCGTAGATCTGTCTGTTCCGTTGCTTGTACGCTGTCAAATCTGCTGAAGAATACAGTTTTATTTCCTGCCTAACAGCCATGGGATTAATAGTGTGATCGGAGAGATTTCGTGTTCTCCTGCGGTGGGTCTTGCAGAACTTAGCTCCGACCGCATGGACAGTTTCCACGAGCTTGTCGTTCATATCGTCCACTGCATTGCAATCTTATAGGCACTGAAAACGGTTTTTTAGCTCGAGCTGAAAGATTTCGGGACTATGGATTAGAGACTGAGGGGGGCGGAGCGTTGACTTCATTAAACGAGACCGCTCTAACTTAACTTTTAGGTTCAGTGTGCCTCTAACCATTCGGTTAACGCTACCAGTTATTATCATCGTGATCACTGAGACATCACTGAACAGTTGACGTATGGTCATCATAATAAAGTCGATCTCATTTTTGTCGAACCGTCGGAACTCGACCAGCTCCAGGTCCTGTGGGGCCGCTTCTGGAATGCAATTATCACAATGTAAAATTACTTTCGGTGTTGAATTAATCTGCGTATTGTAAACAGCGCAATACAAAATGTCAATCACGTGTCGTTGTTGTTCATATTCTTTAATAGTACTGTAATATCCTTACAAACAATGATACTTAAGGTACCTTGAACTTTCCAAGGCTTTTGATTGTGTTCGTCGTGAGGCATTTATCAGGAAACTACAACATTACGGTGTAAAAAATTTAGCGCTTATACTTATTACTTCAAATTCGGAGACACTGTAGTGTCTCACGCCAAGTACACATTCAACATATGTATATGTATGTAAACGTGTAGATGTGAGACTACAGTGTATATATTCTCGAATCAGATGTCAACATCATTCATCATCATTACAGCCTTTCATAAGTCCACTGCTGAACATGGGCCTCCCCCAAGGAATGCCACAAAGCACGGTCCTGAGCCACCTGCATCCATCGACTTCCTGCATGTCTTACCAGGTCGTCACTCCATCTCGTGGGGGGTCGCCCTACACTTCGCCTACCGGTACGAGGCTGCCACTCGAGAACCTTTCTTCCCCATCGGTTGTCGGTTCTTCGAGCTATATGGCCGGCCCACTGCCACTTCAGCTTACTAATCCGTTTGGCTATGTCGGTTTCTCTAGTTCTACTGCGGATATCTTCATTCCTAAGTTTATCACGCAGAGAAACTCCGAGCATAGCCCTCTCCATAGCTCGCTGAGCGACCTTGAGCTTCCTCATACGGCCCGCTGTGAAGGACCACGTCTCAGTTCCGTATGTCATCACTGGCAACACGCACTGGTTGTACAATTTCGTTTTAAGGTTTTGAGGTATGTCTGACAAGAAGATGTGTCGTAGCTTCCCGAACGCTGCCCAGCCGAGTTGAATCCGTCGATTGACCTCTCGGTCGAAGTTGGACTTACCTAGTTGGACTATTTATCCCAGGTAAACACACTCGTCAACAACTTCGAGCTTAGTGCTCCCAACAACTACCGGCATAGGTGTGACATGGACATTAAACATAATCTTTGTTTTGTCCATGTTCATCTTAAGACCTATCCGTAGGGAGACACTATTGAGGTCATTGAGCTTAGTGCTTAGGTCCTCCAGCGATTCTGCCATAAGGACTAAATCGTCGGCAAATCGAAGGTGAGTGATGTACTCGCCATTGATGATAATACCGTATACTTTCCAGTCCAGAAACTTGAAAACGTCTTCCAATGCAGCGGTGAAGAGTTTCGGGGATATAACGTCACCCTGTCTTACACCTCTCTGCAATTGGATAGGTTTCGTACTCTGGTTCTGTACTCGGATAGCCATCGTAGCTCTACTGTACACACTCTTCAGCACTTCGATGTAACGACAGTCAACTTGGCACCTTTGAAGGGACTGCAGCACCGCCCAAATTTCGACGGAAACAAAGGCTTCTCATAGTCCACATACGCCAGACATAGTGGCAAATTGTACTCTTCGGACATCTGTACAATTTGCCAAAGGGTATGTATATGGTCTATGGTGCTAAAGCCCTTTCGGAAACCGGCTTGTTCGGGAGGCTGGAAGTCGTCAAGTCTGCGCGCGAGACGATTCGTAATGACTCTCGAAAACAGCACGTAGACGCGGCTCAGAAGGGAAATCGGTCTGTAGTTTTCCAAGAGAGCGTTGTCACCTTTCTTGAACAATAAGACCACCGCACTTCTGCTCCACGCCTCCGGTGTAATGCCACCATGGAGGACGGAATTAAAGAGCTTCTGAAGGACTTCAAGTACCGGTCTTCCATCCGCTTTCAGAAGCTCCTCTGTAATTCCATCCTCGCCTGGGGCCTTGCCGTATTTAAGTTGCTGGAGAGCCATTCTAACCTCGCTCAGACTGACGTCCGGGATATCTTCGGAATAGTGTCGGGTGAGACTCGCTCTTGGATCGTTACTCACACTTGCGTGTGGCTCCAACGATGACGTGTACAGCTGCCCATAGAACCTCTCAATCTCACTCAAAATCTCAGGTGTCCCGGAAACAATGGTACACACACTCTATCTTCAGCTTTGACAGTTGGCTCTTTCTGGCAGACAGATCTCTGGCAAAGACTTTGGAGCCTTGGTTCCGCTCGATCGCTTCTTCAATACGAGCTGTATTGAAGTTGCGTAAGTCCCGCCGCATGCATTTGAAGATCAGTCTGTGCAGATGCCTGTATGCTGTCAAGTCTGTTGAAGAATGTAGCTTCATCTTCCGTCTAACAGCCATGAGATTAAGAGTGTGATCGGAGAGTTTTTGTGTTCTTCTGCGGCGGGTCTTGCAGAACTTAGCTCCAACCGCATGGAGAGTTTCCACAAGCTTGTCATTCATATCGTCCACTTCATTGCAGTCTTCTAGGCACTGAAAACGGTTTTGTAACTTGAGCTGAAAGGTTTCGGGACATTGGATCAGAGCACGAGGGGGACGGAGCGTTGACTTCATTATTTTTTTTTTTATAGGATAAGGGTGACAAACGAGCACACAGTCCACCTGATGGTAAGTGGTTGCTGCGACCCATAGACATCTACATCTATCCTCGTTTGCGAATCAAAATGCAGATGTGTTGTCACCCGTGAGGACTAAGATGGAATGCCTTATTTCCAGTAAAAAGGGCCTCCAGCCACCTGCACTCACCAAGCGAAACGCAGAGGTAAACCTCTACTTCACGCTGGTATTCTGTGAGGTCGTGGTACCACCCAGGTTCGAGCCGGCCCATCCGTGCGACAGCAAAAGCTGCCGCGTGGCTCTACCACTGTTAAAAAACTTTAAAACATTAGACGAGACCTCTCCAACTCAACGTTTAGGTTCAGTGTGCCTCTAACCAATCGGTGGTCGCTGCCAATTTTCACCCTCGCGATCACTGAGACATCACTGAACAGTTGTCTTCTGGTCGTCATAATGAAGTCAATCTCATTTTTTGTCGAACCGTCGGGGCTCGACCAGGTCCACTTCCTGTGGGGCCGCTTCTGGAAGAAAGAGTTTATCATAAAGAGTCCCTCTTTCTCCATGAAGTCGGCCAGCTGCTGGCCCCTTGGGTTCTGTTGCCCTATTCCAAATTTCCCCACTTTCAGCTCACCGTTCTCTCTTGTGCCTAGTTTTGCATTGAAGTCTCCTATTAACACCGTATATTGGGTTTTGGAGGAATGCATGGCTCTAGAGATATCATCATACATTTCCTCCACCTGCTCATCGGAGTGTGCCGAGGTTGGTGCGTAAACCTGTGTGACCTTCAGGGAATACCGTTTGGTGATTCTGAGTATAAGGTACGCAACCCTCGCCGACACACTCCCGATCTTTACAACGTTGTTAACGAGAGACTTGTGGACACATAATGTGTGAGCTCTTGAAAAGATTTCATACAAACTAAACTTTTACCGAATTGAAAACATCATCCAAATCAGATTTTAGTATACAACGCTTCCTAATAGAATTTAACGCACGTCTTAGATAACATATTTTTTTCTGAAGAACACTGCGCACATGGAACAGATCGTACTATACCCTGAAGACAAAGGCCAACCAGCTAAACGCGGTTCCGCTGCGTTTGCGCCAGCAAGCAGTCTCACTGCACCAGTGGCAGCGAACCGCCGCGCTACATTCGTGCCAGCAAGCCGCTGTACCACACCAGCGCCAGCAAGCCGCAGCGCCACATCAGCGTCAGCGAGCTGTCCAGACTTCAAGACTGTAGGCATAGGCACCAAATTTGCATACCTTCCAGTATCTGTTGACATAGGCACAAAGTTAGCGTTAATAAACAAATAAATAAAAAAGAATAAAACCTGAAACCTTTTTCAAAAAGCAAAAAACATGGAAACAACTACGTCAGATGGACAATCGTGCACTTAAGTACATCCAACACAGGTCTTAAAAATAGGTATTCAAAGTAATTTAAGATTAAAACAGATGTAAAACGTTTCAGGTGCATGAAACAAATAAATAATCTGCTTTGCAAAATTAAGAATTAAAAGAAGATAAATGTATTGCGAAACTCTGTGCATTGCGGTAGTTTAACTAAATACGTAGCAAGAGCAGATTATCGACATTATACTCATTAAAATAAAGTATGATACTTAAATGGATGAATTTGCTTCACCCCACACAAGTTAAGTAAAATGAAATTCTACTTTTCTTCAAACGGAGCCTATATGACTGCATTATGGTCCAAATGACTCTTAACTAGTGTGTCATACAGGGCATTTAAAGCAATCGTGTTAGCAAAACCTCGTGCTTGCATAAATATAAAACCGACGTTCCTGTACGTCTTTTCGCAAATATTAATAATATAAACGCGAAACGATAATTCTGCGGTAAAGTGTCTTCTAGATCTGACCACTTTCACTCTTTGTATAAACGTTGTGCCTATCTTGTTCACACAGAGAATAGGTATACGCGCGCGAGTGTTATTCATTACTGAGTATTTATTATATAATAATATATATTAGCTTTACAATTTAATAAAACCCTAACAGCTACAATATAATTGGACGGTAATATGAAGTTTTTTATTTCTATAAAATATGCATTAATTTTTTTGGCTACGAAAGACCATATTCTATTTAGGTGATATAAATTTTTTGCCAAAATTTCACATGACGTGAAATTTATTTAATCGTTCACATCATCTAAGTGAGGCGAGTTATAAAGTTCGCTAAAAGTTTTTGTAGGTGATGTATTTTGTCCTAAAACCATCAAAAGCTCGGTTAAGCGCAAATTAATTATACTTTTAATGTCATTTGAGTTTGGCGAAGCTCGTTATCAACTTTTTAAATGCGGGCTGTTTATTTAACATGCTTGATTTAGATTATATTTAAATTTATGCGGATTAAGTTGTAATTAAAATGGAGTGGAATAAATAAAATGTATTATTAATATATGTACCTATACCTATATTTCATATTATTCTTCCTATTTAACATTGGAGAGATAAACGGGCTAACAGTACGTCAGATGGTAAGTGGTTATTGTAGCCTTATAATATCTGCAATCAGAAAACAAAGGAGTTGCGATGCGATTCCACTCTTGAGGACCTACATGAAAAGTATAGACACACCACACATTTTGTAATTTACTGGCCTGCTTTTCCTCCAGTGGGCAGTCGGTAAACTGTGATTACAGTAGTTTGATGATCAGATGAACACAATCGAAAGCCTAGGAAAGATCACAGAAAATACCTAAAGCGTCTTGTAAATTCTCCCAGGCATTAAAAATATATTTCATAAGCTCAACACCGGCGTCAGACGTCGAGTGACCCCTTGTAAAACCATATTGGTTTTTATGAAGTAATTTATTTGTATTAAAAAAATACCAATTGATTCAAAATTATTTTTTCAAAAATTTAACTGAATATTGGTAGTACAGAAATAGGTCTAAAATAAGCGGAGTCCAATGTACTACCAGATTTAAATAAAGGTATTACTTTACCATACTTCATTAAATCAGGAAACACACCAGAATCGATACAAGTATTAAAAATAATAGCAAGATGAGGTGCAATTAAATCTATTATGGACGCAATAACTATAACGGAAATCCCCCACATATCTGCGTTTTTCTCTACATCAATGGTTTTGAAGTATTTTACAATATCTTGCGGTAATAATCTTTTAAATCCAAATTACTTTAAACAGGTATTAACATTTTGTTTGAGTGGCGACATTTGAAGAAGTATTCAATGACTGTTGTCAAAATAGGAAACATCCGCGAAATATTGCTCAAGAACCGCTGCGACTTCTTGATTTAATTTAGTCAATTCATTGTTAATTTTTAATTGATAGTTTGAGTTATGATGTTTGTTTTTACCGGTTTCGCTGTTAGTTATACTCCACGTCATTTTAATTTTATTCTTAGCCGTCTTAATTTTGTTACTAATATGTAATGATTTGACTGTGGAGCAAACTCTTTTAAACACTTTAGAATATTTTTTTACATATTCTTTAAAAGCATCGGAAAGATTATACGATCTTTCATGGTAAAGGTCATATAACCTTCGTCTGCTTTTATGAATTCCTACAGTCGCCCACTCATTAAATGCTTTGCAACTGTTTCTGGAGAATTTTTTAGAAGTAAATGTTTTATTAAATTCATTGCTTATAAGGTTAAATAATTCTCCATATAAATAGTCTGCATTGTTCTTATAAGAAAGCGATGGAAGGTTTTTTACCATATTACTTCTAAATCTCTCCAGGCGTTTTGCATTAATAGGAACAAACAATTTTCTCAATTACCTGTTTTTTGTGCATATAAGGTAATGAAACCAGTTGTCCAGAGTGATCTGAACTAAGTTTCTGAATTATTGTTCTGTTGATTAGTACAACACCTATAAAAATATTATCAATACAAGTTGCACTACATCCTGGAATACGTGTAGTTTCAAATAATAAACTATCAAGATTATAGGATTTGATCAAAAAGCAAAATTTAACACTCATGGAAGAAGTTTCCAGGAGATTTATTCTGTTTATTAAGCTTAAATAAAACTTCTTCCATAATTTACTCACAACAATAAGGTGCTCAAGACACTTAACTAATCAACAAGCTCAGCTTTGGAAAATCTAGTAGACTGTAGGCAAGATAGACCTAAGATAGGCCCTGCCTAAAAAAAAACAGTCATTTAACCAAGGTTCTAATGAGACTGAACAAGCCATAGATCAGGATAGTAACAAGTGCTATCACAGGACATGGCACTTTTAACAAACATTTATTTACCATAGGTGTTACATATAGTCCCCTGTGCAGGGCACGTATAGAGGAGGAAGAAACGGCGGCCCACGTGTGGCTGACATCTCCGAAGGTTGCTGCATAAAGGGCTAATCATATCAGCACGCTGGGATCACTCTCTGAAATTGCTCGCAACATCAAAATACTGTTGATCTTCTTCGGGGAGATCTCATGGTTCGAATAATTACATCACTCCTGCCCACACACAAAATACCCGCGTAGACGTGGAATTGCGGAAAACAGCCCGTCGTAAACTAAACTAACACTCTCTTACCTACTTCTGATGCCAAATAACTGTGACTGCATTGCTGAGTTCTGAATGTGATATGGTATGTTCTGAATATGAAGGATATGGAAGGTAGTATAAATAATACCGGCTGTGAGGCATTCCATTTGAATCCACATAGGTGACAACGCATTTGTTTAAAATTTCCCCTCTTTGTTTAAATTGGCTGCAGTTGACCATAGACTGCCGAAGCCATTTACCATCAATCAGACTGTAGGTTAATTTTTCACCTCTGTTTAAAAAAAAATCAAACTCCACTTTCGAAAAATGGTCATGAGGAGCCGCGTTGTTATTTAACTTTGGATTCAAAAGCTGATAAGGAATAAATACATAATATACTTTTAACTCGTCATTTTTCATTATTTTCTTTTCAAAAGATCTCAAATAAAATACTCACTTTATAAATAGCAGCTGGATATTGAATTTAGACAATATTTATTTTCCAATATACTCGTGGATTTAGTTTGGCTCGTGTTCACAGTTCTAAATTTGTTTACTTTGCGAGTCGCAGTTGAAAAGCTTTCGAAATGTTTTAGTTTCATGCATTTTTATATATTTTTTTATAGGATAAGGGTAACAAACGAGCACACAGTCTAGCTGATGGTAAGTGGTTGCTACAGCCCATAGACATCTACATCTATCCTCGTTTGCAAATCAAAATGCAGATGCGTTGTCACCCGTGAAGAATACGATGGAATGCCTCATTTCCAGTAAAAAGGGCCTTCGGCCACCTGCACTTACCAAGCGAAACGCAGAGGTAAACCTCTACTTCACGCTGGTATTCTGTGAGGTCGTGGTACCACCCCGGTTCGAGCCGGCCCATCCGTGCTACAGCAAAAGCTGCCGCGTGGCTCTACCACTGTTAAATATGTGTATATACTATATTACTTTATTTAAAACATTTCCAACATATTTTTAATATTCATAATACACAATATTATTTTTAAAGTTTGTATGGTAGATATGTTTATGAATTCCAACAATGCTGTGACAATTATGAACTAAATTTATTAATTCATTATATAATGTCTCATGGGGGGGGGGGGACTTTTGCCATAATTGCCACGCTTTGCAGGCGGATTGGAATCGAGTTTTAATTTTTTTGTAGTTGGTATCATAAAGACGCTGCTAGCTATTTCCTCGGTCGTCTCTTGCAGCACCCATAGGATGATATGGGACAGACCACCACTACACAGCCACTACTCAAACTAAGATAAAAAAATTGTGCTAGAAACTGTTTACGACTTTAGTTTAGCAGATTCGAGCCCTAGATGTTTTTAGTTTGACAGGTTTTACCTATAGTCATAACGCTACTGTGGCACTTATAAAAAATTCTACTATACAAGTTACATACTCTTTGTTACAAGTCTACTAACTCACACTGGAAAAGCACAACAGTGTTATCGCCTCCTTCGTTAGTTTAAAAAGTCTTAAATGGTTGAAATTCACTTTTAAAACTTGTACGGAACCCTTAAATCTTTTAGAACACAGTTTTTAGTGTTTTTAATTTGCTCTATCACAATTTTATAAACCTACGACGGATTTAATTTTTACAAGAAAATCGTTTCATATGTTTTTTACATATATTAGTAATGTTGCTTTCAAATAACTCGTAACCAACTTGAAAAAACATGAGTAAATACTTCGAACAAACCTCGTTGCTCATGAAAATACGTAAAAAGTTGAAGTAATCGGAACTGGCTGCTTGAAAAAGTTTTTCAAAATTATTGTTCTCGGGTTACATCGATAAATCGAATTGGGAGATGACTTCATAGCGTATTTTGGTGCTTTAATTTATCTATCGTACAAACCCAGTAACTTATAGATTATGGTATGGCATATACATATATTATTTTAAATAAATGCTTTCATTTACAACTATTTTATTTCAATATTAAAATAACAAGTGATAAAATTACAAATTTTGTACAACCGACTTAAAACATCATTTTTGTATTCCAAGTCAATTAAATATGCATTATTAATGATACCTCAAAAACTACTGGTCAGATCTTGCTAAATTTATATGGGACCACGTGAGAAGCACCAGTTATTAAATAAAAAAAGAATCATCAGAATCGGTTTACCTAGAAAAAAGTTCTAAGGTAACACATAATACACATAGAACCTCCTACCTCTTATAACATAAATAGATATTGAAAAACTAGTACACTTACAATCAAATCATACGAATCAGACACGATTGACAACCTCGCCCTCCTTTTTATCGAATTGTATTATTGAAATATTATTGGCAATTTGTGAATATGATTCAATTGAAGATATTTATTCTAGTATATACGAGTATGTGTATGTGATGATGATATGTGTAGCAAACGTTTAAAAAATGTATTCATTTCAGTAAGGCAAAATGTATATGAACTTTATATGTGGCTATATAGTTGTATCACGAATGAAAGGTTAGTTCGATCGGGGAAGGACTAAGCACTCACGGAATAACAGCGTAAAATAGCAGCTTAATGCTGTTGTGTTTTGTGTGTTTTATATGTACCTAATATACTTTCATGTGCAATTAGTAAAAAGCAGTTAATTCAATATTACAAACAAATACTTCAATTGTATTTATTTGTTTGGATAAAAGATATAAGTAGGTAGTGTAACACTACACAAAAATTTAAGTTTTCAAAGAACGTATAACTTTTAACGTAGTCTGTAGCATAGTATATAAATTAAATAATACATCTTAACCTCATTTTAGCCAAACCGACATATTTACTCACTGTGAAAAAATCAGATAAGTGCGAGGACTCGCGCCTTGAGGATTACGTCTTAATTATATTAGTAGAAAGTTCATCCTTCAAGGGAATTATAGATAAGGTAAGCACCAAACATTACTCCGTCAAAAAGATAAGTTGGATTTATAGACAATCTTAACTGAGAATTGGAAACAATTTTGTTCCATGTTTATATGATATAAGTAAACATTTACTATTTTTGGATTTTTCCCTTAACTTGTACTGTGAGACCTGGCCAAATTTCATAATATACGTCGACAAGAAGTAGCCTATTAGGTTTTAATGAGTGTAATTTCAAATATTAAAATATGCGATATTAATTGCCGTAGATTTATAATTTTTAAAAATCCAAGGGACAATAACTTTAGTATTTGATATTAACTGTAAATAGATAGAACGAACTCCCTTTTTGGGGTAATTTTAGTATTTTTAGTATTAACCTATGATTACAGTTGAATTGTCTTTTATTTATCTTATTTATTGTATCCATATAATTATATTTTCATTTTGTTTTTAACATTTAACATTTATTGATATTTGAAATGGGTGTAAAAAAAGCCTGAAATAAATGACTATTATTATTATTATTATTATTATATTAATTTAAACTTAATACCTCTTATTGTAGAGAAAAAGGATCTTGACAGACGGACACACTAACTGACGGATAACAAAGTGATCCTGTAAGGGTTACGTTTTTTTTCTTTTGAAGTATTAAAATATAACTTCTGCTCATTTCCGTGAACAAAGGCTTTCACCGACGAAAAGACAGACAATAAAATAATAAGGGTTCAATTTTTCCTCTTAAAGTATAAATCCCGAAAAAGCAGTTCTTTTAGGTGTTCCGATTTCATGTTAGCGAAACCCTTTTCGTTCTATCCATTTATTTTAATTAGCCCCATAACGTTTGCACTTTTTGTAAAAATTAGATAAAAAGGAGATGTAATTTCTTTTAATATAGGTCTCGAGATATGAAAAGAAATAAGTTGTTAAGATACGAAAGTTATATATTTTATTGGTAGTTGTCATAATTTTTCCCTAAAAGTAAACAGAGGTGTTTATATTAAAAATGTAGGTTCTTTACAGTGTTCGCACGAGAGCATAACACGGAATGTAACATGTAACGTAATTATTTCTTAAAAAATTATAAACGTATTGATTTCTTATATTTTTACGAATACTAGACTTTGTATAAAGCTAAATTTGCGGACTTTATTTTATTTCCGGGTGCTTTACAGTTCACTCACAGGTGCTGTAAAAATAAGTTATAATAAGTTTTATTAAATTGTAAACGTATATAAAGTAATACAATAGTTATTTAGATTGAAGAGTGAGTTTGCGAGTATCCTCATCGCCGCAAGCCGTAACGGCTTAGATTCGAAATCTGAAGCTTTCATGTGAAAATTTTGTTCTTTTTAGTTCTTTGAAGGCGAAATTTATCTTTTAATAAACATTTAATTTTGAATATAGTAATTTCCACTTTGAATGTATGTAACATATCAAAAATTTGGCAGTGATATGCTCACAAATATAATTCGTTTTACTAATTACTCACATACAAAATAACATCCAGCATCCAGCTAACTTTTCTATTGAAATTAAGAAACTGTAGATTACAATAGTCACTGTACACCGTACCACACTGTGTACCGTTAAAATTGAGCCTTCTCTTTTTTTTCTTAAATATTAATATTACCTTTCGCGTGTAATTTCTGCTGTTATAGAGTAATTGTTTGACATACATAAATAACACATGAAAAAAACATTCAGACCACTCCGTATACATGAAAAATGCTAATATTTAAAATTCATACACAGGAAGTTCATCAGATAATATTTTTTTTATAAATTTCTTTAATCCACCATTCTTGCCCAAAATATAATAGTGTAGTTGACGTTTATAAAGGGCACTTACCTGAAATTGTGGCTATTAAGGTTATAAAAACCTATTTTGTTAGTGTATAATTTATGGTAGAGACAGCAACGCAGCCGTTACCAGCCCTGACAGGAGACTTCAGGCGATTATACACAAAGTTATGCACGAATTTCGTAAAATGTCACATCCAATTATTTTTGATTTCGATTGGAATAAATAGGTTTGAGTTTGAGCCGTGGTAGCTCAGATGGTTAGCGCTCGCTGTAAGCTTCACTGTACTCGAGCAACCCGGGTTCGATCCCCGCCGGCACCAATGAAATTGTTAATTGCAATTTTAAGTCCTGATTTACCACGTGCTCGGCGGTGAAGGAAAACTTAGCGAGGAAACTTGCATGTCTGAGAAATAAGAAGAAAAAATATTTCAAAGACGTGTGAAGTTTGCCGATACGCATTGAGGCAGCGCGGCGGACATTTCCTTGCCCTAAAACCCTCTCAGAAATGAGAGGAGGCCTATGCCCAGCAGTGGGACGTAAATATGATGCAACTTTACATTTTTTTTACTTTAAATAAGTTTGAAGTTATTCTATAACTTTATCCCATAATGACGTTTCACAAAATGATGTTTTCAACATTGCAGTAATCTGCTATAGTCGATTTCTGCACATGAACAGGCTTGTTGTTTAGAAAGGAAGTACTCACGTGAAGTCGGTCATACTTACAAAATCCGTGCCAACGTGGTGAAAAAACTGTAATATCGGAGGTAGGTTTGCGATGCAGTGCCAATTTCATAAATGACAACTAGAAATTTCGAATTCTACACTTTTTTTTCCACACTCATTGTAATTAACACTCCTCCCTATCACCATACTCTTCAGAATATTTTAGGTGTGGTAATTTTGGAGATGGGATATTTTGTCACCTCTTAATCGATTTTTATGATAGGTATTTTGACACAAAATGGAATAATACTAATAACATAATGCCACCAGCAAACAAAAAACATAATATCCATTACAGCATATAAGACACTATAAAGGGGATTTTTTTTCCGTAGTTGCAACGTTTGGCAGGCTGATCGGTAGACGCAGTTTTTTTTTAGTAGTTATTAGGAAGATGTTGTTGTCTTTTTTCCCCTTTGTTGACTCTACGACAACCATGGGACGATATATGGTAAAAGATATTCTTCCGCCGTCACTTCACAGTTAATTAATACATGATATAGAAGTTGTTATTTACTAAATTATCTTATACCACAACATAGTATGAACAAAATGGAAGACAATAATAGACCTATTGGTAACTGAAGCATGTTCTTGGATGCACTCATAAAAATGTCCTCATACTTATCAGTTTTTCTGGGCATGAGAATCTCCCATAGTATGAATTTGCCATAATTGCCACGCTTTGCAAGCAGATTGGCATCGTTATACCAGAGGTTTCGCACCTTTGATGCTCCTTCCCGTGTCCGGTCCGGGTATGTTATATTAGGCGTAAAAGTGATAGCATCACCACCAGTTATCGGAAGCCATGAGATTTATCTAGCATTTGCCGTAGTTGTCTTTTACGACACTCTATACGAAGAAATGCAATATACGAATTGTCTTACGCCGTCACAATGTAGTATTTTAAGCAGTCATTCAATTTCACGATGAAGTTTTGACTTAGATTGTTGTTAGTCGTGCACATACACTGTGTTAGAGTGCGTAGGCCTCGGGAGTGCTACTCCCGAGCGTCCGCAGCCTCGACAAGGAGTCTAGATATATATTTGCATTATTTTTTATTTATAACAATAAGATATTCAAATTAAGCATATTAATTACAGGTAACTTAAATATGCCATCAATGGTAATGGCAAATAAATTAAAACAAAACGTTACGAAAAACTACTGTAATATAATTTTTCATGCGGTTTTAATTTTAACTCTTCTTAAAACTTTCGACGACAAAAATTAATAACGTTCTGATCCCTTCCCTGAATTTTTAATATGAAATGAGATTAAGTATGCACTTTAAAGTTTAAAATTTTCACTTGGAAACTTTGAGTTTTAAAATTTTCATCTTTATTTTAATTATTGAAAATACACCCAGTACCTACGTATTAATATCTACCTTTTTTTTAGGATAAGGTTGAAAAACGAGCACACAGTCCACCTGATGGTAAGTGGTTGCTGCGGCCCATAGACATCTACATCTATCCTCTGTTACAGACCAAAATACAGATGCGTTTTCAACCGTGAGGACTAGGATGGAATGCCTCATTTCCAGTAAAAAGGGCCTCCGGCCACCTGCACTCACCAAGCGAAACGCAGAGGTAAACCTCTACTTCACGCTGGTATTCTGTGAGTTCGTGGTACCACCCCGGTTCGAGCCGGCCCATCCATGCGACAGCGAAAGCTGCCACCTGGCTCTACCACTGTTAATGACCTATTTCTTCTGTTAAAATGTACCAATATATCTAGTACAAAAACTAAAGTAGGAAGAGTAAAGTAGACTAGGTTTTGAAGCAGAAAAAAGGAAATAAATGCGAATTGCTAAAATACAAATGTTTTTGAAATATTTAAAATACCTCATTTGTGCTGGTTTCTTCACTAAAATGCAGTAGGCTCATTGAATTAAACTAATTTTACGGATATTATCACGTTTTGCCCATAAATCACATTAAATTTGGGATAGTCTATACATCTATACAAATAAATAAAATTGAAGTGTCTGTTTGTAATATCAAAATTACGGCTTTTTACTAAACGCATATGAAAGTATATACGATACTTATAACAAAAACACAATTTTTAAAATTTTTGTCTGTCTGTCGGTCTGTCTGTCTTTCTGTCTGTCTGTTTGTTCCGGCTAATCTCCGAAACGGCTGGACCGATTTTGACGGGACTTTCACTGGCAGATAACTGATGTCATAAGGAGTAACTTAGGCTACTTTTATTTTAGAAAAAAAAATTAGGATTCCGCGCAAAAAAACTAAAACCCCAAATAATACGCGGGCGAAGTCGGGAGGAACAGTTAGTTTTAAATAAATGTAGAAGCCTTATCTACTCGTATTTTCAGAAAGTGCAATAACGGTATATCATTATTTATATTTTTGAAGTAAAGTTTGAAATTAGGCTACTGTTTGAAAAATAACCTTTAAATCCGTGAAATTATTTTATTTAATGTGTAGTATTCGCGTAAGTGTAACAAATCAAGGAGTAGTAATTATTCTTTTCTTGAAATACCCTCAGCTTGATAGGTTCGGAATAACTGCGAGTAACAATACAAATTGTAGAGCATAGGATGGTCGTGCATCATAGAAAATTCCTGAAATAACACACGGTAGTAGATTGCCAACCATCAAGATAATATGAATGGAGCTTAAACAGTTCTGTCGTGATGTAAGATAATGAAATTTGACAGCTGAAATTAGTCCATACAAATCTTCAAATTACCCCCGTAGTAAAGATTATATGAAATACAAAGAGTTGCAATGACTTTTCGTAAGGCCAGTCAAGCCAATCAGCAAAAGCTCGATCGACGAAGAATCGAGTCATTTTTCATGGGATGCGACTAAACGGAAGGAGCTGTTACACAATAATATTTTAATACACTTTTATTATTAAGTCCTTTTATTATAAGTTTTATCCATTTACTTTTTTTTATAGTATAGGATGACAAACGAGCACACATTCCACCTGATGGTAAGTGGATGCCGTTGCCCATAGACATCTACATCTATCCTCGTTTGCTAATCAAAAGACTAAATTGGAATGCATATTTTCCAGTAAAAGGTCTCCGATTTTCAACACTCACCATACGAAAAACAGCAATGTTAAGCTGCTATTTTACGCTGGTATTCTGTGAGAGCGTGGTCCTTCCCCGGTCGAGCCGACCCATTCGTGTTACAACTATACTACCAATATAACTACAGCATGACTCTACCACCTATAAAAGTTGTATTTTTTCTTTTCTTTAGTTGTGTCTTTACAATCGCTGCTGCGATCAATATAATACTCATAGAAGGTATAACTTGAACAAGGAGTCAATCGAAAGTATAGTTATTATTATTTATTAAAGTATATTAACTGTAAATATTTTATAAGGTAGAGCTGCAATTACCATCGAGCACTTGTCGCATCAAATTATAAAATTGTTATTTACAATTTAGTTGGTTTCTGCAGGGATTGATCTCGGGTTGCTCGCGTAGTATGCAATCGAAACTTATGCTATCTCTTAGCTAAAACGGCTCTCCTACCTATATGTATATTATTGCTGTTGACTATTGAAAACCCGTCACTATCATTATTATAATTAAAATATATTTTGTACTAATCGCATCGAACATATAAAAAAAGTATTTTATTTTTAAACTAGTGATATCACCAACATCATCTATTTTCAAATATAAAATAATGAGAAATTTTCGTTTAATTATACTGATTTATTTTTCCGTTTTTGCTATGGCTTTTTTTTAATTAAATTACCATTACCATTAAAGTCTATAAAAGTTAAATGCTGAACATAGATTGGCTGTTGTTGCTGCGTGTTGGCAACCGCAGTATTTTATAACTTTTAGTCGTTATCAGGAAGATGCTGCTGCCTGCTGATCCTGCTGTTTCAGTTCCCTTAGTTGCCTTTTACAACCATGGGGTGATATGGGGTAGTAGATATTCGTACACCGCCACTACACGGTTTTATTTACATACATAAACACTCACGCCTGTCACCCAGAGGGATAGGCAGAGAGTATGGACTTCCATTCGGGACGATCCTGACACACCCCTCCCGCTTCCTCCACATCCATATGTAGGTATATAGGCATACACGCTCGTCGATCAAAGGTACTATTGATTTGGCCCATTTTCAATATATTGCCAATTTCGTCGATAAACTTTCGCCTAGGGCGTTCCTTCCCGACTCCGCCGTTCACCTCTGCAACATAAATTTGCTTTGTTTTATTTGGTTTTATTTATATAAATTATTATCGTTTCACCGTTTCTATATTCAATTTAAGTAACCGTAGATTTAACTTTCGCATTTACTGACCTGAATGTTACCTGCATTCTTCTTCCTCTTAATCAGGCCGTAAAAATAATCTATACATGGGTTTCTTCTATCGTAAGAAAGATTTGCCACAATCGTCACGCTTGGCAGGCGGGTTGACGATGGCAGCACCAGATGTCTCGCATCTGTGACGTTGCTGTTCATCGCATGTTTGGTTACTTTACGTCTGTTGTGAACTAGTTGGTTGAACCGCCGCCCTCTATCAGAAGCTCTACGATTTTTCTGGCATATCCGATTGTCGTATCCTACGTCACCCGTTTGACGAAGTGTGGTTTATTGTATGTATAGTATTCTCTCAACCACCATCACGCGTAATTTACATTCTTTAGTAATTTATAATTATATTTTGTTGACTACATTGCTTTAATTTATCGTTGGTGAATATTTTTGAATTTACTTTGCATTTTATTAACAACTCTGAGGACATGGAATTTACGAACCACTGCTTCTCTCTTGGTCAACTCTCCGTGGTTCTGTTCCGTGTCAACGATGCTGCCCAAATATTATTTTTTTCAGCACCACAAAAAAAAGCTATCCAACATTGTTTACGAAGAGGACCGTTGGTACAACAAAATGTCATATTTTCAGGGTTTCTTAAAAAGTACACATTTTGTTACAAGTACAAGTTTTATTAGGTAAATGGCAGTGACGCGCAAAACACCTTTAGCAAAGCTTCGGTACCGTGAAAAAGGTTGCAAAAGCACAAAAGGAAACATCTAAAAATGTATTACTCTATATTGCAAATGTTTTTAAATAGTTGATTGGGTACTCAGACTTAACGTGAATTTATGAAATATTCTGTATCTAAATATAATTTTTTTTTAATATTTAAGCAAGCACTGTATATAGTTACCGTGTAGTGGCGGTGTAAGAATATCCACTACCCCATATCATCCCGTGAGTGTCGTAAGAGGCGACAGAGGGAAACAAATAAGGAGTTGGGCAGCGGCGTCTTCCTAATAATAACTAAAAATAAAAAAACTGCGGTTGCCAACCTGCTTGCCGAGCGTGACAGCTATAGGTGTATATGATTATGACACAATGTATGGGGGAGGCCTATGTTCAACAGTGGACTTTAAATATGCTGCAATGATAAGCATGTACCGACTTATAAATCTTTTTCTGTTTTTTCTTCTTCATCTTCACCATCGGCCCATAAGATCCCACAGCTGCACTGGGCCTCTTAAGTAGTCACAAGTCACTTGACAGGCGAATCGATCGCAGTACAAATACTTTTCGCATCATTGATACTATTTCCGGTACGTCTGCATATTTTACGTCTGGCGCAAACGAGATTGTATACTACCATCTACTGGAAACCATAATTGAGGATAGGGCTTAGATCCTCCAGCAATTCTGCCATAATGACAATATCGCCGGTAAATAGAAAGCAATTTAATAGCAAAATTGACAGTCTTTGACAGTGACAGACCGGCACCGCTGAAATGACTGGCACACCATCCAAATTTCGACGGAATCAAAGGCTTTATTTATTTATTAGGTAAATCAACAGTAGCACATATCATGTGTAGGTACGATTATATAAGCAAATCTTAAAATTATTGTCTTATTCTTATATGCATACCTATTACTCTAACGCTTTCCCATAGTTCACGAAAACAAAACAAAGTAGCAGATTGTACTCCTCGGTCTTCCGTACAATCTGCTGAAAAGTTTTCTTCGGAAATCTGCTTGATCGGGAGGCTGGGAGTCGAAAAAGTTTCTGGTGTCTAGTTTTGCGTTGAAAATTTCCATGAATATTGTACTCGTATAGTCGATTTTGGTTATAGAGATATCCTCACACATATCCTCCAACTCCACATTGGAATTTGCCCAGGTTGATTTAAAGATGTGTTGACACGTAAACTCTGTCAATTCGCACTTTGGATATTCCATTTTCCTACACTTTAAGCATGTAATATGTAATGATTTATTACAAAGAAGTATTATATTATAGAACTCCAAATTACAGGATCTAAACAAAATGCTACAATATTTTAAATATAAATCCAATAAATGTAAGCCAGCAGACACAGGGATGTCTTATGTCCATCTGTGAATTTCAAATTTCATTGTGGAAATTGTGTACTAATAATGAGGTTAGGTAGTTGTGATTGTAGTATGAATGGGTCGGCTTGACCGGGATAGGCCCTCGCTCTCACAGAATAGCAGCTTAAAGCTGCTGTTTCGTATGGTGAGTGATCTTAGTCCTAAGGGGTGACAACGCATGTCCATTTAGATTTTTAATCGATGATAAATGTAGATGTGTCTGGCCTACAGCATCCAATTACCATCAGGTGGACTGTGTGCTCGTTTGTCACCCTTATACTATAAAAAAGGGTGCTAGGAGATAAATTGAATTCCGATAAATCTAACACAGAGTAATAAGTCTTAGTTTAACGTAAGAACAACCTTATCTTATCAACGTGCCATTGAATTCCAATTTGTCTGTACAGTTGCTTAAAAATACAACTTAAAAGAGAGAATTTCAAACTGTTCCAAATTCAACATCTGTAAACCACTAAATGACTATCTTTGGTAGAATACATCTTTTAAATTTGAATTTTGACTATTAGTTTAGGTTCAGATGGATTTATTTATTCTTTTTTGCACCAAATGTTTGTAGAAAAGTCACCCGTGATGAACAAAGAGGAACCCACTAGGCTGGTTCGCTCAAGATGAAAGGCCCGCCCAAGGCGGCCACTCCGCGTGGACTTACTGAGCCCAACCATGTGCGATGTGTGGATTTTGGCGATAGGCAAATTATCCTCCTGCTGCAGCCAAGGTAGCGTCGCGGGTAAGAGGGAATGATATTATTTTCTTTTGTTACGTAATTTTATGTTAGAAAATACTTCAGTTTCTTATGTGTCTATTTATTTTTAACTTTGATTAAGAATGTCATATTATTGGCTAAGCTTAGATCAAAATGGATACCTGCGGAGTTTTTTTCGCCGTTTCTTCTCCAGACTGAGGAACATCATTTTGAAAGGAAAAATAAGTATTAGTTTTTTTTTTATATCGCAAAGTAAAGAGTTTTCATTAATTTATTTAATTAAATTTCATTCGACTCGATTTCGTTTTTTGATTTTGATTCGATTCTTGACGACTTCCAGCCTCCCGAACAAGCCGGTTTCCGAAAGGGTTTTAGCACCATAGACCACATACATACCCTTCGGCAAATTGTACAGAAGTCCGAGGAGTACAATTTGCCACTATGTCTGGCGTATGTGGACTATGAGAAAGCCTTTGATTCCGTCAAAATTTGGGCGGTGCTGCAGACCCTTCAGCAGTGCCAAGTTGACTGTTAGTATATCGAAGTGCTGAAGTGTTTGTACGAAAGCTATCCAATTGCAGAGAGGTGTAAGACAGGGTGATGTTATATCCCAGAAAATCTTCACCGCTGCATTGGAAGACGTTTTCAAGCTTTTGGACTGGAAAGGATACGGTATTAACATCAATGGCAAGTACATCACTCACCTTCGATTTGCCGATGATATAGTCCTTATGGCAGAATCGCCGGAGGACCTAAGCACCATGCTTAATGACCTCAATAGTGTCTCCCAACGAAAAGGTCTTAGGATGGACATGGACAAAACAAAGATCATGTTTAATGTCCATGTCACACCTATGCCGGTAGTTGTTGGGAGCACTAAGCTCGAATTTGTTGTCGAGTATGTTTACCTGGGACAAATAGTCCGACTAGGTAAGTCCAACTTCGACCGAGAGGTCAATCGACGGATTCAATTTGGCTGGGCAGCGTTCGGGAAACTACACACATCTTCTCGTCAGACATACCTCAAAACCTTAAAACGAAATTGTACAACCAGTGCGTGTTGCCATTGATGACATACGGATCTGAGACGTGGTCCTTCACTGCTGGCCGTATGAGGAAGCTCAAGGTCGCTCAGCGAGCTATGGAGAGGGTTATGCTCAGAGTTTCTCTGCGTGATAAACTTAGAAGTGAGGATATCCGCAGTAGAACCAGAGTGACCGACATAGCCCAACGGATTAGTAAGCTGAAGTGGCAATGGGCCGGCCATATAGCTCGAAGAACTGACAACCGATGGGGAAGAAAGGTTCTCGAGTGGCAGCCTCGTACCAGTGGGCGAAGTGTAGAGCAACCCCCCACGAGATGGAGTGACGATCTGGTAAGACATGCAGGAAGTCGATGGATGCAGGTGGCCCAGGATCGTGCTTTGTGGCATTCCTTGGGGGAGGTCTATGTTCAGCAGTGGACTTATGAAAGGCTGTAATGATGATATATTATATATATATATATATATATATATATATATATATACATGACTGTAAGAAAAATATAATACAGTGGCTTATGACACTTCACATTACTCATTTACACACATTCACTCACTGTACGCGTACATACACACACACACATACACACGCGCGCGCGCGCGCGCTCACACGCGCACGCTCGAGCGCGTGTACGCATGCACACATACACACTCACCCTGTTTTTTTTTGTTGAATGTATTTAGTTAATGGAGGGCGAGGACCTTCTACCACAAGTATCTTTATACTAAAAAAAGTCCACAAACTTGTACTAATTTTTAACAGTGTTAGAGCCACGCGGCAGCTTTTGCTGTCGCACGGATGGGCCGGCTCGAACCGGGGTGGTACCACAACCTCACAGAATACCAGCGTGAAGTAGAGGTTTACCTCTGCGTTTCGCTTGGTGAGTGCAGGTGGCCGGAGGTCCTTTTTATTGGAAATAAGGCATTCCATCTTAGTCCTCACGGGTGACAACGCATCTGCATTTTGATTCGCAAACGAGGATAGATGTAGATGTCTATGGGCCACAGCAACCACTTACCATCAGGTGGACTGTGTGCTCGTTTGTCACCCTTATCCTATAGAAAAAAACCACTGCTAAGCATACGCCTCCATTATAGATTGTCTAAATTAAGAAAATGTTGGAAACAATATTCATTTCGTTTCATCAAAGAAATATATACATATACACACACACACACACACACACATATATATATATATATATATATATATATATATATATACACGTTCTGATAGATGGCGGTATAACCACCATCTCTTTGCACCAGGCGTTAAATAATCAGTTCGCGCAGCAGCGTTAAGCTTCGAGACATATGCTACAGCGATCGTCAATCCGCCTGCCAAGGGTGGCGGTTAAAGCAACTCCTACCTACAACGGGACAGGAACATCTACAACAGTTGATTTTTATGGGCTAGTGAACAGTAAGAAGATATCATATTTCTTTTTTTAAGTTTGTGATACTTGTCCCACTGTCAGTGATGAACAAGAAGCAAGTAGAGCTGGAAACTAGATAAGAGTTGGCTTGCAGCAAGAAGCGAGTATGTAGTTCCGATAGTTATACCGCTGGACTATAAGAGAGTGCACTCAGATTCGCACTGTAGTATAAAAAACAGCTGGTTGGTCTCTTGGCATGAGTTCTGACCGTCAAGCGAGCATCGCTGAGCGAGTTTTATATTTGATAGATTTTTCGCTGCAACTATTGGAGGGAGAGTTCTTGCCGGCTGTGTGAACAGTCAGTAATTAACTATTCATATATGTATCTCTTTTATTGACACGGGATCTATATCTATTGTTTGTTTCTTGAGCGAGAAAGTAGTCGATAGCTAATCGCTTCCTCGTCGCCGGTGAGACATGAGTCAACCGATGACGACCCATATACGAGGCTACTGCTACTTGTAATCATCTGCTAATTAAAATGAAAAGGCCACCAATGCGTTGTGACCAGGTGTTACCTAAAAATTGAGTTGTAATACCTCATAGTTGTAATTATACTGACTCTCTTATCCTTTAAATCGAACACGACAGCATCTGCTGCTTGGCGGCAGATCCTAGTAAGAGCTCCAATTGTTATACTGTACCTGAAAAGACAGTAAACTGAAAAAAAATTGTTGTAGTGTAAAAGTTACGAATTATTTTTGACTCTAAAATATATTTATTATACTATCGCAACCATCCAAACGCCATTAAGTATAATAAGATACAAATTTGTTTTTATTAGAACAGATTGTGAATATAATACGTGCTTGTGTGTAAACGGGAGGTATGGGGGCATCCTTCGCTACTGTTTATAACTGTTTGGTGGCTATTTAAGATAATCAATCACCCACCTCGTCCCACGAGTGTCGTGAGAATGGGATATGTAGTATAACAGTTTTGTTAACTCCAAGTGTAAAATAACCAAACTGGAAAACGGAAACACCAACGAGATGTCCAGTAATAATAAAGCTAATATGGCTGTCAAACATGGCGGTAAAGACGAACATTCCCTACTTTCACAAAGGCCCAATACCAGCGTTGAGTTTTTTATATTTTTATTCTTGTTTTAAACGAATTTACTATTTCCCCGTCTTAATTTTTTTTTATTATAATAAAGTCTTAAAATAAAGCATTCTTTTCCCAGTCAGTCCATCATCAACCCATGATATAGGCGTGAAATAAAGTTATAGGCAAAATGCGACTGACTGAATATCACGAGATCTCTAAAACTATACAGCTGATCGACTTGAAATTTAGTAGTGTAGTTACTCATTTCGCAATTTTTCATGACGCTCACTAAGAACAGATTTTACGATAGTCCAATAAAAAAAAAAGATATTTTAGATGTAGGTTCCGCAATAAAATAATATCGGGCGGGTACCATCTAGTTATATTAAAATGTATAACTATAAATATCATGCAATTTTATTATATTCTATTGATACATAACAAACAAGTCAATTTAGAAATAAAAGAAGAAATTAAACAACAATGACATAGAAGTAAAATTGGCCTTTAAATAAAAGATCACAACCGACTTTAAAAACGAAAAAGAATAAAATCCATCCATCCATCCATTACAGCCTATAAAAATACACTGCTGAACATAGGCCTCCCTCATAGATTGCCACATGGGGAATAATTTTCACATACTAGATTCTGAAGTCTGATATTTCAAGTTAGATTTTACTTTTAATAAAGTTATTTTTCACCTCATTACCTCGTCACTAAATAGTTACATTAAACCTTCATCCATTAACTAATAGATGAAGGTTGAAGTGAGATAAAATTCCACTCTAACGAGTGGAATTTTATCTCGACATTTATATGACGACCCTTGAAATAAAATATCCCTGGAGATATACTACTTAATAAAAAATAAAATCAAACTCATCAAACATAATTGACAAAGATATCAAGTTACAACATACATACATTCTTACATATATATTCTTTTTAGTTATTTAAAATCTGCTTTCCCATAGTTGCCACGCTTAGGAGGCAGGTTGGCAACCGCAGTTTTCTTTTATTTTTAGGTGTTATTAGGAAGATGCTGCTGCCCATCTCCTGGTTTGAGGCCCCCTGTTACCCTTTACGACTCTCACGGGACGAAATGGAGTAATGGATATTCTTACACTGCCCCTTCACAGTGAAGTCGACTTTTACTTTTTATTAAAACTTAATTTTTTCCGATTCAGAAAGATAAAATTATAATGTAAATTTGTAATTTTTTGTCTCTTTTTTAATGTCAAGAGTATGGACTAAAATCGTACGTTTTAGTTTTTATAACATGAAAATAACAAAAGAGCTCCTAACAGTCCATCTAATTCTAAATGGCTAATGGAGCGCATGGGCACATAATACTAAATACAATACTAAAAACTATAATAATAATAAAAAAAAAAACTAAAACTAGAAACTTAAATATCATATAGTCCTACTCCCCGCGGTATCGTGCCAAGAACGCTGGCTGCGTTTCCCCGCTGAATGGCTATACTTAGCCTTTGAGCAAGGAAAAAACCAGCCCTCTTATCACCAGCAGCAACAACCAGCCGCGGATGGAGTTCCTTTAGGAACTCCACCGCACGTGGACCCCACGGACCGATAGTCTCTACAGCAAATGGCACAAATATGTAGTCATCTCTCAGAGACTCATATTTGCGCCACTTACTCAGTTCAGCTGCCTCTGATGCCGCCCCGGCTCTAAACGAGGTACCCCTGAGATGAGAGACCGCCAGAGTGTCTACGTAAGTAGCATCCCACACTAGGGCTTTACCTCTCTCCCAAGGGACCAATGTCATACCGTCGGGTCTCCTGCCATCGTCTCTAAATATTCCACAAGGCTCTAAAACCGAGGGAACATTTATAGAGACAAGAGCCCTTCGGATGACATCGTTCAAAGAATTGTGTCGTGAAAATCTACCAGCGCTTTTCTTACATGAAAGTCCGTGGAGCCCAAACTTGTCGACGCTGCTACCACAGGGACACTGATGGGGTTGACAAATCGCCGCTCCTAGTCGGATTCCTACGGCAATGCGTAAGCTTTCCGCATCAAGTAATGTGCCGAGATTACTTGATGGTAAAGCGTGTAACCAGTGACTAGATTCCTTAGTCGAAACAGCTAGAAGGCGTGCCTTATCTAGGTCACTATGGAGATTATGAAACAAATCCTTCTGCACGCCCTGTACCAATGGAATATCCCACTGTTTTTGTTGGTTAACTTCCAGTGGAACATTTTCACCAGGACAGAGCGTTTGCCATGTCTGCCCTGCCTCCGCAGCAAAGCATAGGTCTGCTTTATTATTTAAAATTATATTACATAAGTCACTGATACTATGTACGGAAGCAAGGAAAGCAGGTAATGCAATGCTAGAAATATTTCTCACACCAATGCCACCAAATTTTATAGGTAAAGTAGCTTTTTTTTTGCGGATGGAAAATCATCAAATGACGCCTTTCGCTCTGGGTGGAGCGGAAGGGAGTGTCAGACTTTTACTGACTAAAAACCATCCGTGTTCCTTCAGTGCCCTTACGTTCCGGAGCCGCGGTATCTCTTTCGAACAGCCCGCAGCCCCGGCAGGCGTCGGCCCTTGCGGGCCCCTTCACGATGCTGACAGCTCTTTGAGGCGCGCGTGGAACAAAATGCGCCGTCGACACGGCCTGTCGTCGTTAGACGGACGGACGGCGAGCTACCCATTGCTCGCCATCCACAGGCCCGCGCCTACGGTGGCCGGGGGCCACGACGTAGCCCCCGACGCCCGGGGCGTCTCCCGCGGCGGCCGGGAAGGAAAGCTGATGCTCTCTCCTTCTCCCGCTCCGCCACCTCCTTCGCTAGCATCACTGCTTCGCAGAAGGTGGTGACGGCATCCCATTCCGTCTCGCTCCGGAACATGGCTTCGACCAGGGCCGGACGCGAGAGGTCGCCGCCGCCTATCGCCGCTACGAGGACACAGCGGTGCTCCGCCCAAGCAGGGCACACCTCCACGGTGTGCTCCACCGTGTACTCCGGTCGATCCTCGCAGTGGGAGCACCCGGGCGTTTCCTCCCGCCCGATTCGGTGCAGAAACCTCCCGAACACACCGTGTCCGGTGAGGACCTGCGTCAGGCGGAAGGTGAGGACGCCGTGGCGTCTCTCAAGCCACTCCTCAAAGAGGGGTCTTATCGCCGCTATAGTGGCGTGCCCAGCACGGGGTTGCGACAGTCGCTCTCTCCATGTCGCCATGAGATCACGCCGGAAGTCTGTCCGCTGCACGACAACTTGCCGCGGCAGCGGGGTTTCCCCCCGGCATAGTGCCTCCGTGCGCCATTCGTGCAGGCGCGCGAGGACTATCGCCTCCAGATCCCATGGCGGCAATCCGGCAAGGAGGCACGCCGCCTCGCGGGAGATCGTGCGGTAGCCGCGAACCATTCTCACGGCGACCACCCTTTGGGGCGCGTTCAGGTGGTGGACGGCAAGCCGCGCCAAACCACGCGCCCACAGCGGGGCCCCGTAAAGGGCCATGGACCGTACAATCCCCGCGTAGAGCCTCCGGCAGGAGGCGTTTGGCCCCCCCAGATTCGGCAGGAGCCGCCTGAAGGCAGCCCCGGTCCGTTCCAGTTTGGGAGCCAAACGTCGGAAGTGCTCAACGAAGTTCCATCGGCCGTCGAGGACGAGTCCTAGGTACTTCAACGTCAACTCGACGCCGACGGATACCCCTCCTACCATCACTGAGGATCCCGGTGGTGGCCTGTTCCGAGGACCATGGAAGTGCATGGCCTCGGACTTGTGCAGAGCCACCTCAAGACCCAGCTGCCGGATCCTCTCAACGACTATCGCAACCCCGCGTGTCATATTTTCCGCCGCCGCCTCGTACGACCCCCCCTGTGCCAGTACCAGCGTGTCGTCAGCGTAGCAAACTACGCTGACGCCAGTAGGGAGGTCGGCGCGCAGCACCCAGTCGTAACCGATTTTCCACAGGGGCGGCCCCAGAACCGAACCCTGTGGGACACCGCACGACATCTCTCGCCGGTTCCACTCACCGTTGCGACCGGGGTAGATGACGGCCCTGTCCGTCAGATAGTCCCCGACTATACGACGGAGATAGGTCGGCACCCGTTGATACCGGAGTGCCTCCCTAATGCAGCTCCAGGGCATGGAGTTGAAGGCGTTGGCGATGTCGAGAGACACCGCCAAAACAAACCCCCCGCCATGGCCACTGCATCCCCCGTCGTGAGGGCTCTCACGCGCATGATGGCGTCCACCGTAGAGCGCCTCTTGCGGAAACCAAACTCGTGTTCCGCAAGATCCGGCCCCGTCCCCGCAAGGTGCTCGGCGAGGCGGTTTGCAATGACTCTTTCAAAGAGCTTGCCCACCTCGTCGAGCAGCACCACGGGCCGGTGTGCGGACGGAGAGTCCGCAGGGCGCCCCGGCTTCCAAATGAGGACCAGCTTCCCCATCTTCCAACGAAGCGGGAATTGGCCTCTCTCCAAGCATGCGCTTAGGAGCCCCTCCAGTCGGGGCCCGAGAGCCTCCGAGGCCAGGACCCAGGCTTTGCCAGGCAAGCCATCGGGTCCTGGGGCGGTATTCCTGGCCTTGAGCCTACGTACCGCCACTCTCAGGTCTACCCCGGTCCCTTCCGGGATGTCGTCGTCGTCGTCCTGGTGGTCCGCTTCCGGCACCGCAGGTGGCGGAGCCATAGGCGGGGGCGGATGTTCCGCTCGCGCAGGGAACAGAGCGCTCACCACGTCCTCCACGAGCTGAGGCCGGAGACTCTGCGTCAGCGGGGGGGCCCAGGTGCGGAGTTTATCCCGCACCATCTTGTAAGGGCGCCCCCACGGATCTCTGTCGAGAGTCTCCAGCATCTCCTCACGGGCCCGATCCCGGGCCCGCATGACAGCCTCCCGGAGGGCGGTCTTCGCCGCTCTGTATCCCTCGTACAGCTCCGCCTCAATGGCTGCCGCATTCGGTGGACGAATGCGGAGCCTGCGATGCCTGGCGTACAGGTGCCGCGCGGCGACACAAGCCTCGCGCAGATACGTCAGCTCACGCGACCACCAATACACCTGACGCCGGGCGCTTCCTGGCCGGACGCGGGGCATTGCCACGTCACATATCTCGGACATGGCCTCCTGGAACCACCCTGCCTCATCATTGACGTCGGCAGGCCTATCCGGTGATGACACCCAGGCCTGCACGATCGAGGCTTCCAGGAGGAGCTCCCGGTCCAGCTGCTTCAGCGCCCAACGCGGACCACTCGGGGCCTGTTGGACTGACGCGCTCGAGGGCTGGGTGGAGACGTCAAACCGGATGTACCGGTGGTCGGAGTAGGTCTCCACCCCCTCCATGACTCGTCAGTCAATGGCACGCGGCGACAGAGCGGGGCTAGCGAATGAAATGTCCACCACCGACTCGCCCCGCATCCGCACACACGTGGGGACAGAACCCCGATTTAGGACGACCAGGCCTGTCTCTAGAGCCCAGTCTTCCACCATCCTACCCCGCACATCTGTACGACGAGAACCCCAAGCCAAGTTCTTGGCATTGAAGTCCCCGAGGACAAGTACGGGGAGGGGATAGCTTCCGACGACGACTGCTCTCAGCTCTGCAAGAGAGTTATGGAGCTCGGCGAGAGGTAAAGTAGCTTGAGTCCAGGCTGTTGTATTTAAAGTTAAATTTAGAATTTTTTCTATAGCTATTTTAAGATTATTATCAATATCTTGTAAAATATCCGAACATTTCCAGACTGGACTCGAGCGGAGTAAGTATGTAAATCTAGGTACAAGAAGACAATATTTTAAAATAGTAAGAGCTATGTGGGGGTTTAATTTATACAATTTATCAACGTGGTTTAAAAACTGATCAAATTTTGTTTTTAAAACAGGTTTAATACTATCGAAAAACAACGGGGCACCTAGCAGGTGATTCCGTACTGACAGTTTTTATTCCTGGACAAATATGATTAAAATTTTGAATTAAAGTGTCTCTATGAGAAGTAGATAAATTATTGGAAAAAAATATTTCACATTTATTGCTATTTGGTTCAAGACCAATATTTTTAAAATTTTGAAAAATATGAGTAAGATCACTGAGGACGTCATCTGCTCTACCTCCCAGTGTACCGTCGTCTAGGTACCAGACGTTTAGCTTGGATTTCAAATTTGAAATAATTGGTTGAATTCCCAAACTGAAAAGTGCTGGACCCAGTGGGTCACCCTGCTGAACACCGACAGTGGAATCGATAACATGGTTTTCGTAAAACAAGTTAGTATTTTGACTATAACATTGCCAAACGTAATGATAAATTTCGGGGTATTGTTAGCCACTTCTTTCAGCAAGGTTACCCTATCGATAGAGTTAAAAGCATTCCTTAGGTCAACCTTCACAAGAACATTTGCATCAGAGCTTGTTAAAAATGTATGCACTGAATGTACCGCCGCCTCACAGCCACCTCTAGTACCAAAACCTAGTTGAGTAGGCTGAAATTTGGTCTTAAGGTTAGAGATTATGTGCCTGCAAGCTAATTTTGAAGTTAAACGTCGAAATGTGGAACCAACGGCAATAGGACGGATACCGTTATCCTTTTTTTTGAAGGCACATAATCTTGCCCCATATAAGAATGGAATGAAATTTGGATTAACATTACCAGAAAGTATAAAGTTACACAATTTTGTAATGTCTTTAAGAAGTACTCCGCCGGCGTCACCGGCAGAAGCGCTTACAAGATCTTTAAGATGTTGTTAACAATCAATGGGGAATATTATGCCAACTTATTGGACCGATTCAATGACAATTTAAAAAAAAATCGACGTCATTTGGCCAAGAAAAAAGTTCTTTTCCACCAAGACAATGCAAAGGTGCACACATGTGCAGTTGCCATGGCAAAAATCCATGAATTGGGCTATGAATTGCTCCCTCATCCGCCCTATTCTCCAGATTTGGCTCCAAGTGACTACTTCTTGTTCCCAAACCTGAAGAAATGGCTTGGTGGAAAAAGATTTGACTCCAATGATGAAGTCATCTCGGAAACAAAGGCCTATTTTGAGGACCTCGAGAAATCATATTTTTTGGAAGGGATAAAAAAATTGGAGAAGCGTTGGACAAAGTGTATAGAGCTCAAGGGAGACTACGTTGAAAAATATAATGATTTATTTATCAAAAAGTCTGTGTTTTATTCCAAAAGTCATGGACTTATTGACCCACCCTGGTATTACTTTTTCATAACATTCATTTCATTTTATTGGTACATAAACTTTTTCTTATCATACTATATCAAGGTAGTATACTAAATTAAAAAAATAGTAGGAACATTTTATTTTTGTTGATAAAATGTTTCCTAAAGTAATATATAATGTAACTACATAATGTAACGCCAGATATATTTGGAATTTCGTTTCCACGGCCATGAGCATACAAGTAAAGTTCGCACTGCACTGAGGCTGGTTTAATTTCTAAAAACTGAGAATATTTTACAAAAATGAAAAATGAAACTTTTGGTTCGTTTTCTCACATACTACAAATGCTTTATTTGTGCATAACTTTATTTTTCAATATAGTAGTATCGTACCTACGTCGTTTAAAATTAAAAACATTAACATTTAAATTTTTAAGAAGTACAACACAAAGAATTCTGGACAAAACAGATATATTGTGATTATTATGCTACACGATGATTAACAGACGATTTTTTTATTTTAAAGTCATAATCATGTTTTTAATTATAAATACTTAAATAAAATTTATAATTTCTTTAATTATAATTTTGAACTACACGGCAAAATAAATAATTCACCGTTACGATATGATTACTTATTTCAATGATGTTTCAGATCATAAGGAAAGAAATATTAATTAGAGACAGACGCGTTTGACATATTTGATTTTTCATTATTAAACTAATTATTGTAATGCCGTAATTTCATTTTGGTTTTATGTAAATGTAATATAATTAAAAAAGAAGAGATTCTCAATTTGACTGTACGTCGTTTTGTGTGTGTGTGTGTGTGTGTGTGTGTGTGTGTGTGTGTGTGTGTGTGTGTGTGTGTGTGTGTGTGTGTGTGTGTGTGTGTGTGTGTGTGTGTGTGTGTATGTTAAGCGATATCTTAGTACATTGTGATTTTAATGATTCGTTTTTATTAACCAGGGTAAACAAAGGTAGTCCCATATGAATTCGAAGAAAAAAATGGACCCCTGAATGTGAAATTAGGGGATGAAGTTTTATATGGAAATATTAAGAACATGTTCATGTTACCTTAAGCTTGTGTTGAAGATTTCTTAGTACAATCAGAAATAAACATAATTTTAAATTAAAAAAATTTATACAATCGACTTCAATTTAAATTATTAAGAATAACTCAAAAACTATTACACAGACCTTGATCAAATTTATACGGGACCACATGAGAAGCACCAGTTTTCAAATAAAAAAAACAATCATCGAAATCGTTTCACAAAGTTATGAGGTAACACACGTAAAAAAAGAAAAACGTGCAATCGAATTGAGTACTACCTACCTCCTTTTTAAAGTCGGTAGAAAATTAAACTTTTCATAAAAAATAAGTCAACTTTAAACAATCATTTATTCGTTTGTAAAATAATTTAATAGCTTCTGAATTCGGAGCTTTAATTCTCTATACAATATGTCATTTCACCGATTTCAGAAGCTGTTGCGTGGCAATTATATTATTTCTTTTATTTCTTTGAAGTCGGCTTTTACATTTAATTAAATATCAATTTTTCTATTGTCACTTCTCGAACAATCAATTCAGCGAGGTATTACTGTAAAAGAAACTCGAATTTATTTAGAACTAGCTGTTTCCCGCAACTTCGCTCGCGTGTTAGGGTTTTTTATGTTTTTGCGCGGAACCCTAATTATTTTTCTAAAATAAAAGTAGCCTAAGTTACTTCTCATGAAATCAGCTACTTGCCAGTGAAAGTCCCGTCAAAATCAGTCCAGTCGTTTCGAAGATTAGCCGGAACAAACAGACAGACAGACAGACAGACAAAAATTTTAAAATTGTATTTTAGTTATAAGTACCGTATTTACTTTCATATGAATTTAGTAAAAAACTGTAATTTTGACATTACAAACAGACACTCCAATTTTAATTATTTGTATAGAGAAGTTCAATATTTATTAATTTATTAGTGTATATCCTATTTACAATAAAATTATTTTGTTGTTGTATGGGGTATAACAGGAATATACCAAGTATTTTATTTATTCTTTAATGTATTCCTTAAAACAAAAGATTGCAATTTAAATAAACCTTACCTGAACGTGTTATTTAACAGATGAGGCCCAGATTGGCTGATTGGCGAAAAATTCATTTACATACCCTAAACCTAAGTTACAAACTATTTCTTTAGAAGGGTGACAAACGAGCACACAATTCACCTGATGATAGGTGGATGCTGTGGCCCATAGACATCTACATGATTCCTTAATGAATAATCAAAATGCGGATGCGTCGTCACCCTTGAGGACTGCGATGGAATATCTCGTTTCCAGTAAAAAGGGTCTCTGGTTCTCTACACGCACCATACGAAACACAGCAGCATTAAATTGCAAATTTCCGCTGGTATTCTGTGAGAGCGTGGTCCTGCACCGATCGAGCCCACCCATTCGTATAACAAGCATAATATAGCTGTTGCACAAATTCTCTCAATGTTTCCTTCTATTGATAAGAGTGTGGAGAATGGGTTTTACAATTCGATACGTAGTGTTCTTCATATTTATATTTACGTGGATCTTACAATTTTCATAATTAAAGAGATGAAAGATTTTTGTTTAGAAACCATTACCAAAGGTTTCAAAAAGCTCTCGTTTGTGTTATGTAAAATTAATGCATTTTGTTTTGAAGCCATCCGAAGTTGGGTTAAGAGGAAATTAATTTAACACTCGCTGTCATCTGCAGTTGGCACAACTTGTTAGTAGCTTTTCATATTGAATGGGGACGGTTATTTAACACATTATTTTATTGATTTCGTATTTATGATATTCAATCTAATTTATTCAAACATATCACATTAGGTAATAAAGAGAAAAAAGAATCTACGTCACGAACAGGAAAGTTTCATAGTAGGAATTTGCAGAAAATATCTGCATGTCCTCAAAAGACATTTCTGCGTTTGCACTCCTACATGACACCTTCAAATTATGTGCTGTGATTTTTTTAAGACTATTTTAACTTATTTTCATCGGCCTCTAACCATAAAGGTATAATGCTGCTTAGGTATATTAACAAACATTTATTTTAAACACACAGATGACCAAAACTAAAAAAGGATTATTATAACATTCAAACCAAGAAACACTGTGACTCTGGGCAATAAATTAAAAATTACGCATGGTCTCACGAGAGACCCAAAAATCTAAGTGTATATGTAAAATATTCGATATTCAAAAAATTTAAAATCAAGTGTAATAACAAAACAGGTAATATTTTGATTATAAAAAAGAAAATACCAGGAGCTCTTCATTTTGAAAGAAATAATTAACTTTTTATTCTTTAAAAAAATCTAATAGCAGTTTTAAAATTGTGTTTAAATAATCACAAAGCAAAAACTAACATCTACAAACATAATGACAAATTACAATTACAGAGAGAAAAAAGGTACTTATTAAAAATAGAAATAGAAAAAAGAGAGATAGATATTATGTGTATGCAAACACACATTAAAACAAAAATCGTATACTACGAGTATGATCAAGTGACAGAAGGAACCGTCTCAGCATAAGCCGCGAGCTTGCAGCGCTGATTTTCAGTCGCCTCCGAACAAGTTCGGAATGTCAACAGTGTATGAGCGAATAATTTCTTCTTCTATATTCTATAGAAACTCCATACGAGAGGAGCCGTAGACAGTATAAAATACATTATACAAAAAGTATATAATCACTAAATTGTTTTGGTAATATATTACTTATGATTTGTTTTTGTAAAAGATGACAAAAATATAGACTATGTATAAATATAGAAAGGGGGTAATAAATACGAAGTAACAAGTAATTATTACTTCGTATTTATTACTTACTCTATTATTTAGGCTATTGCATGCTCAAGCGCGAAGCGCGTAGGTTTTACATAAAAAAGTGGTTTTAGTGGCTTATGGTAAATTTATCAAGTCCGCATGGAGAGGTTAATACGATAACTTTTGAAAATATCAATTGTTCACTTCAATCTATTTTTAGGCGCTTTATCTACATGTGGGAATCCATGGAATGTAAACCACAGTTCAATTTTATTGTTTATTTATGATTAATTTTTTTCGGCTGAAATATTCCGAAATATTTGGTGTCTTGAGCAGCCTTGTATTATTAATCTATTTTACTAAATACACTTTGCCTCACTCCGGACCACCGAGTACTTTTTACTCCGGGCTAAGCCGCCGTCGTAAGTGGTCATTTATTACAGCGGTTCGTGCTCAAAATATCGATCGCTGTAGAAATACAAAATATTCCAAAAACCAAATTTGATACATACTTGACCCAGGTAAGATATTATTATTATTTTAATAATCACAGATTTTTATCACAATATTTTGTTTCTAAGTTTTTGTAATAACAATTTGTAATAATGGCTCTACCACGTTAAAAGTGCATAAATATTGAGAATGTAATAATAAAATTAATAAATATTAAAAATGTAAAAACCTTATTATTTTTATCACAAGTATTCCCTTATATATTTCTTTCTTATATAAAACAACAATATCTTCTATAACATAAACATTAAATAATAAAGGTTTTCACATTTCTCTTATACAATTTTGCTCATATCTTCTAAACGGAATATCCGATTTTCACAATTCAAATTAGAATATTAGTTCTTGACCTAAACCTATATACAAATATCTAAAAATTATTAAAATATCTCTACAAACAAAAATTCTTATTTTCAATTTACGTAATTATCCAATAATTCTAACAATATTCAAATTCTCTTCAAAATTGCTATTGTCAGTCTAATTAAATTACATTACGAAATCCAATGGCAAATTTGCGTTGAAAGTCTAAAGTAAAATGAGCGTAAAATTAATATAATATCCAACAATTTTTTTTTCCATCCTAATTAATAACTTATAAAACTTTCTGCCTCAATACCTTGACATTAAAAACGCGCGAGTAACGATCCAACTACTACTTGCACCCTGGAGCGTAGATAGGGTGACGCTGTCGATACTACCTTGACTTTTTACGAAATACAACTTATTGATAATGAGTTGTCAGATGTTACACATCACATGTGACTATTGTAAGGCTCGCTCAATTTTTTATATAAAATAAGGGTGATAAACGAGCACACAGTCCACCTGATGGTACGTGGGTTATTTGGCCCGTAGACATTTACACCTATCCTCGATTAAGAATGAAAATGAAGATGCGTTTCTATCCTTGAGGACTATGATCGAACGCCTCGATTCTAGTTAAAATGGTCTCCGGTTCTCTACACTCACCACACAAAACACAGCTGAATTGAGCTGTTATTGTACGCTGCTATTTGTAAGAGCGTGACCCCTCCCCGGTGGAGCCGAAACATTCGTATCTCAACTATAATATAGCTCAAGCATGGCTCTACTACGTAAAAATTGTTTGCGGAAAATAGTCCAATAAAGAATTTTCTGGCAGCGATAGTCTAGCTTCTTATATTTTTGCTATTTATTTGGATCCTTAAAGGGTCTAGATTTGTTTTACTGTATTTAATAATTTGATTTTTATTTGTTTGTTTTGTTTGTATAGTCGGTTTTTTTATTTTAATTGGAAACAGCACTTTATACTAATAATTAAGATTTCCTTTTTAAATATATTTAGTTTTATTTTTGGGAAGAAGTCAAACTTATAGCTCTCAGTTACGTTAAATTTAAAATGTTACGTTAAATGGGCTGTCATTACCCTAATGTATGGGATAATGGAAGGAGCGGTCTACTTTTTTTGTAAAATCTTTATTGTAACTTAAGGCATGGATTTATTGATTTCATGGATTTAATGAAAAGATAGTCAAATAAACGAGGAACTTAACTTCCTAATGAAAAATATTAACAAAGTCAACAAATGTGGTTTTTATCAATATTGTTACGAGCTTGGGGTTCGAGACAATTAAAACTGATTGATGAACAATTGAACTGACGTGCTCATAAATGTCATTCATTTTGTTCCGCAAGTCATTTGCATAATCGGTTATACTGCGTGGGGCATCAGGTGGTATTCCGGTGATCAGGTCTGCAGGCAGCCGTAATTCTCTCCCAAAGTTTGCGAAAGCTGGCGTCACTGATGTACTTTCGTGAACAGCGCTTCGATATGACAACAAAAACGGTTGTATGTGCCTGTCCCAGTCTCGTTGCTGTTTTTCCACAACTTTTGCCAGGTACCTTTCCAATGTCTGATTAAATCGTTCTGCCATTCCATCAGATTGTGGGTGGTAAGAAGTTGTTCGTGTTTTATGAGTACCCATAACTCTGCAAGTTTCCTGGAATATTTGAGACTCAAAATTCCTTCCTTGATCGCTGTGAATATCTAAGGGTACTCCAAAACGACAGAAGACTTCATGAACTAGTTTATCTGCAACTGTTGAAGCTTTTTGATTTGGAATGGCGAAGACTTCTGGCCCCTTAGTGAAGTAATCCATCACAACCATGAAATACTTGTTACCACTTTCACTTTCCGGAAACGGCCCCGCAACGCCATTGGCTATCCTCTCCCATGGTGCACCAACATTGTACAATTTCAATGCGAGTTTGAGGTCCCTTTACAGCCTCACAACTTGTACATTTGCGGCACCAGTCCTCGACATCGTCACGGACCTAGTAAAACCGTTCTCGGATCTCCAGTAGAGTTCGTTTAACTCCCAGGTTGCCTCCTGAACAACCACTATGGTACAGCTCTAGAACATCTGGTACTTTAGCCTTAGGGACAACCATTTGCAAATGACACCTGTCTCCCCGATCATTTTCCCATTTACGGCACAGGACTCCATCCTGAATCAGCAAGCTGTCCCATTGGGCCCAATAGCTTTTCGTTGTCGAACTCATTGCTGAGACATCGCTCCACTTGGGCTTAGGAGCACTGGCCTTCATCCATTCCAGAATCGGCTTAATGTCCGAATCTTCCTGCTGTACATATTGTAGGCTGTCCTTCCACTCATTGCTGAGCTGGTCTGTCCTGAGTATCCTCACAGATACCACTTCCTTACCCTCTTGCCTAGTACAAGTATAGTAGTATTAGTATTTTAACAGTGGTAGAGCCACGCGGCAGCTTTTGCTGTCGCACGGATGGGCCGGCTCGAACCGGGGTGGTACCACGACCTCACAGAATACCAGCGTGAAGTAGAGGTTTACCTCTGCGTTTCGCTTGGTGAGTGCAGGTGGCCGGAGGCCCTTTTTACTGGAAATGAGGCATTCCATCTTAGTCCTCACGGGTGACAACGCATCTGCATTTTGATTCGCAAACGAGGATAGATGTAGATGTCTATGGGCCGCAGCAACCACTTACCATCAGGTGGACTGTGTGCTCGTTTGTCACCCTTATCCTATATAAAAAAAAAACAACGCTTGAAATCTTCAGGACAAAGTCTTCTTGTCAATACATCTGCGTTGCCATGAGATTCGCCGCTGCGCTGGGCGGTGCTTTTAGCTGCACTACCCTCTCGAAATCGATCACGTTCCCTTTCTACTGTTTGCTTAGGGCAGCTGGATCGAATATGGCCCCTTTCCCCACAGCCGTAGCACCTAGGGCTGTAGCCGTTATTGCGGTCCCGAACGGTAGCTGCTGCAACCTCCCTGATGCGGTGGGAACGATGATCCTGTCGCACGGCTTCCACCTCCAGTGCATGGTTCAAGGCGTCCTTAAGCGTTTCGTGGTGCCCGAGCCTCACAGCAGCTCTGACTTCAAGGTCGTGGATGCCGTCGATGAATGTCTGCACCAGGTTCCCTACAATGAGCGCAGGTACAGACTGGTACGCTTTTTGAACCAGCTTCTCCACCTCAAGGGCCCAATGCTACAGGTTTTCGTTACTGCGTTGCATGCGATCTTTGAGCTGCGCACGAAAGACTTGTTCCAGGTGAGCGTCGCATATCTCGCCTCCAATACCTCAAGGAGCTGCTCTTAAGTCATTTCCTTACCGAGAGCTTCCAGAACAGTTAAGGCCTGGTCGCGTAGGCCTAAGGTGAGAGCGGTCATGGCCTGACTTTTATTCCAGCCGTTCGCTTTCATGACGGCCTCGAACTGGATTTTGTAGGCCGACCAGGAAGAAGTCCCGTCGAACGGTGGCACTTTGAATCCACGTAACGAAGGTGTTGTAGCTACCACGGGAGCTGCAACTCCATCCCCAATTTCGAGGTTGTTCAGCGTTTTCTTCACGTTAACCATCACGTTGTCAACCTGATTGTTCACTTGATCGATTCGCGTTTCAGCTTCCGACAAGTGGTTGTCATGTTGAGCAACCCTATCCTTCACCTCTCTTATCTCTTTCCCGAGGTTAGCGTGAAGGTCCTTCATGAGAAGAAGCTGCTCTTCCAACCGACGGCCCTGATCCTCCTGTTGGCGGGCCTGTTCCTCCTGTCCGCGCTGCAGCTGCTCTTCTAACCGACGGGCCTGTTCCTCCTGTCCGCGCTGCAGCTGCTCTTCCAACCGACGGCCCTGTTCCTCCTGTCAGCGGGCCTGTTCCTCGTGTCGGCGAGCCTGATCCTGCAACATCATCATCAGAGCACCTAAGTCAGGTGCTGCAGATGCAGGAGCTGCTGACGGGCCGGCCTCCGTGGTCAGCATCCGGCCCTCCGACGTTTGCGGCGTTGCATTAACAAATCGTCTCTGGTGCGCCTCCAGCTGGCGTTGACTTTGGGTACGGATACCCTCCATGTCGTCCTTTGGTAAAATCGGCATGATTTGATCCCACTTCTGACACCAATTGTTACGAGCTTGGGGTTCGGGACAATTAAAACTGCCGATTGAATTACCAAAATTGACACTTTAATTACACAACACTAATTACAATCTAAAACCACACTAATAATAAAACACAATCACTTTAGTTCGCAGTTATTTCGCTTCGAAGTATTCTCTTGTATCGCCAATTCAATACTGACTTGCTCGTGGTCTATACTGGCCTTATATAGGGCCTCAGATAGTTTCCAGAACCCTCTACTGTAGCGACATCTAGAATGTTCGAGTACATATCGGTCCCGAAATTTCTGGAGGGATCTTGACTCTCCTAGTTCTGCTACTGGACACTAGAGGGCGCTAGTGTAACTAGTGTTGCCATGTACAAGACATTAATAGTGGCGCGTAACAATATTTTCCCTCAGTAGGCTCCAATTTCCCCGCTCTCCAGGTGTGCTTTGCGCGCCAACATACATGGTCATATAAAACCGGCAAAAAAGAAATTCTTAATTTCAATTTTATGTGTTGAGCAGAACATAAAATTTCTGTCATCTGCAGTTGCCATAACTCGTTAATACGAATAGCTCTTCATATTTAACGGGGAACGTTTATTTAACGCATTATTTTATTTGTTTCATAATTATGATATCAAAAATGTAATTTTGGATAAGAATACGAAAACTACGTCGTTGGAATCTGCAGAAATTTCTTTTTGTTGGAATTGCAGAAAAATGCCTCCCTTGTCTGACTTCCATAGTGTTTAATCTTAAAGTTAATTTTGCTATTTCCGCTAAAATTAATGTTGACGTACTCTGGTCACTCGTGGCTGGTGATGTTACCTCTGCTACCTGCATGAGTCGTATGGCATCCATAACCTTATCTGCTGCTAACTTTTAAACAGTTTTGCTACAGGAGACGAAGTGTGTGGTCTGTTATCTTACCATGTGCTAGTTCTTTCATACGACGTAAGCTTTTACAACGACACAACTTTGTGATGGCCTTTGTTCCCCCAGCTCCGTCTCTCTCAAGAGTTTCTGTAGTTGTCTCGTTATGGATTCTTCGTAAATTGACAGCAAACGCTCTTATAGTGCTTCGTATTTCTCTGATGTTGGTGGCTGAATCACTAAATCCGTTATCTGTGCGATAGCATTTTTGTATAGCTTCCCAATCATGATGTCGTACTTTGCTTGATCACTCAAATTTTGTGGGTTCAATATAGCTTTGACTTGTATAAACTATAACCTTGGTTGGCCCGTCCAAATTCAGGTAACCGTGTGGCAAGAGATACTGCTCAAAAATCCATGCGATGCTCAGGTATTGACGTGCCAGTACCCAGTATCATGAGCACGGGTACCGTGGCGTAATCAATTTTCTGACTCGATGTCCGACACGTTGCTCCGAATCACTATGTTCAGAATTCGGGGTCACTAATGTGCCAGATACATATGCGTGGGAATGTGTAATGTTGTTGGCTAATAATGTACTAGTTACCAACATCTAATAACCTCGCAATATGACTCACAGAAAGTGCCTAAGGTGTCTTTCGGCTTCAGTAATTAAAATCTCAAAAGTCACTGATGTTGTATTCAGAAATCACAATTTATAGGTTAAACTGTATGTTACGGGTGATACAATATATTTCCTACATGGTAGCGGCCTAGTGTGGGCTGTGACGTGGAACGACTGGCGTTCGCCGTCGAGCACACTCCGGAAACAAAAAATGTAAAATGACAAATCAGAAAAATGTATGTAACTACTGTATCCCTACATTACTTTTGGAACATTAGTTATTAAAAGAAAATTGTTATGAAATTTTACTGTTATAAAAAGATAAAAACCAAATTTTTTAAAACAAGAATTTTTTAACTAATTTCATTTTCAAACTCGAAATTTCGTCGTTCGTGTGTAAAAGTAACGATCATTGTATAGTTAACATTATACACATTACATTATATAATAGTTAACATTATTAGTCGCACTGGTAACGTGGTGAGAGGAACCAACTTAGTTAACTGACTTTTCCCGAGGTGTGAGTGTGTGGCCAACCCCATCAACCGTGTAGTACACCTATCGTTCCGTGGTTGTCGTCAGAAGCGGCAGAGGGAAACTGATACAAATATTGCCTTAATGGACCGTAGAGGAGTGATGGATCCACGCCGCTACTACACGTCAACAAATTTTCATTCCCTCCTTATGTTTTCATAACTTACCTAACTCTATGTTTATATAAATTAGGATAATTGTTAAACCTCTTCTTTAGTTTCTTTTTTATATTATCTTAGTGCATATCTACGTTTTTTAGTTTAATTTAAATATCATTTTAAATGAATACGACAACTTCGGTGTTGAAATCATCAATGCACTTGATCGATTTCATGATGATTTACTTCTTATAAGTATAAACGTATAATATTACTTACTGTTTGAATCCAACTCACAACAGTGGAACAGTGGTGTAGTTTATTAAATACTAGCTGGTACCCAACGCGTTGCTGCCGCAGAAGAAATAATTATGAAAATGTGATTTTAAATTTGTAATAGTTATATCATAGTATAAAGACAGGGAAGTAGGCTGTCTCCGGCCCAATCCGCGATATAATTGCCTACTGTCTCAGAGTTGTCATTGTCACCAAATCATTAGCTTAAAGCCCGGCCCTTGCCAAAAATAATACATCTCTGTATAACTAATTCAGTGATCATTAGTCGATAAAGTTCAACAATGGTTTTCCTAACAAATACAGAAATGTATTAAGATTCAGAGCAGTATTATTTATAAAAAAAGGGATAAAATAAACCGGCGGGGTGGTGTGTGAGCTCGTGTTTAAATTATTTACTTAGTATATTCTAGTTATTTTTTATTTTTAATAGCCATAATATAGTATTTGCACACATAAAGGACCATATTAATTTTTATTTTTAATTAATACAAGCATATATATATTGAATCACACATTTATTACAAAATTACAAATTAGCTACAGAAAAATGCTTTCTTCGGTTTCGACTATTACGAAACGACTTGTTATTAAACTTTAATGTGTAATATATCCGCATCCTTATAAATAACTTTGCAAATATAATTAATTACGATTTTATAACCGTAAGTAGGTACTTAGTTACTATTCTTCCTCTGTCTGATAGACAACTAATACAACAAAAATATGTAAATGTATGTAAAAAAGCCGTAACGCGCGAACCTCGTGCGGTGTTAGCCCAGACTGGCGTAGTGAGAAACATTCCGAGATTGTGTTTAAGTATGCGTGCGGCGCCTCATAGATACTATGGCGCACACATACAAGCCGCGCGCAGTACGTTTGTTTGAAGATAACGTACTTCCCTGTCTTTATACTATGGTTATATTCTATAATTAGGAATGATAACACATTCATTGAATATATAACATACAAATAAAATTGTTAGTACGACACGCGCGCCACCTACTGTAAGTTAATTATACAATGCCTATAACCTTCGCGCGATGAACGATATCACAGAACACTATTACTCTCTGAACGGTATGACAGCGCATAAAATACGAACAAACAAAAATTATTTTTCATATATTATTAGATAATCAATAGTCTCAAGAAATAAAACTTCAAAAATATTAAGTTTCTAAAAAACATTATATGCGATCGAATTCACGATCAAAGTTGGATTTATAACAAAGGCAGCAAAAATGTTGCAATATGCACGGGAAAAATAAACTTTCATCCATTCTGTACCTTCATGAATATTTATACTGAAATAGCGTTATTGCCTTCAAGTGTTTGTTATGGAAGTTTGTACTCGATAGAATCAATATTCTTTAAATCCGAAGCATTTCTTCACAAAATATCCAAGTTGCTGCACTTGAAAGTTAAAAAGTACTTTTAAATAAAATGTAAGATTTTTTAAAGGTTTTGATAAATTTGTAGGCATACATTAATTTACTGACGATGATGATGTAATAATTGTATTGAAAGTGATGATGTAAAATTTCTTGGAGTTAGATATATGTGACAGTTGTGGTAAAACCCAAACTAACATCTAACTCCTACAAAACATGAATAACTTATATAAGTACGACGTCTGAGAGCAGTGTCAAGATGACATCGTACGGTATGGCAAATAAGAGTCAAGTAATTTATTATTTTAATTAAAATGCAAGAAAACTTTACCTTCCAATAATAGCGGTATACAAACATTTAATTTACACTAGATGTAAGATATCCAGACAATAGAGATTTAAGAGAAATGGGCAGTAGCGTGAAAGGTGTGAGACGGCTGATGCTGTGATCGCTAATTCGCCTGACACTGACGATCAAGGCACATCCTTCCTACAAAGGGAGGCTTACGTCCAGCAGTGAACTACAGCCACTATACCCACAAAGCAGGTTAAAGTTACAGCCTATATACATTCACACTGCTTGGCACAGGTCTCCTTTCATTTATGGGAGGGTTTTAAGACAAGGAAGTGTCGGCCGCGCTACCCCACTGCGTGTTGGCATATAATTATAAATTTTATATTTAATTAAAATATTTTTTTATTTCTCAGAAATGCAGGTTTCCTCACATTATTTTCCTTCACCGCCGAGCACGTGGTAAATCATCACTAAACATACAATTAACAATTTCATTGTTGCCGGCGGGGATCGAACTCTGTACTGTAAAACTCCCAGCGAGCGCTAAGCCTCTGAGCTACTACGATTCTAACTGGTCGTTGTTTATGAAGGCTGTAGCTTATAAATAATTAGTGTACAAATAAAAGTAAGTACCTCGTATCTTAAAAGATTGGTAGAGCTATGCTGTAGCACAATTTATAGCACAAATGGGTCGGCTCGACCGGGGATAGAACACGCTCTCATAGAATACCAGCTTTATGCTGCTGTGTTTCGTGTGGTGACTGAGTGGTAGTGGTTGAGTACATATTTGTTACAGAATTTTGTACCCATCTGAAATTTTTCAAAACATATTTACTTTCCATTCCATAATAAGATAATTAAACTTCTAAACGCCTCACACCTAGAATAATAACAAATGCATTCTATCTTAGTCCTCAGCGGTGACAACGCATCTTCAACCCTCTTTTTTGTATTTGACTGCAGGTGTACATGTACTGCAGTAGCCACTTACCATTAGCTGGACTGTTAGTTCGTTTGTCATTTTAGTTTTATCAAAAAATATTTAAAGTGTCATTGCCAAGCCAAAGTCAGAGAAAATCGGTAGAATTGGCGAGAAACTAGTTCGCCTCTCTTCGAAAACACGTGCATTCTGGTCGCCAAAGCTGTCCAAGGGAATTTCTGTCAGCCATCTCTGCACAGAGTGGACGACTCACTGGCCCATGACGCAAAGGAGAAAGCCGATCTGCTAGGCTCTTTTTGCTTCCAACTCGACTCTTGATGACGGGGGAACACACCGTCGACCATCCCGCGGTGTGACTGCTCCATGAAGGAAGTGCTGTTTACACAGCGCTCGGTGTGTATCGGACTCCTCTCCCTGGACGTAAACAAGTCGAGTGGGCCTGATGGGGTCCCACCTATTGTACTGAAAACGTGTGCTCCAGAGTTGCCACCGGTTTTAACGCGTCTTTTCCGATACTCCTACTCCCTAGGCATAGTCCCAAACTCACAGACGACAGCTTTGGTGCACCCAATCCCTAAAAAAGGCGATTGCTGAGATCCGTTCAACTAGAGGCCTATCGCTATCACATCCTTGTTTTCCAAATTAATGGAAATTATTATTAACTGCCAACTCATGCGGTACCTTTAGGACCTTGAGGATTGGTGACCGCTAGTACAGTTTCTATCGAGGTCACTCAGCTGATGATTTTCTAGGTTACCTAACTCATAGATAGGCGGAGGCAGTTGAGTCCAAGGCGCGGAGGCATTGGCCGTTAATATGGGCATTGCGAAGGCCTTCGATCGGGTTTGGCACAAAGCGCTTCTTACGAAGCTCTCTTCCTATGGGCTTTCCGAGACATTGTGCAATTGGATCACTAGTTTTCTTGCAGATTGGAGCATCAAGGTCGTAGTAAACGCTGCATGCTCCGATTACAAGCCCATTAACACTGGTGTTCCCCAAGGCTGTGTGCTATCACTAACGCTGTACCTTCTGCATATCAATGATATGTTGCAAACCGGTAACATTCATTCCTATGCAGTCCACAACACTGGGGATGCTTTAAACATCAGCCGTGCCAATATTTCTCGGAAAATGTCGCCGATTACCGGAACAAATTTGTGTCTGAATTCGAGACTTTGTTGCCGACTAAATCTAGTCCAGTTCAATCCCCAGAAGACACAGATTTGCGCATTTACCGCTAAATAGAACCCCTTTGTCGTATCTCCTTAGTTTCAGGCACTCCCCTTGTTGCCTCAGCCAGTATCGGAATCCTCAGTGTCGACATATCGAGTGACGTGCAGTTTCGTGGTCACATGAAAGAGAATACCAAATTGGCCTCTAAAAAGCTTGGCGTGCTCAGCAGAGCGGGTCAGTATTTCATGCTAGCACACCGCTCGCAACTTTACAAGGCGCAGGTTCAACCTCACATGGAATACTGTTCCCATCTCTGGACAGAGGCTCCCCAGTGCTAGCCCCTTCATGTGACAGCGCAGCGCGGTTCTAAACGTCGACAATCGAGTTCTTTCGGATCGGCTTGACTCACTGGCACTGCAAAGAGATGTTGCATCTCTTTGCGTATTTTATCGCATATATCACGGGGAGTGCTCTGAGAAATTGTCGGAACTAATTGCAGCTGCTCAGTTTCACCATCGCACATTGCGACTAAACTCGCGATACCATCCATACCATCTGGATGATTGGCGGTCCACCACTGTGCGATTTAGAAGAAGTTGTCTTCCTTGCACAACTTCCTTGTGGAATCGATTACCACCAGTGATTTTTCCGGATCGATACAACTTAGGGACCTTCAAGAAAATAGGCCTACTCCTTTTCAAAAGACCGGCAACGCATCTGCAATTTCCCTGGTGTTGCAGTTGTTCATGGGCGGTGATAGTCACTTACCATCAGGTGAGCCGCATGCTCGTTTGCCCCCTTTCCTATAAAAAAGTGCGTGTTTGTCTTTATTTTTATTTCATCATCATCACCTAATTACAGTCCTTCACAAGTCCACTGCTAAACATAGGCTTCCCCCAAGGAATGCCTCAAAGCACGCTCCTGAGCTACCTGCAGCGATCGTCTTCCTACATGTTTTACCAGGTCGCTATTGATTTTGTGTGTTGTAAATTACTCTAAACATTAATTATTTATTACTTACTTCAGTAGCCGATAATACAACGGTAGAGATCGGAAATAGGCATTATGCATCTGAATTTTGTTTATTAAAAGAATTGGTTTAGAATTTTAAATTAATTCAATATCAATTCAATTAAAGTCAGTGCAAATGTTCGTAGTTAACGCTTGAAGGCCAGTATTGGTTATTGATTTTGCAACAACTGAATATTCATGTTAGCGCAGGAGAGTTTATATGAATAAAGTTTGATAATTCTAAGAATATTAAACATGTAGTCATACGAGTATAGGGAAAAAAATTGTAAACCTATGTGCTTGTTAATTTTAGGATCCACTTAATACAATAGACCTCTATAGGTTAAATCTGTCCCCTTCTGTTCTAAAATATATCAACATATTTTTACGGGTTAACTATTTAAAAACATAATTATTTTTACATTAAAACTATAAAAATTATGTAAAAAAATTAAAAATTGTATTAAAACACATAGATAACCAAAATCTAAAGAAGGATTTACTTTCACGGGACCCCCAAAAACATGCGAAATTCAAAAAATGTTTAAATGAAACGAAAACATGCGAAAAGTTATTAGAAATAATAAATATTTTTATAATAAAAAAGTAAATACCGTGAGCTTTTCATTTTTATAGATTTACTGGCGATCCGCCCGGGCTTCGCACGTGTGATTTCTGGATCTCAACAACACCGCCGCCTACCGAGTTCAATTATGAACTTAGACGCACACAAAAAGTTCCAACAAAATCGTTGGAGCCGTTTTTGAATTTTAGCGAGACTAACTACATTTTTATATATAGAGATATATTAACTGTTTTTTCTTTAAAACATTCCAATACGAGTTTCGTCAAGAGTACCAGAACCACTTAAAACTTTACTCGATAATTCTTCCTTTACCTTACGCTTATTACATTTTAACAACCACAGGATTGAAAATTCATAATAGGTTTTTGATTTTAGCTTTGCATTCGAAATATTTTAAGCCAATGAAACGATCTTGCGCATGTTCAAACTAGTAATAACAAAAATTGTAGCAGTGCATTATTTAACATACAACACATAATGTAAGAAATACATTATAGATACCATTTACATACTTCTCATTGCTAGGCACACGCCTCCTCTTGTAAATGAAAGAGTTTTGAGTCTTTGGAAAAGTTTTCCAATGTATGATGTGTGTCTTCAATTTGTGTTAATCAAATTGTTAGAAAGGAAATTATAAATTGCAATTTTGTGTGTTGAGGAACACATAAAATAGCAAGCAATCAATAATTTCGCTTTTGCCGATAGGGTTCATACTCAGTTTACTATACACTTTTTACATTGGCCTACAATTTTTTGAGGTAGGAGCTAACGCTAAGCTACCACAGATTTTGTAAATATTTTTGTCGGAACGTAGAAAAGACTTTTGAGATACTTATGTTATTTGTCAGCTTTCTAATATCGACTCATTTTCGAAGACATGAAATGCTTTCAAAACATTAAAATCTTTATTTGAAGTGCGAATGAAGTGAAGCGAAGCGCTTTATTGTGTATTTGTCAAACGTTCATAGATCCTTGACAACAATCTATAATAATGACTTATAAAAAACTATTACATATATAAAGAAACCAACTGCAATAACCTATTGCTTTGAGCCTATAACGGTAACAAACGATTTATGGTTCAATATCTGAGAGACATCGCTTTTGGTGCCTGCAAACGATATTGAAACGTCTTGATGTCGTCGCTAGGCATCATTGCAAAACACGTTGAGAAAGTGTCATAGTGTGCACATGCCCTAGCCGACGATAGCCGATGTCTTTGTTTGATAAGCGCGGTCAAAGTAAGAACTTTCGAACTCACACAGTCCATCTGATGATAAGTGGATACTGTGGCACATAGACATCTTCATTTATCCTCCAAAATGCAGATGCATTGTTACCCCTGAGGACCCCTGAGGAGATGGAATTCCTCGTATCCCAAAATTTGGGTCTCCGGTTCTCTACACTCACCATACGAAACACATCAGCATTGAGCTGCTATTTTACATTGGTATTATGTGAGTGTTGTCCTGCTCCGGTCGCGCCGACCCATTCGTGCTACAACCATAATATAACTACATATTATGCTCTACCATGTAAAAACGCTGTTTTGCTATGATGTGCTCACGATCTTACGTAGGCATCGAATGAATAGGAGCTTATACGACATTCAAGTTTCACGTATGTCATCCAAGTCTTAGCCCTATACATAATCTTACGCTTAAGACGTTATTCTTTCAGGCTAACGTCTTGATCATAGTAGTCAGAATTTCATACCATAGTCTTGCACTAAATATACAATATCGTTTGAGACTTATCTCTGCATTGGACGGGGAGTACAAATATTATCAAAGACTCAGCTTTACCGATCGGCGTGTCAATTAGACGTAATAAAACTACATACAATTTGCAAATAAAAAATTATTTCAATTTAAATTAATTTTTTTATGGTCGAGTTTTCTAGGCTAACGTTAATTTTATACGTTTGAATACTGATTCTGCAATCTCACTTCATGGGTACCACAGGGTTTTTATTATATATTGTAAAAGTGGCACTCTTTTATTTAAAAAAATGATGCAGGTTATCAGATAAAATAATTTGAAATAATTTAGATTTAGAGATAATGATAAAATTAGTATATAATTAAATTAAAATAATTTATTGTTTGTTAATTTAATAAAAGGAATTCGGCAAAAATTTATATTCACTTGTTTATGAAAAACATGTCTTTTTGAATTAATAATTTAAAGTCTAATCTGCTCACTGATAACTAGTTAAAGGGCTGCAGTATTTTGACTGTACAAAGGTAGCATAATCATTAGTCTCTTAATTGGTGACTTGTATGAAAGATTTGATGAAATATAAACTGTCTCTTTATAAATTTTTTTCTTTCTTCATTTTGTTATAGAATATGGGTGACAAACGAGCACACAGGCCTCCTGATAGTAAGTTGATGCTGTGGCACATAGACATCTATGCGCTACAGCATCCACTTACCAACTTTCAAAATGTAGATGCGTTGTTACGTTATTACCCCTGATTGCTAAGATGGAATGTCTCAATTGCAGTAAAAAGGGTTTCTAGTTCTCTACACTTACCATACGAAACACAGAAGCATTAAGTTGCTATTTTACGCTGCTATTCTGTGAGAGCTTGTTCCTATCCCAGTCGAGCCGACCCATTCGTGTTACAACCATAATATAACAGCAGCGTGATTCTACCACTAATGCGTGTCTCTACCACGTATACTGTATCCACGCGTATCTATTAAAATAAGTTAATTATTTCTAAAAAAAAAGAAAATTAATCCCACAAAAATAATTTTATGCCTCTCAACAAGCTTCATGTATGAAATATCGTATTATTTGAGAATTATAAGACAGGATTTAATGAACTAGCAGCAATCTTAGGTACTTGACAAAAGGTATCATACCCTCGTCTTTGTGGTTTGCATCATGAGGACCCAGTACAATAATAAAATTATTGACAATATTCTACTAGTAGAGAAGGAGTACTCCTGTGTAAGTACCGCCCTCTTTCCTATTTGTATCACCAAGCAGCAGTACTGCACTGCTGTTTTTAGTCTAAAGGATATAGGTGCAGTTTAATTACAGGATGTTAAATGGGTCTTGGAGGTGACAGCGCATATGTAGCCTTCTTTATCTGAAGTTGATTTCAAGTGTCCTTGAACTTTACTGACGGTACTTACCACAACGAAGACTGTAAGCTCGAAAGTAACTTTTTTAATTATCTTAAATATAACTAATGTTAAAAAATTAACAACAAATATAATTTGTTTATAATGCAGTCAAGGCTATTAGCTTAACAGAACCATAGCTTTCATTCAGAGTACACAAGCATACGAATATGCACCACAAAAACAATGACTCATCCTATAATAGAATGAAATTATATCTCAAACTATTACAACAAGAACAACTGAATTATATTTTGAATACAGATATTACAAAAACAATTAATTTACTTAAGGATTATAAAGAGCTCAGCTATTTTCTGTATTTGATGTTGACAAAGTCTAAGAAAAAATACCTAGATATAAATGGACAGGCCATATAGCTTCAAAAAGTCTGAAAGTTTTTTGATTCCGATAAAAAAGAAAATTTAACGAGTAGTAGTCTCGAACAGATAAGCGCAATGTAGGACGAACTACCCCTCTTTTCATCCTCACTAGATGAAGTGAGATCCAAATGACTGACATTTTCCTGGAAGAGGAGGGGATTACAAATGTTTGTAAACTGAAAACTACAAAAAACTTAACAAGATGTGCCATAGTAAATTACGAAAATTAATAGTTAAACGCAATTTGTTAATATTTTAAAAAAATTAACTTGTTATATAATTTAATAAATTCTATATTATTCAAACAATATAAAATATTACCCTTTTCACAATTTAACCGCAACAAGTACAGAATGACTTCTTTGCGACAAAGGCTTCAGGTCAAACGTTAAATAGCGAACAATGTTTTACAACACGGCTGCGGTTCCTGCTTTGAAACAAGCTCTTTGTGAGCAAATAGCTATGGATATTATAATGAGATTGTTCTGTTAAAGTTTTTCCTATTGTTAGTTTTATCACTTAATATTTTTTGAGAAATTTAACATTCTTTTTGTTATACAAACCATAGATTTGTATATACTCCCACGTAGACTACCACAAAGCACGAATAGAATAGAATAGATTTTTTTTAATTCTATGTTGATAACAAGCAATTCTTAATGAAAGTAATTTTATTTATTTTTACTACTAGTTCGGAAAAAAACTCTGTCGTGGGAAGAAGCAGCAAAAAACCCAGTGAGACTTATTTTAAATTAAATTTTACAATAAAACTCGTTGTAACACATTGTACAAACTACTTTTATTTAAGAAACATCTTGGGAGCGACCTTATTCTCACAATCCTGAGCAACTTGCATTCATTGACTACCTCTGCATGCTTCATAAAGTCATCATTCCATCTACTGTGCGGACGCTCCACTTTGTGCTTCTTAGGACGAGACTTGACCTGGAGACTCTTTATTACTCACCTTGTCTGTTCTTCAAACTATATGACTGGTCCAAGGCCACTTCAGCCTAATAATTCATTGAACTGTTAAATCAGTTACGTTGGCTCTTCTGCGAATAATGTCGTTAATTCAAATTCAATACAAATGAATATTTAATACTTGTCACACAAAATGGAATGGGGAATGTACAAATTTTTCCAAATTATGTTAACAAAAGTGCCAGTCTCGACAGCACGTTTGTTTATTGACGAATAACTTGCGAACAACACTGACAATAATCGTGTTGGAACATGCTGAACTTTTTTAATTTATTATATATAATTTATTTTAGCATTGGCTACAATATAATAATAAAAAAATACATACCGTTACCGTTACAGCCTATTAAATTCCATTGCTGAATATAGGCGTCCCCCATATATTGCCGGAGCAACATTTTTTTATTTTCAGTCGTGATTAGCAAGGCGCTGCTGCCCATCTCCTGATTTGTTTCCGTCTGTTGCCTGTTACGACACCCACGGGATGATACGGGGTAGTGGATATTCTTACATCGCCACGACGCGGTAAAAACAAAGAATAAAAAGAAAAAATATAACGTTCGACACATTGTGACGTTGATGATTTATAAATATTTTGACAACAAAATAACTTTCTCTTTTTCACCCGACGTAAAATAACGATGAATCAACGGTGCAAACATTTAATATTTAAATTATTAATCTGACTGCCAAGCGTAATGGCAAGGTATAATCTAAATAAGGTATAAAAGGTATATATCATTAATAAAATATTTGCGTTACCACGTATGAGGAAGGCCGGCCGCAAACAAAATTTTTGAAAAAAATTGGAAGCTTAGTCCTATTAATAATTTTCGTCAATTCCTTTTATTTAATGTCCTTTCCCAGACCGAATTCCGGTAAAAGCGACCAACGGACACTTACCATATGCACAGCAAAAGATTACAGACACAAGTGTATGTACAAGAACAGATGCACTCTCTATTCCCTCTCGTTTATAGTCCGATGTCACATGAGTGAACAAACCGACGTGACGGCAATCTGACACAACCGGCGAGAGAGGGTGAAAAACCACCACACATCACTAGATCAACGAGGCAGACAGCAAAGCTTGCATATAATATAACTTGCTTTTGCCCGCGGCTTCGTCCGCGTGGAATTCGGTTATATCGCGCCCATGTAAGAAAAAAGTCTGCTGGTACCTACAAGCCACAATTATAACTGGATGTCGCGAGCAAAAGCTAGTAAACTACAAAACCTCTTCATACACCACAATTTTGCTAATCTATTACTGTGTGCCAAAATTATCAGACTACTGGGCGAGCTCACACGTGAGCAAACCACATAAAATAACCCGTGTGAAAAATAATTTTCTCTCAAGTCTATACCCGCAAATTTTAATGTCTGCCCTTGTGATTTGTTTATGGTCATTCCAAAGCAGACTTTGAAGTGTAACTGTATAGTTTGAATTCAATGGGAAGATAATTCGAGATCAAAGGAATTCTTGATACAAATACAGTTCCCCCTTGCGCACATCCAGTTATAATTGTGGCTTCCACTACATTGCGATGTAACGCTTTTACTTTTAGTCTGGTTCCGTTGTACAGTTGAGGAGGTTTTAAATTTCGCAACAACATAACAGGAGTACCCACGCGCAGAATAAGCTTATGATGTAGAAGACCCGATAGTTTCAGTGAATGAAGAAATTCGACAGGGTAGTTAATTGCGTAATCTGTGTTGACTACAGAGTCTATTGAACGTGTACACCATTTCTTCCCCCTCAAAAGGCGTTAACAGTATATCGTTAATTCGTTTTGCGGGGTTAGTATGGTACGTTCACATAACCATTCCATTGGCTTATCGTGGATATGAGCAATATCTGTAATAAATATTTTTGTAATATATATTTTTCGAGCAATGACAATGGCAATGACAATAATAAACGGCCCCCAGTCCCCGGCGGCCCCGCTATTTCTGGCTACGGTGGCGACCATGGTAACGGCGGGGCAGGGGGTGCTAAGAATCTCCGGTGGAGGTTCGGTTGCCACCTTACACGACTCGACCTGGCAACGTACAACGCACGCACTCTGAGGACTGACGAGAAGATCGTGGAGCTGGAAGAAGAGATAGACAATTTGCGCTGGCATATTATAGGATTATCCGAAGTCCGAAGAGAGGGGGAGGACACGGTAATCCTCGAATCCGGCAACTTGCTCTATCACCGGGAGGGCGACCATCTGTCCCAAGGAGGTGTCGGATTTATCGTCCACAAGTCTCTCGTTAACAACGTTGTAAAGATCGGGAGTGTGTCGACGAGGGTTGCGTACCTTATACTCAGAATCACCAAACGGTATTCGCTGAAGGTCATACAGGTTTACGCACCAACCTCGGCACACCCCGATGAGGAGGTGGAGGAAATGTATGATGATATCTCTAGAGCCATGCATTCCTCCAAAACCCAATATACGGTGTTAATGGGAGACTTCAATGCAAAACTAGGCACAAGAGAGAATGGTGAGCTGAAAGTAGGGAAATTTGGAATAGGGCAACGGAACCCAAGGGGCCAGCAGCTGGCCGACTTCATGGAGAAAGAGGGACTCTTTATGATGAACTCTTTCTTCAAGAAGCGGCCCCACAGGAAGTGGACCTGGTCAAGCCCCGACGGTTCGACAAAAAATGAGATTGACTTCATTATGACGACCAGACGACAACTATTCAGTGATGTCTCATTGATCGCGAGGGTGAAAACCGGCAGCGATCACCGAATGGTTAGAGGCACACTGAACCTAAATGTTAAGTTGGAGAGGTCTCGTCTGATGAAGTCAACGATCCGTCCCCCTCGTGCTCTAATCCAAAGTCCCGAAACCTTTCAGCTTGAGTTTCAAAACTGTTTCCAGTGCCTAGAAGACTGCAATGAAGTGGACGATATGAATGACAAGCTCGTGGAAACTGTCCATGCGATCGGAGCTAAGTTCTGCAAGACCCACCGCAGAAGAACACAAAAACTCTCCGATCACACTCTTAATCTCATGGCTGTTAGACGGGAGATGAGGCTACATTCTTCAACAGATTTGACAGCATACAGGCAACTGAACAGACAGATCTCCAAATGCATGAGGCGAGACTTACGCAACTTCAATACAGCTCGTATTGAAGAAGCGATCGAGCGGAACCAAGGCTCCAAAGTCTTTGCCAGAGATCTGTCTGCCAGAAAGAGCCAACTGTCAAAGCTGAAGACCGAATGTGGCAGCATCGTTTCCGGGGCACCTGAGATTTTGAGTGAGATTGAGAGGTTCTATGGGCAGCTGTACACGTCATCGTTGGAGCCACACGCAAGTGTGAGTAACGATCCAAGAGCGAGTCTTATTCGACACTATTCCGAAGATATCCCGAACGTCAGTCTGAGCGAGATTAGAATGGCTCTCCAGCACCTTAAAAACGGCAAGGCCCCAGGCGAGGATGGAATTACAGCGGAGCTTTTGAAAGCGGGTGGAAGACCGGTACTTGAAGTCCTTCAGAAGCTCTTTAATTCCGTCCTCCATGGTGGCATTACACCGGAGGCGTGGAGCAGAAGTGCCATGGTCTTGTTCTTCAAGAAAGGTGACAACGCTCTCTTGAAGAACTACAGACCGATTTCCCTTCTGAGCCGCGTCTACGTGCTGTTTTCGAGAGTCATTACAAATCGTCTCGCGCGCAGACTTGACGACTTCCAGCCTCCCGAACAAGCTGGTTTCCGAAAGGGCTTTAGCACCATAGACCACATACATACCCTACGGCAAATTGTACAGAAGTCCGAAGAGTACAATTTGCCACTATGTCTGGCGTATGTGGACTAAGAGAAAGCCTTTGATTCCGTCGAAATTTGGGCGGTGCTGCAGTCCCTTCAGCGGTGCCAAGTTGACTGTCGGTATATCGAAGTGCTGAAGTGCTTGTACAGTAGAGCTACGATGGCTATCCGAGTACAGAACCAGAGTACGAAACCTATCCAATTGCAGAGAGGTGTAAGACAGGGTGACGTTATATCCCCGAAACTCTTCACCGCTGCATTGGAAGACGTTTTTAAGCTTCTGGACTGGAAAGGATACGGAATTAACATCAATGGCGAGTACATCACTCACCTTCGATTTGCCGACGATATAGTCCTCATGGCAGAATCGCTGGAGGAGCTAAGCACTATGCTCAATGACCTCAAAAGTGTCTCCCAACGGATAGGTCTTAAGATGAACATGGACAAAACAAAGATTATGTTTAATGTCCATGTCACACCTATGCCGGTAGTTGTTGGGAGCACTAAGCTCGAAGTTGTTGACGAGCATGTTTACCTGGGACAAATAGTCCGACTAGGTAAGTCCAACTTCGACCGAGAGGTCAATCGACGGATTCAACTCGGCTGGGCAGCGTTCAGGAAGCTACGACACATCTTCTCGTCAGAAATACCTCAAAACCTTAAAACAAAATTGTACAACCAGTGCGTGTTGCCAGTGATGACTTACGGAACTGAGACGTGGTCCTTCACTGCTGGCCGCATGAGGAAGCTCAAGGTCGCTCAGCGAGCTATGGAGAGGGCTATGCTCGGAGTTTCTCTGCGTGATAAACTTAGGAATAAGGATATCCGCAGTAGAACCAGAGTTACCGACATAGCCCAACGGATTAGTAAGCTGAAGTGGCAGTGGGCCGGCCATATAGCTCGAAGAACCGACAACCGATGGGGAAGAAAGGTTCTCGAGTGGCAGCCTCGTACCGGTAGGCGAAGTGTAGGGCGTCCCCCCACAAGATGGAGTGACGACCTGGTAAGACATGCAGGAAGTCGATGGATGCAGGCGGCTCAGGACCGTGCTTTGTGGCATTCCTTGGGGGAGGCCTATGTTCAGGAGTGGACTTGTGAAGGGCTGTAATGATGATGATGATGATGATGATGATGATATTTTTCGAGAGGTTGAGGATTTTAATTAGAGTTCATAAAGTGAATCTCTTAAGACACGCCTTAACTTCATCTGCTCTAAGTCCTTTTGGCACTACTGGTAGAGTCTATCTAAAAGCTCCGGCCAGCAAAATCATTACACCACCCATTAACTTCTTATTTCCTTTTATATCTTGTAGAGTTCTGTTTAAAGCCTCTTTGCCACTCTTATGAGCCATAGTTATTTCATACCACACTATCATATTCGTATGTTATAATGCTTCAGCAAAATTACTTTGTTTCGATATACAAATGGGAGTATCAGCTGTTGTTAAATTGAGTAGTAACTTGAAGGTAGCATGAGCAGTTCGTCCACCCTCAAGCAGTGTAGTAGCGATCTCAGAAGAAGTCACAGCCAAAGCAATTCCGCGAATATTTATAACTTTTGCTAATAGCAAATTTATGAGGAATGTTTTGCCTGTTCCATCGAGAGCATCTAAAAAGAATATTCCACCCTCATTTGATTAAATTTTTGTGTTAATTTGATTGTAAACTGCTTTTTGTTCGTCATTCAGTGATCCTACATTATTTTTAACTGTGTTTTCTAAAGATGCTAAGTCGTAACTTGTCTCTTTAAGAAACTCTCTGTTTTCAAATTGTTGTTATTTTTTTGGCTGAGGTAACACATACTCTTTAGTAGCCGACCACCCAACGCTAATACGGTATCTTCTATTACCGAAAGGCATTTGTTAAACACTACATCTGTTATGTGCTCAGAAATACAAGATGTGGATGTACCACATCTTGTATTTCTAATTGCCTTAATTTAAAAATTTTAAAGCCTTCAGATAGGTATTCTTTGAATTTCTCACAAAGTCTTAAAGGGTCTAATACTTGGCAGAACACTTAAATAATCGTAAAAAGATCCAGAATCATTTGCGCTGATTGCTGCGAACAAATGCTGATTACCTTCAAGTAAGTCGAGAGCTTTGCACGCTGATTGGAACGAGGAATATATATGACCATCTACAGTTTTTAACGCTTCAAATGAAATTGGGCCCCGAATCTCAAGAAGAAGCATGCGAAGGTGATAGCATTATGTAATATGCAGGTACTTCTAGGTACAGCAATGTTTTTGCAAAGTTATATATCTTCCACTTGTGTAGGTTTTAACTTCATCCTTCTCATCCTCTAAAGCAAACGATGCCTGGTCTGAACCTTTATTTACCTATTTACAGACGTATTTTGTTGATTTCACCGAATGACAATATTCCAAATTTAATTTGTCGTTAAATGTTTTTAATAATACTGGATTATAAGGGACTACCCAGCGATTATCTATGGTTGTGCCTTTGATATCAACAGAGAACCCACCATCATCTAGTAAACGATTCTTCTATTGCGGATAACCGTCTTCACCAGTTTGAGTTTCCCTTATGAGAGCCCTGGGGTATCGTTTACTGCACATGTTATCTTTTATACATGGTGACTTTCGATTTAAAGTTTCACATGGACCATGTATCATATTACATTTAACGATTTTGGGAAGCTCTGGGTCACGTTTGGGATTGACACAAATTATATTGTCGATTTGATACGGAGTAAAACGTTTGTGAAGTCATAAAAGAATATGAATATGTGGAAGATCTCCCTTTTACCATTCCGTTGAGTACATACAGCATCGCATTTCACCAATTTTATTTACCTTTGTCAATAAGTTCATGATCCATTTTCACCTTTAGTCGAAACACCCTCAAAATTATATCGTGTCTATCATGAGATTGTTGTCCTTGAAGCAAATGCTCTTTTATCTCGTCCCAGCGAGGATTGCATATGAAAGTGATAAAAAGGTCAAGCCGGCCATAATTCCTAACATAGGTCATAGCGTCCTGTGTTCCTTCGTGAATATACCTAGGGCCCCCCGTAAAAGATGATGGAAGGACAACTATCTGTCCTAGTTGGTTGGCTTCAGCGTCTTGTCGTCCAATACGGTGTAAATAGGTGTAACTATCAGCACGTAACTTGGCTATATTATTTTTGATATAATTTAATCTCTCTGTTTCTATTTTGGCGTCTTCATCTACCACATATTGACTAAAAAGGGCACGATAGTTGACTAAATAGTTTTAATAGCATTCTTTAACCATTATTCTATACGGATAAAAACTTGCAGAAGAGACAGTTTTATTAAACCACAACTTATTTTTGGGATCATCCCCTCAGAAAAAGATCAATGCATACTGTAGCGCATCATATGCTCGATGTATCTCACTAGTACGCTGAAGGGAATTACTTCGGCTCTCGAGGATGATGTGCTTTCGATCAAATTGTTAATCCACTAACACTAAAGCCACTTCATTTGTAGTTGGTGCATGGTACCTACCTCTATGTTCTTCTGGTGGTCTTTTATCAGCATGTATGACAACTTTGTATGACTCTGAAGGAGGGGTTTTATCAATGGCACTTTTCAGATCTTTTATATACGGGTTCACTTGCTGAAGCATATTCTGCAATTGTTTGATTAAATTTTGCTTTAAGTTAGGAAATGTAGAACATCGAATTATTGCTTCTTGACCGTCTTCACCTACAACATATATGTGAAGGTACTGAGCATCATGTTCGGCTTCTGTTAATATACTTCCAATTAAATGGTAGACCTGGCCTTGTACTTTAAAAGTAGGTGAAAAACCATCTGCTGTTACCTGTTTACCACTAAAGAAATCATCTGAAAACAGGCATTATATTTACGAATATTAATTATGAAATGAAAGAGTGGTTCAGGTAGTTGCTTCAACCGATCAAGTTGAACTTTTCCAGTGCTGCAACACACACCACGTGTCTCATCCTTCCATTCAGCGCATTGCACCACTGACAATTTTATGTCATAGAACCCAAGGATACACTGCTGTTAGTTCTATAAACAATATCAGGGTCATACTCCATAGCGAAATAGACCTTGTTTTTCCATAAACGTAGTGTAATGTTTTCCTCATACCGTGACTGAATTGCTCAATGTACTTGTGGATTCGCAGTTTGGTAATTTGCAACAGCTTGCCTGTGTAAATCGGGAATTTTTTTCTGATAAGCGGACACAGTTTTACGATTTAAATGTGGCTTGTTTTGCCTATATCTTTCTAGTGCACTTTTTAATTGACTTTTTCATCCTTCGTTTGGTTTTTTTTTCATATTTTGTTGTCGACGATACAGATTGATCTGTTCCGCTGGTTGGAGATGATATTTCACTGTTTACAAAAGATGTAACAGTTAAATTGTCAAGCCCTAAAAAAGGATAACGCCTGTCGTGAACCACTTCTAACACAAGCATTTTTAGCTTACCAGAAGTGGTTAAAGGGAATATTAGTAATGTTTAACAGCATTACCTGTATTTTTTTTAAAAAAGTCATATTCACAAAGTCCACCGTAAGTTTCATTTTCTAACATATCGGCTAAATATTCATTTGCTGTTAAATAATTATCGCCATTTTTGTCGTGGGTCAAAACTGAAAACCAAGGCCAATCATTCGCCACAAATCTAACAATTTGTGAACACACCACCATCGCATTTTCTTGGGTTCCGTACATTAAGAATGAAAGAGCACGAAACAAACAGGCGTCGTCATCTATATAGGGGACGACAGTATGTTCTTCCATTTTTCCTTTAATATAAAGAGTTTCTGTAGTCATTTTTTCAGTGAGAAAAAATACTTCTATCAACAATACCCAATCACAAAGCAAATCGAATTCCAAGTTTGAACAGTGGTTGTAAGAAAGACAAAATCATGCAACTAATCCGAAACACGAAGCAAATCTTAAACCGTAAGCAAGCAAACAAAGTCGAAGTCTAGTCAAATATCCGTTATCAGTGAATAGGTACCGTATGTGGTACAGGTTGAAGCGCTCATTAACCATTAACTTTATATTAGTTCGAAAAACACAACGTTACCAACGTTATAAAACGATACCAACGCCATCTAGGGGTAGGGATTGGAACATGAAGATAAATACAAAATAGGTACCTAAGTATTTCTTTTGGTTTTGCCATTTTATTAATTTGTAAAAAATATATTTGGTTTGGTTGTTTATTTTCATTGATTTTAAATTTTTAAATTAGTATTTTTTTGTTCAGGTGTAATTATGTGCAAATTTTTGGTACAAATCTTCTTGTCTATTTTGTTTTATGTTTTTGTACAATATAAGTATATTCTATTCTATTCTAATAAATTAAGTTATAAATATTTATCAATATTATTTACGGTATTTTCGACCCAAAGGCATTAAAAATGACACCCAAGTCACACAACTCATAATGATTTTTACATACACACATACATCCATCCATCCTTCCATCCATGTTGGTTTTCAAACCATAATCTATGCCATTTCCGTATTTAACGTCCCCAAAATCCATAAAACGACACCCATATTGACATGTCAATCACATCGTACCCCCACATGGTATGATGATAGGTATTTCCCGTCTGCTACGTTGGATTTTGAAATAGTTGTTTTCGTAAGCAGCGACCCCATTCATATAAAAAAAACCATAAAAACGATGCCCATGTTGATTTTCAGGATTTGTCACCCCTTTTTCACCTTTTAGGGGTTGAATTCTGAAAGAGCTTGAAGCACTTGTTTACTCATTTATTGATTGGAGTACTCCTGTGAAGTTTCAAATAAAATAGTTTATAATAATAATAATAATAATTTATTTGATACAGACAACACAGTTCCATTATAAAATTATTTTTTTTTTATTACACTATACCTTAAATTTTAATTATAATTATTGGTTAATCTATGAATTATTACATTTTATTATTAAGATTTTAATAAATTTGACCACCTACTAAAAATTTCACTACATGCATAAATATTACAAATAATTTTGATGAGATTATTCTGCGACCCAAAAACAAAACTTCTAAATCGCGCGATACGGTGACGGATCAACGCATCCAAACCAACGACACGGGCCTCTGCGAACATCTGGGACGCGCTACAGTATCGTGGCTGACGGAACAACACGCGGAACGAATCATTATACTGCACCTTCAGTCTGCGATATTCCTCTTTAGTGTAATTCGTCCACAGCTGAGGAGTGTAAAGTGGCTGACAGTAAGCTGAAAACAACGCCAGCTTTGAGGTATAAGAACACTTTTGAAAGCGTCTAGCTATCATGTTGGCACGCACTGACAAGGAACGTCGCTCGCGGTCCATATCGGAACCATCACACAGATCCTGAGTAACAATATGACCCAGGTATTTAAACGTCGTTACCCACTCTAATTGTGAATTACACAAATACAATGGGGGGATATGAGGTTGAACCCTACCACTCTTAAAAAGCAAACAAACAGACTTGTTGGTGTTGTACAATAGGTTATGATCCATCGCATATTTCTCACATATCTGGAGTAGGGCACGCAGCGCACCTATCGAGGGACTCAGCAGCACCATATCATCAGCATAACTGAAGTTATTAAAGCATTCAGAACCAATGTGGCAACCCAGTCTGGTGCTTCTAAGCTCCTCAATCAGCTGATTAACATACAGATTAAACAGCATAGGCGATGTTAGCCCTCCCTGCCTCACGCCGCATTGTAGGAGAAATTCCTCAGAGTATGTATCACGCCACTTTACTACATTAATTTGCCTACTATACCATGCGATCAATATGTTAATACATAATGACGGCACTCCCGTATCACGTAACTTCCTCCAAAGTATATCTTATTATTTAACTAATCTTGTTCCCCATACAAACTTTCAACCCCTTTTTCACCCCCTTAGGGGTTGAATTTTCAAAAACCCTAGGACACTTTATTTCTAAACGTTAACCTAAAAACAAAGTTTAAGGCCTCTAGCTCTAAAAATGTCGGAGTTCCATACAAACTTTTAACCCCTTTTTCACCCTTTTAGGGGGCTAATTTTCAAAAATCCTTTTTTATGGCATACCTAAGTCATTACAACTGGCTGTGTGCCAAATTTCAGCTAAATCCGTTCAGTAGTTTAGGCTGTGTGTTGTTAGATGAGTCAGTCAGGTTTGCCTTTTATATGTATATAGAAGAAGAGAAAGAAGATGTGACAGAGGAGCTAAAAATTATATTATATTAAGTGAGTAATACTTGTGACTGTACAGTGCGTGTTGCCAGTGATCACTTATGGATCTGAGACGTGGTTCTTCACTGCTGGCCGTATGAGGAAGCTCAACGTCGCTAAGCGAACTATGGAAAGGGCTATGCTCGGGGTTTCTCCGCATGATAAACTTATAAATGAGGGTAAGTATAACCAGAGTGACCGACAGCCAAACGAATTAGTAAGCTGAAGTGGTAATGGGCAGGCCATATATCTCAAAGAACCGACAACCGATGGAGAAGAAATGTTCTCGAGTGGCAGCCTCGTACCGGAATGTGAAGCGTAGGGCGACCCCCCACTAGATGGAGTGACGTCCTGGTAAGATATGCAGGAAGTCGATGGATGCAGGTGGCTCAGGTGCTTTGTGGCATTCCATGGGGGGTACCTATGTTCAGGAGTGGACTTGTGAAGGGCTGTAATAATGATGATGATGACTAATACTTTAGTCTTTAGATATCTACAACTAAAATGAAATAGATACACACTGTTTGTTGTTCCTATTAAAATTTCTAATACATAATATAAACTTCTTAAATTATATTTAAATATATTTATTTTATTTTCTATGTTTTCATCCATAAAATGTGTGTATTTCATATGCACTGGAGCTTTCAACGTTCAAGACAAAAAGCATATATAATCAATAGGTCCTGAAGGACGCAAAGGTAAATACGAGTATAAACCATTTATAAATCTATTGAAGCTCTTTATATTACTTTTACTATTTCAACACCCGGACGTGACGTTTTTGAATTTTCCGTTAAGCATTTAAGCAAACACGGCGGTGCACCGTTTGGATCGATAAATTGAATTGAACGCAAAGCGCCAAGCGACCATGACGATAAAATATGAACAAAAGTGTAAGTGTTCTATTAAAATAAACATTTTCTTAATAATCAATCGCATTGGAGAAATTTAAAAAAATATTTGTTAATTTTTTCGTTCGTATTCAAATCCTAAAAAACCTATCTTTTATAATAAATTTTAATTTATTTTTATAATATATTTTTGCAAAAATATTCGACATATTATTGAATAAGTAATTTGCGATCAAAAAAGGTCCTATATAAGCTAGAAAAATATAATTAATTTTTTCAAACACTTGAGGGCTATAGCCGTTTAAATCAAGAGAATCCAGTAATGATAAATCAAGATATGATTGCTGTTGTGCTATTATAATATGCTTAATATTTTTAATACAAACCTTACTCGTTTATTTAAAAAAAAACTTCAATGCAATTACTAAGTACCTGCAAAATGTTTCTTTCAATCATATGAAATAACGAGCGGACCATGGCCAGGTACCCGAACCATTATAAATTTACAAAAAGTTAAAAGCAAAAAAAAAAATACATAAATAATATTGAATTATTATTTATAATTCACATAAATATAATAAATCATTACAAAAATATTATTAATGTCTGATAAATCTTTCATATGGAGTAAAGTGGACGATTTTTTAATGGACAATTCTTTGACAACTATCTATTTGAAAAATACCACTAAATGCAGAGTTGAAATCTCACAGAGACCAGCGTTACGTGAGAAAGCGTTGGGTTTGCCCTCACCAGCATACTTGCCCAGCGTGGTTATTATGAGCAACGCTTTCAACGCCGCTGGCACATTTTATTTATTTATAAGGGTCACCGACAGGTGATACACAAATACTAAAAACAAGAACCAAGCATTGTGAGAAACATGCAATGTGCTCACCCAGTTATAGGTAACCACAGCTAACACAGAGTAATGTTGCGAAAAGTTAATTATCGTAAAAATTTAATAGCACACTAGCAAAATTGCGTATTTTTGAGAAATTAAAAAGGGTTTACATTTATCATCTAAAACTTAGATTCTAAATAAAGTAACATTTTTTTTCTGAAAATATTTAAATTGTCATTGAAAATATCTAAATTGATGGCCTAGATATATCATTATACAGTCTAAACATTCTGCATAATGCTGAATTAAGACCGAGGTTAGTCCTGTGAGGTGGGACCATAAACAGTTTGTAGACATTAAATCGTGGTAATCTGCTTGGAGCATTAATGTTAACCATTTCCAGTAATTGAGGACAGTCGATGCCATTATTACAAAGTTTGTAGAGGAAGCTCAAATCCAAAAGTTTGCGCCTGTTATGTAAGGAAGATATACGGAAATGTTTTAGCTGTTCATCATATGAAGTTAAGGAGCGGTGTTGGTTAAATTTCAATGCTAGCATACTAAGGAACCTCCGCTGTACTCGTTCAATTCCACTCTTATGAACCTCATAGAAAGGAGACCAAACTTGAGAACAATATTCAAGGTTGCTCCGAACTAAGCTGTGAAAGAGTAGTAGCAATGTTTGAGTATGTCTGAACCGTTTGGTGTTTCTACCTAAAAATCCGCACATTTTGGACGCCTTCGTTATAATACTGTTTATATGTGGTACAAAAGACAGTTTACTATCCAACAAAACGCCCAGGTCTCGTATACACTCTACTTGGTTGAGTACTGTGTTGCCAATTTTGTATGTAGTTTGGATAGGAGTATGTTTGCGTGTGAACGACATGTGATAACACTTTTTAGCATTCAGAATCATATTGTTTGAGTACACCACTCGATCAATCTATCCAGATCGGCTTGAATAAGCTGGGAGTCTGTTGATGATCTAACAGGTCTAACGAATTTCAAATCGTCAGCAAACAGGTAAACCTCTGTGTATAAAAAACATTCTGTCACTGAGTTGATCAAAATTAGAAACAAAAGGGGCCCTAAATGTGACCCTTGAGGAATACCCGAGGTTACCTTAAACGGTTCAGACTGGCTCCCATTATAAACTACATAACACTTGCGACGAGTTAAGTAAGATCTAAACCAATCCAAAATAGGGCCACCAATACCACAACTACTTAATTTCGTCAAAAGTATCTCATGGTCAACTTTATCAAATGCCTTGCTAAAATCAGTATAGATAGCATCGACTTGAGAACCCTGATCGACATGCTGGATAATATAATTGGTGAAGGCAATTAAATTAGTAGTGGTGGACCTATTTCTAAGGAAACCATGTTGACGATCAGTAATTTGAAATTTTAGTAAATTGTAAACATAAGGGTAGATTAAAACTTCAAAAACTTTAGGAAAAATAGATAAAATGGATATTGGTCTGTAATTTCTAATGTTATTCTTAATACCGTCTTTGTAAATGGGAACCATTTTAGCCATTTTCCAGTAGGTAGGAAATATTCCAGTTTTAAGAGATTCGTTGAAGATACAAGTAAGTGGTAATGATAGTTGCTTAGCACATTGATGTATAAACAACGGCGGTAATCCATCTGGGCCAGGACCTTTATTTAAGTCAAGTCTTTTTAACCTCGTGAGAATTAAATTATCCGACAGCATAATAGAACTAAGCGAGGATGAAAATGAGTGGACACCATCGCGTTTATGGTAACAAACTTGTGGATTTAGATTTTTACTATAAATAGATGAAAATTTTTTCGCAAAGAGTTCACTTATGCTTGTTTCATCCGATCTAGTTTCATGGTCTAATTGCATACGGGATGGTATATTGCTACTATTTTTACGCTTATGCTTTATAAATGTCCAAAAATATTTAGGATTTGAGGTTATACTATGTTCAAGGCGTTTGTAATAACTATCATAGCACTGTTTCACTAAATTTTTTGTTCTTTGTTTTAGCAAGTCCAGGGCAATTTTATCCATCGGATTATTATATTTCTTAACGCGTTGTCTAATTTTATTTTTTTCTTTAATACTCCTTATAAGACCTTTAGAAAACCAAATTGGATATTTAATGCTTTTAGGTGTGGTGAGTGGTACATGTTTACTTATAGTAGCACGCAATACATCATAAAAACGAGTAACCATTTCATCAACATTCCTACATAATGCAAATATATTGAGCCAATCAACACTATCCAATTCATTTTTAATAGACTCATAGTTAGCTTTGTGGAAATTAGGTCTAGGTTGTAGGGATGGTTGTAAATGATTGATGGAGTGGAAAGTAATTTCAAATACAAGAGGTGGATGAAAAAGATCAATAGCGGTTAATGCTTCGTCGGCTTGACCAACACATACGTTACTTTCTGATTATTTATTTATTTATTTATTTATCTTCACGCACAATCCCTGACGGGGTAGCCAGAGAGAACAGATCGCCAAGTGTCACGATCCTTACATTCCTCTTTCGCTTCTTTCAGATTCATTATCTTCTTCATACATGCACGTCTAGGTATCCGAGTACTCTTGACCCTCCCCTCTTCGAGCAGTTTGCTCACATGGTCTTCGAAAGTTAGTCTCGGTCTACCTCGACACCTTTTAATATTAACTTTCGCGCTATATATTTTCTTCGCCATTCGGTCTTCACTCATTCGCTCAACGTGCCCAAACCATCGAATATAATAATATATATATATATATAATATATAATACTTTCTGATGAGAATATTAAATCAAGCATTTTCAAGTTTTTGTTTTTAATGTAATTTTTAAAAAATTTTTGAAGGCCTATGTCAAATGTGGCTTCAAGAGGCTGAAGCGAGAGGAAACACATTAAAATATTAATCTAGAAGAAAGGAAAGACAAAATTTATTAGAATGGCAGAAGAAAGACAAGGGAGTTGCTTTTAACTAAAGATCAGATAACATTGTTTCTATTGAGATGCTAAAAACCTGTTGCGCAATATTTGTTTTATTTATTTATTTCTTATATGGACAACAAAATTACAATAAAAAACTGCGGTTGCCAACCCGTTCGCCAAGCGTGGCAACTATGGAAAATACCCCCCAATGATGAAAACAACACACAGAGGGCCCCCAGTCCCCGGCGGCCCCGCTATTTCTGGCTACGGTGGCGACCATGGTAACGGCGGGGCAGGGGGTGCTAAGAATCTCCGGTGGAGGTTCGGTTGCCACCTACGACGACTCGACCTGGCAACGTACAACGCACGCACCCTGAGGACTGACGAGAAGATCGTGGAGCTGGAAGAAGAGATAGACAAGTTGCGCTGGCATATTATAGGATTATCCGAAGTCCGAAGAGAGGGGGAGGACACGGTAATCCTCGAATCCGGCAACTTGCTCTATCACCGGGAGGGCGACCATCTCTCCCAAGGAGGTGTCGGATTTATCGTCCACAAGTCTCTCGTTAACAACGTTGTAAAGATCGGGAGTGTGTCGACGAGGGTTGCGTACCTTATACTCAGAATCACCAAACGGTATTCGCTGAAGGTCATACAGGTTTACGCACCAACCTCGGCACAACCCGATGAGGAGGTGGAGGAAATGTATGATGATATCTCTAGAGCCATGCATTCCTCCAAAACCCAATAAACGGTGTTAATGGGAGACTTCAATGCAAAACTAGGCACAAGAGAGAACGGTGAGCTGAAAGTAGGGAAATTTGGAATAGGGCAACGGAACCCAAGGGGCCAGCAGCTGGCCGACTTCATGGAGAAAGAGGGACTCTTTATGATGAACTCTTTCTTCAAGAAGCGGCCCCACAGGAAGTGGACCTGGTCGAGCCCCGACGATTCGACAAAAAATTAGATTGACTTCATTATGACGACCAGACGACAACTGCTCAGTGATGTCTCAGTGATCGCGAGGGTGAAAACCGGCAGCGATCACCGCATGGTTAGAGGCACACTGAACCTAAATGTTAAGTTGGAGAGGTCTCGTCTGATGAAGTCAACGCTCCGTCCCCCTCGTGCTCTAATCCAAAGTCCCGAAACCTTGCAGCTCGAGTTACAAAACCGTTTTCAGTGCCTAGAAGACTGCAATGAAGTGGACGATATGAATGACAAGCTCGTGGAAACTGTCTGTTGAGAATAGCTAAAGACCCGCCGCCCCGTCGCCCCTTCGTACCCCGCTACGCCCCGCGCACCCCGCACACCGGCGCTGATCCAGTGATGTCGGCGACCAATCAGCACGCGTGCGGCTTCATTTATCGTCGCACGGCACTACTCACAGACTGAGACACCTCCTTGCAAGATATAAGAAGGGCGTCTCGGTCTGTGAGCTGTTCATTTCACTTCGGAGCGGCACTCAAGAAGAAAACCTGAAGAAGACTCAAGACTCCAATTCAAGACCTCCCTCTGTACATAGTGTTAGATATAGTTATTCAGTGCCGAATCATTGTAAATAGTTAATACAGTATATTAAAAAGTACCATCTTTTCTTCGAGCAGTCCCCTAGTATAGCTAACCTCAGACCAGTCATTAATTAATCAGTCATAAATAAATATACAGTCCACTTTCATCCATTATATTCTTGGTCCTTCGAGCCGGATTCAAGCCAGAAGAAAGAAGCAAGAAGTAAGAAGAAACAAGAAAGAAGCCAATTTTAGAAGAAAGAACATAATTATAGAAGAGAGAAGATCATTATAGAAGATCTTCAAGGAAGAAAGAAGTTCGTCGACGAAGAGAGAAGATCGTCGGTACTAATTTCTTCCCTGTTTCTTGTTACGACTACGTCACATACGTCTATTGTCTGTTTCCAGACAATTTCTTGTTTCTTTAACCGCGTTTACGCGGCCAGGTGGTTGCTCCCTAACGGTGTCAAACTGTGACCATCTGGTAACGCCCTTGTGGCGGGAACGACATCCAATACGTGCGTCTTTTTGAAGACGATACGTACGTCTTTTTGAAGACGACCGGAGGTCGCAACGTGGGACAATGAGGAAGACACGAAGCCAGAAGACACGGAACGAGGACGACACGTCGGTAGGAATGCGTATATTCGAAGAAGCACCCGCGTCCCCGTCCGATTATCTCGCGATGGCACAAGCGCCCTCCACCGCACCCCAGGCCCCGCTCGCGCCCGCATCTACGCCCGCGCCCGCGCCCCCGCCGCCGCGCCCCGCTATGTCCGTGTCTACGACCGATCGCTTGGGAGAGGTTAGCACATCCGCGCCGCGCACAGAGACACTCGCCGCGATTATTGAAGATCTTCCGTCTACAGAAACTAGTTCGATAGTACGTACCGTCGCGCCTGTAACAGACGTCGTACATAGGCCCGCACCTCGCGCTCCGTCGGTCCGCTCCGTTTGTTCCGCCCGGTCGACAGCTAGCGCGATAGCTAGGTTAAAACAAATTGAATATAACGCCGCGGAGGAACTACCTGCAATTAGGAGGAAGCAATTGCAACTGGAAGAAGATCTTATTAAGAAGAAGTGCGCTAGGGACGTCGCGCAACTGCAAGAAGAAACAGATAGGGAAAGTATTAACGAAGACGAGTTAGTTGAAAATAAGGTACGCGTTGATAGGTGGTTAGAGAACGTAGAGACTGTGCGGGGGGAGTCGCCTTACCGCCCGTCTCAGCCCGCGCCCCGCATCGAGACAGAGCAAGCCCTACCGAATAGGGAAACCGGTTACGACCACGCTGAAGATGCCCAGGGGAGGACGGTAGCGAATGAGGTTCAACCACGTCGCGTAGAAACGATACAGAGGGATAGTGGAGTCGCCGTAGAAATGAACCAGGTGGATCGTCGTGTACGGGTTACGTCGCCGTCGCGCGTCCAACGCCGCACTCTATCGCCTACACATAGATCGCCACATCGCCACGCGGATCGTAGATCACCGTCGCCGTATAGGGATGTAGGTGTACATAGATCGCCATCGCCACATCGCCACGCGGATCGTAGATTATCGTCGCCGTGTCATAGGGATGTAGGTGTACATAGGACGCCAGCGCCACAGCGTAGGCTAGAGGGAGATAGGGATAGAGATAGGTCACTTACTCCGCGAGGGAAAGAGAGGGGTATAGAGCGACTAGCGGAAGCTCTAGAGAATATGATTAGAGTCAGGCCCGCTGCCGCGAAGCAGACGCAGGACTTGCCTATTTTTAACGGTTCGGCCGCGGAATGGTTAGCCTTCAAAGCCGCGATGAAAGAATCCACGCGTTTATATGGATTCACAAATACGGAAAATATGGCAAGGTTAAGAAACTGTCTACGCGGTGAAGCTAGGGAGGTAGTATCGGCACTGCTGTTTACCGCGAAGGATCCAGCAGATATTATGCGAACATTAGAGCAGTGTTTCGGCCGCCCGGAAGTAATTATCGATCGGGCGTTAGAGGAACTGAAACGCCTTCCGCGCCCGGGTCAAACCGCTCAGGAATTGAATTCGTTCGCGATCAAGTTACAAAATATAGTATGTATTTTACAGAACGTCGACGGCAAAGGGTATTTACAAAATCCAATGCTGACTAGGGAAGTAACTAGTAAACTAAGCCCTCACTTACGGTCGCGTTGGTGCGATTATGCGGAGCACTACGGAAGTGCAGACGAACCGGACATCGTTACACTGTCTAGGTTCATGATGAGAGAGGCTGACCGTGCGTTGAGTCATGCCTATACGTCCGTAGCGCCGACTAAGGAATCGCCCGTAGGACGAGAGGCGCCGCCGTCGAAACGAGTTGTATTAACACGCCGCGTAGAGAATAGGGCCCGCGACGTAAAGACATTCACCGCCCAGGAGGACACCGGTAGTGCCTCTTGTATGTGTTGCGGGGGTGAACACATGATCGCCAAGTGTAGAAAGTTAACGCAAATGGGTGTAGACGACCGGTGGAATTGGGTAAGGGAAGAGGGGGTGTGTTTTCTGTGTTTGAATAGTAAACACCGACGGTTTAGATGTAAAGCCAAGAAATGCGGCGTCGACGGCTGCAACGCCCCCGACCATGCCCTCCTTCACACCCGCAAGACCCGCGCACCTGAGACATCGGCAAAACCGGATGAGACCGTGCTCGTCGCGTCTAACGTTGGTAGTAATGCGTCCGTATTATTGAAAGTGTGTCCCATTACGTTACGTGGACCACGCGGTAAGGAAATAGATACGTATGCGTTGCTTGACGAAGGCTCGACTATTTCGTTGATCGACGACGACGTCGCGCGCGAGTAAGGAGCGGAAGGACCGGTAAAGCCGCTGAATATTAGAGGCGTAAATAATAGCCAGCGCGAGGCCGATAGCAGGCTAGTTAGTATAGGCATACGTGGCAAGACGCGCAGTGAGATGTATAGAATAAATGCGCGGACAATTGCAAATTTAAAGATAGGTTCGCAATCCGTAAGTAAGGAGTGTTTACGTTTAAAACACTTACGCGACCTACCGATTTCGGTTTGCTATGACGACGCAAAACCGAGATTATTATTAGGCGCCGACAACTGGCATTTAATAATCACCCGTAATTTAAGGATAGGACGTCGAAGGCAGCCTATAGCTGCACGTACGTTATTAGGGTGGGTAATACAGGGAACCGTGCCGCGATTCACGTGTAGGGAAGACGGTGAAACCGTATTACACGTCGTAAGCGTTAGCGGACGGTCAGATAGGGACATCCGAACGTTTGCCAGTCAGGACGAGGAGCTAACGGAACTCCTCAAACGGCAGTACGAGATCGATTCCATAGGTATCTCGCTAAAGAGTAGGCCGCGACGAGAAGAGGAACGCGCTGTCGAGATATTCCAGCGCACCGTCAAGAAGGTCGGCGAGCAATACCAAGTTGGACTGCCATGGAAGGACGACAACGTGCGGATGCCACCCAGCTACGAGATGGCCGCTCGAAGACTGCGGACGATTGAGAGAAAAATGGACAAGTCGCCGGAGTTTCGAGACGCCTACACAGCCCAGATAGACAATCTCCTGGCAAAAGGATACGCAAGGGAAGCCGAGGGGACAGAGAGAGAGGACCCCAAGAGCTGGTACCTGCCACACTTCGCCGTACGGAATCCGAACAAGCCGGGGAAGACAAGAGTGGTTTTCGACGCGGCAGCGCGTGCGTCCGGTAGATGTCTTAACGATTATTTACTTGACGGCCCCGACTTGTTATGAAACCTACCGGGCATACTGTTTAGATTTAGGGAGAACGAAATAGCCGTGTCCGCGGATATTAGGGAGATGTTTTTACGTGTGAAGATCGACCGTCGCGACCAACCCGCGCAATTGTTTCTGTGGCGAGGTAACGAGCGATCCAGCCCACCGCGAGAGTACGTTATGACATCGATGATTTTCGGTGCGAGGAGCTCGCCGTTTCTCGCACATAGTGTTAGGGATCATAACGCGCGCGCACATGCAGAAACACATCCGTTGGCACTTAACGCTATCGTACGTAGTCACTATATGGACCACTACTTAGACAGTTATGCTACGGTAGAGGAGGCGGTAAATACGGCAAGGTAGGTTATGGAAGTACACCAAAAGGCCGGTTTCACCTTGGCAGGCTGGAATTCGAACCACACAGCCCTATTGAAAGACAAGCCGGAGGAACTATTAGCGAGCAAGCCTAAAGAAGTAGGCTTAAGGCAAGACAGCCCAGGCAGGACACTAGGGTTGTTATGGATGGCCGACGAAGACGCCCTGACGTTCAACACCTCTATGAATAGGTGCCACAGGAAGTAAAGGCACTACAGCGACCACCGTCTAAGAGGGAAGCATTGAGCGCAGTCATGTCGGTGTTTGACCCGCTCGGACTGCTTAGCTACCTCACTATCACCGCCAAGATCCTGCTGCAAGACCTATGGCGAATGAAGAAGGTCGGATGGGACGACGAACTACCCGAGGAGGCAGCTGATGAATTTCAGAGGTGGCTGCGAGTCGTCGAGGAAGTGTCACGACTGCGACTGCCTAGGTGCTATGCTCCTACGGGGGGAGTGGTAGAGCGTCAGCTTCACGTATTCAACGACGCAAGCGAACGTGCGTACGCATCCGCGGCGTATTGGCGTATACGATACCGCGACGGAACAATTAGGGTACGGTTAGTGGCGGCCAAGGCGAAAGTTGCCCCTATAAAGGCACAAAGTATACCGCGTTTAGAGTTGCAGGCGAACTTGATAGGCGCGCGACTCGCGGAATTCGTGCAAGGCGAGCACAGAGTGGTAGCCGATAGGGTAGTGTATTGGACAGACTCCACTACGGCGCTCCACTGGATACAGAACGATACGGCGCGTTACACTCCATACGTGGCTCATAGGTTAGGGGAGATAGCAGAGAAGACATCACCCGAGCAATGGAGGTGGATACCGACCGCAGACAACATCGCAGATCAAGCGACGCGTGTGAATTATATGAATAAAGAAGAAAACGACAGATGGTTCACGGGACCGGCATTCCTGTACGAGGACGAAGACAGATGGCCTCGTCGTCAGGAAGAGAGGGCAGGCGATGATGATGTGGAGCTGGAGGAAGTCGTGGCGTACCAGAGCGACACCACGGACGCTCCACACCTGCCGGACATAGAGAGATTCTCTTCCTACGAGAGATTAATAAGGGCCACTGCGCGGATACTACAGTTCGTCGATGCCATAAGAGGAAAGGCGCACGGACTGACGTTGCAGCACATCCAGAGAGCAGAGCGGATGTGGATAGAACGCAGTCAGCAAGAAAGCTTCAATGAAGACATCCGTTGACTGCAGCGAGGAAAGAACCTGGCAACCGGCAGCGTGTTGAGGAAGCTCGACCCCATATTGGAAGATGGCATATTACGAGCTAGAGGACGAATCGACGCAGCCGATGTAGACAGCCAAATGAAGAGGCCCATCATACTGAACGGACGCCACCAATTTGTAAAGCTGCTTGTGGAAAAGGCGCATCAGGAGGCAAGCCACGCCAACAGGGAGCGGGTAGTAAACGACCTACGCACGAGATATCATATCCTTCGATTACGACCAACCGTAAGAGAAGCGGAGCGGAGATGTCTGCGGTGCAGGGTACGCAAGGCGAAACCACGGCCAGCGGTTATCGGAGATCTACCACCTGAACGGTTAGGGGCATTCGCGCGACCATTCACTTACACCGGAATCGACCATTTCGGGCCTATAACGGTTACGATAGGACGTAGGCATGAAAAACGGTGGGTGGCGTTATCCACCTGTTTAACGACGCGCGCGGTGCATTTAGAAATAGTTTATTCCCTAACGACGGATTCGGCGGTATCGGCATTGCGGCGCATGGCGGCTAGGCGTGGGTGGCTACGGGTCATCTACTCTGACAACGGAACAAAATTCCATGGGGCGGACACCGAACTACGACGGGCAATGGAGGAGTGGGCACCCCTGCTGAAGGACTACGCGTTGACTCGGCGGACAGACTGGAAGTTCATCGCGCCGGGCGCGCCGAACCAGGGAGGCGCATGGGAGCGTCTCGTGCGCTCAGTGAAGACCGCGCTCGAAGCCACTCTACACCAGAAGAGCCCGCGGGAGGAGACGTTGGTGACGCTCCTCACAGAAGCCGAGAACACGGTGAACTCTCGACCGTTGACACACGTACCGGTCGACATCGACGAGGAAGAGGCGCTGACACCCAACCACTTCCTGCTGCTGGGACCATCGAGCCTTCCAGTAACCGCGCCGTGCACGCCTAGTGATCGTCGGGCGTGGAGAGCGGCGCAAGGACTTGCCGACGAGTACTGGAAGCGCTGGATGAAGGAGTACCTGCCGACGCTGGTTGCGCGCGGGGACTCGCGGGATGTGCAGCAGCGACAGCTACAAGAAGGGAACCTCGTCGTGGTGGCAGACGGTAGCCTGCCAAGGAACGTGTGGCCGCGTGGAATTGTAACACGGACCTTCCCCGGGCCAGACGGCGTGGTGCGCAACGTGGAGGTGCGGACCAGGGGCGGATTGCTGCGGCGGCCGGTCAGGAAGATCGCCGTCCTCCCGAAAGAAGATGGGGCTCGCGAGCTACGTCAGGGGGAGGATGTTGAGGACAGCTAGAGACCCGCCGCCCCGTCGCCCCTTCGTACCCCGCTACGCCCCGCGCACCCCGCACACCGGCGCTGATCCAGTGATGTCGGCGACCAATCAGCGCGCGTGCGGCTTCATTTATCGTCGCACGGCACTACTCACAGACTGAGACACCTCCTTGCGAGATATAAGAAGGGCGTCTCGGTCTGTGAGCTGTTCATTTCACTTCGGAGCGGCACTCAAGAAGAAAACCTGAAGAAGACTCAAGACTCCAATTCAAGGCCTCCCTCTGTACATAGTGTTAGATATAGTTATTCAGTGCCGAATCATTGTAAATAGTTAATACAGTATATTAAAAAGTACCATCTTTTCTTCGAGCAGTCCCCTAGTATAGCTAACCTCAGATCAGTCATTAATTAATCAGTCATAAATAAATATACAGTCCACTTTCATCCATTATACTGTCCATGCGGTCGGAGCTAAGTTCTGCAAGACCTGCCGCAGAAGAACACAAAAACTCTCCGATCACACTCTTAATCTCATGGCTGTTAGACGGGAGATGAGGCTACATTCTTCAACAGATTTGACAGCATACAGGCAACTGAACAGACAGATCTCCAAATGCATGCGGCGAGACTTACGCAACTTCAATACAGCTCGTATTGAAGAAGCGATCGTGCGGAACCAAGGCTCCAAAGTCTTTGCCAGAGATCTGTCTGCCAGAAAGAGCCAACTGTCAAAGCTGAAGACCGAATGTGGCAGCATCGTTTCCGGGGCACCTGAGATTTTGAGTGAGATGGAGAGGTTCTATGGGCAGCTGTACACGTCATCGTTGGAGCCACACACAAGTGTGAGTAACGATCCAAGAGCGAGTCTTATTCGACACTATTCCGAAGATATCCCGGACGTCAGTCTGAGCGAGATTAGAATGGCTCTCCAGCACCTTAAAAACGGCAAGGCCCCAGGCAAGGATGGAATTACAGCGGAGCTTCTGAAAGCGGGTGGAAGACCGGTACTTGAAGTCCTTCAAAAGCTCTTTAATTCCGTCCTTCATGGTGGCATTACACCGGAGGCGTGGAGCAGAAGTGCGGTGGTCTTGTTCTTCAAGAAAGGTGACAACGCTCTCTTGAAGAACTACAGACCGATTTCCCTTCTGAGCCGCGTCTACATGCTGTTTTCGAGAGTCATTACGAATCGTCTCGCGCGCAGACTTGACGACTTCCAGCCTCCCGAACAAGCCGGTTTCCGAAAGGGCTTTAGCACCATAGACCACATACATACCCTACGGCAAATTGTACAGAAGTCCGAAGAGTACAATTTGCCACTATGTCTGGCGTATGTGGACTATGAGAAAGCCTTTGATTTCGTCGAAATTTGGGCGGTGCTGCAATCCCTTCAGCGGTGCCAAGTTGACTGTCGGTATATCGAAGTGCTGAAGTGTTTGTACAGTAGAGCTACGATGGCTATCCGAGTACAGAACCAGAGTACGAAACCTATCCAATTGCAGAGAGGTGTAAGACAGGGTGACGTTATATCCCCGAAACTCTTCACCGCTGCATTGGAAGACGTTTTCAAGCTTCTGGACTGAAAAGGATACGGAATTAACATCAATGGCGAGTACATCACTCACCTTCGATTTGCCGACGATATAGTCCTCATGGCAGAATCGCTGGAGGACCTAAGCACTATGCTCAATGACCTCAATAGTGTCTCCCAACGGATAGGTCTTAAGATGAACATGGACAAAACAAAGATTATGTTTAATGTCCATGTCACACCTATGCCGGTAGTTGTTGGGAACACTAAGCTCGTAGTTGTTGACGAGTATGTTTACCTGGGACAAATAGTCCGACTAGGTAAGTCCAACTTCGACCGAGAGGTCAATCGACGGATTCAACTCAGCTCGGCAGCGTTCGGGAAGCTACGACACATCTTCTCGTCGAAAATACCTCAAAACCTTAAAACAAAATTGTACAACCAGTGCGTGTTGCTAGTGATGACTTACGGAACTGAGACGTGGTCCTTCACTGCTGGCCGTATGAGGAAGCTCAAGGTCGCTCAGCGAGCTATGGAGAGGGCTATGCTCGGAGTTTCTCTGCGTGATAAACTTAGGAATGAGGATATCCGCAGTAGAACCAGAGTAACCGACATAGCCCAACGGATTATTAAGCTGAAGTGGCAGTGGGCCGGCCATATAGCTCGAAGAACCGACAACCAATGGAGAAGAAAGGTTCTCGAGTGGCAGCCTCGTACTGGTAGGCGAAGTGTAGGGCGTCCCCCCACGAGATGGTGTGACGACCTGGTAAGACATGCAGGAAGTCGATGTATGCAGGTGGCTCAGGACCGTGCTTTGTGGCATTCTTTGGGGGAGGCCTATGTTCAGCAGTGGACTTGTGAAGGGCTGTAATGATGATGATGATGATGGACAACAAAACAGATAACAATCAAATTCCATTAGAAAAAACAATTATTTTACAGTTCTGTACCAGATTGATATCCTAAATATGTTGACACATCACTTTCATATTAATTACTGAAGAGATTAGCTCTTCAGATGACAAAATTCATAACATACTTAACTACATACATATACTTAAAACCTATGTACATTTCCAAATATGTGCGTAGAAGTGCAAGTTGTTTTACTGAATTTTTGAATATCCTGGATCTTGGGTCAAAAATATCCATGCCGGAGCTTAATATAATTCGTAACATTCGCCACAGTTGATTCGGGCTCTATTTTGGTAAGAAATACATGCAAACGAAATTCGAGGTTCTATAATATCTCGGATTAATTTGTTTAAATCAGCTGTTGCTTCGCGCCAAATACGCTCAGTACAGAATATAAATGTGTGTACCGTCCTCACCCTGGGTCTAAATGTAGCGTAAATTTTAAGTAGTAGTTGTAAGTATTTTTGTCTAAAATCTATTTTATGTCAAACGCCGTGTCATCTTCCAGATATATTTTTATGTTACTGACAAATGACATTGCGTTACTTTTATATTCATAATCTTCTCCAGACCGAATTTCTGTCACGGCCTCCTGTATCATCGGAGACTAGCCATCTGCGCGGCAGAGAATTTATAGTGGACGAGTGTGTTCGCAAACGCAGTTGCACTCTCTACTTCCTCAAATTTATAGTCCGATATGTCCAGTATAGATTACATCTTCGTTTCGTTCAGTGAGTATTGAGCATTGTTGCCTATACTGGTGTGACACTACAATATCTCCCATACAGTTGATCATCATCATCATCATCATTACAGCCCTTCACAAGTCCACTGCTGAACATAGGCCTCCCCCAAAGAATGCCACAAAGCACGGTCCTGAGCCACCTGCATACATCGACTTCCTGCATGTCTTACCAGGTCGTCACACCATCTCGTGGAGGGACGCCCTACACTTCGCCTACCAGTACGAGGCTGCCACTCGAGAACCTTTCTTCTCCATTGGTTGTCGGTTCTTCGAGCTATATGGCCGGCCCACTGCCACTTCAGCTTACTAATCCGTTGGGCTATGTCGGTTACTCTGGTTCTAATGCGGATATCCTTATTCCTTAGTTTATCACGCAGAGAAACTCCGAGCATAGCCCTCTCCATAGCTCGCTGAGCGACCTTGAGCTTCCTCATACGGCCAGCAGTGAAGGACCACGTCTCAGTTCCGTAAGTCATCACTGGCAACACGCACTGGTTGTACAATTTCGTTTTAAGGTTTTGTGGTATGTCTGACGAGAAGATTTGTCGTAGCTTCCCGAACGCTGCCGAGCTGAGTTGAATCCGTCGATTGACCTCTCGGTCGAAGTTGGACTTACCTAGTCGGACTATTTGTCCCAGGTAAACATACTTGTCAACAACTTCGAGCTTAGTGCTCCCAACAACTACCGGCATAGGTGTACATGGACATTAAACATAATCTTTGTTTTGTCCATGTTCATCTTAAGACCTATCCGTTGGGAGACACTATTGAGGTCATTGAGCATAGTGCTTAGGTCCTCCAGCGATTCTGCCATGAGGACTATATCGTCGGCAAATCGAAGGTGAGTGATGTACTCGCCATTGATGTTAATACCGTATCCTTTCCAGTCCAGAAGCTTGAAAACGTCTTCCAATGCAGCGGTGAAGAGTTTTGGGGATATGACATCACCCTGTCTTACACCTCTCTGCAATTGGATAGGTTTCGTACTCTGGTTCTGTACTCGGATAGCCATCGTAGCTCTACTGTACAAACACTTCAGCACTTCGATATACCGACAGTCAATTTGGCACCGCTGAAGGGACTGCAGCACCGCCCAAATTTCGACGGAATCAAAGACTTTCTCATAGTCCACATACGCCAGACATAGTGGCAAATTGTACTCCTCGGACTTCTGTACAATTTGCCGTAGGATATGTATGTGGTCTATGGTGCTAAAGCCCTTTCGGAAACCGGCTTGTTCGGGAGGCTGGAAGTCGTCAAGTCTGCGCGCGAGACGATTCGTAATGACTGTCGAAAACAGCACGTAGACGCGGCTCAGAAGGGAAATCGGTCTGTAGTTCTTCAAGAGAGCGTTGTCACCTTTCTTGAAGAACAAGACCACCGCACTTCTGCTCCACGCCTCCGGTGTAATGCCACCATGGAGGACGGAATTAAAGAGCTTTTGAAGGACTTGAAGTACCGGTCTTACACCCGCTTTCAGAAGCTCCGTTGTAATTCCGTCCTCACCTGAGGCCTTGCCGTTTTTAAGGTGCTGGAGAGCCATTCTAATCTCGCTCAGACTGACGTCCAGGATATCGTCGGAATAGTGTCGAATAAGACTCGCTCTTGGATCGTTACTCACACTTGCGTGTGGCTCCAACGATGACGTGTACAGCTGCCCATAGAACCTCTCAATCTCACTCAAAATCTCAGGTGCCCCGGAAACGATGCTGCCACATTCGGTCTTCAGCTTTGACAGTTGGCTCTTTCTGGCAGACAGATCTTTTTTAATTTTTAATTTATTTTGAAACCAACAGCGTTCTAAATAGTTTACATTAAACAATATTATTCTTATAATAAGGCCAATAACAGGTTTCCTTTAATTACTAAGGCATAACATACTACGGTCGTAATAATTAGTATCAGTTGGTATACACTCAATTTTACACTTATAACATTAAATGATTGCATCTTTTCCCTTAGGCAATATGCACATTTGACAAGTCTCATACACAAATTCATAAACATATGTACATGCACACTAATGAAATCAGTAACAGCACACACTGTTCAACGGTAACAAAAAAAATAAACACGAATACACAAATGTTACTTTTTTATACACTAGATTAGCAGTATAAGATTATTATTTTTACTTTACTATAAATTTTGTTATTTTATTTAGGTTTTAGCTTTAAGATTTTCAATAGCTAAGCGCCTAAAAGCGTTCTTACTGTAGTTAAAGATATCAATTTCTCTAAAGAATTCATTGTAAACGCTGGACAGACGCGAGAGGGGTGCATTACGCGCGTAATTAGTACCAGCGCGCGGAACACTTAACAGGGGCGGCGGGCGGCGCGTGGCGCGGCGGGCACGACGTAAAGGCACGTTAAGCCCCACGCTCGTTACTAGCTCGGGGCAATCAATGCGTCCGTGCACTATATCGTACAGTAGACATACATCCACTAGTTTACGTCTATCTTCAAGGGTAAGTAAGTTAAATCTGTCACAGTTCTCTTGATAGGTTGCTAAGGCTGGTTTATGTACGCGATAATTAAGATGCTTAATAAACATTTTCTGTACGCGCTCTAGACGATTTATGTAAATAGCGTATTGGGGGGACCAGACTGGGCAGGCATATTCAATAACACTGCGGACATAAGCATTATATAAGGCATTCAAGGTACTTAGATTTTTAAAAGGTTTGCATGACCTAATGACAAATCCTAGATTTTTGAAAGCTTTGTCCGCTATTTTGTCAACATGGTCAAACAAAAGCATTTTACTATCGAAGTATACGCCAAGATCTCTCACAATCGATGTTCTACGAATTGGTATTCCATTAAAGTTGTAGCAGTACAATATTGGGTTAGGTTTTCTCGTGAAAGTAATGCACTCACATTTATTAATGTTAACTGTTATATTGTTCTCTAAGTAATAATTTAATAAGGTGTCTAAATCAAGTTGCATTTTAAAACAGTCCTCTACACTTTGAATCTTGATGAATATTTTTTTATCATCAGCGTACATTAAATGTTGTGTATATGTAAAACAATTGATGATATCGTAGACATAAGCATCATAAAATAAAGGTCCTAAATGGGAACCTTGGGGTACTAAAATACAACTACAAGAAAATACTAACAACTTATTGTTGAAACCAACAAAAACATGAATGAGATGATGTAGAATGTACAGAAAAATGTTTTAAAACTTAAAGTCCTAGAGCGTTTTTCTCTTTTCTAGCTCTTTCAACTTAGGAACCTAGCCACCATTACAGCCTATTAAATGTCCATTGCTCAATGCTGCTGAAACTCCATCATAGATTCTGAAATTAAGCCTTGCCCATAGATTTTCTTTTACACGCTTTAATTTTCAATAATCTTGGCACATTACTTGAAGCTTAAAGCTGTCACATAGCCATTTGAATCCAACTAGGACCAGCGATATACATATTACCAACCTCTTCGGTGTCCTTGAAAGAAAGAACTATTTATTTGATATGTACATATTTTACACACATTAAAAAAAAAAAATATATATATATATATATATATATATATATATATATATATATATATATACAAGAGCAAGGGGTAAAAATGCATGTACTAGTCTAATACTGCCTACGCGTTAACAATTGAGAAGCAGTACATACACACCATATTATATTAATAATGAAACAAACAAACAAAAAAAATCAAATTGAAATGTGACATCAGATAGGCCTCCAATTAAGTATAATATCGCAAAGACAGCGCTGGTTTTCAGTTGGAGCCTTGTGACTTCACAGACAAGTCGGTTTGAGATCTTCTTTCCAACTACGCGTTATATACGAGTACATAGTTATCTATTAACAATTACGAGATAGAAAGTAGCGCTAACGTATATAAGTAGATAATACACACATAAACTGGGACTAAACCTAGCTAACAGGTGTAAAGGTGTTATTTTTCTATATACTTAAATAATACCTACTTATATATACAATATTATATACTTATTTATACACTTATTTATACAATATTATATACTTATACATACAATATTAACATTATACTTGACTATTCTATAGGAAGACATCTTTTACTTTTTTTCATAAATGTAGATAATTTAATATTCTGTAACGAAAAAGACACGCCATATTACGAGACCTGTTGGAATTTTGAAGCAAAAAAATGAAAAAAAAATATTTAAACTAATAAACTTTAAGCTAAAATATTGCGTCTTAAAAAATGGATGAAAAATTTCTTGAAAAATGAAACTTTTCTATATATATTATTACATTCTGGATGTTACGTGTAAAAAGGGTTAAAACATTAAACATTAAAGTTTAAAAACCGTCTTAAAATTACTAAAAGAAATTTTTTTTAACAGTGGTAGAGCCACGCGGCAGCTTTTTCTGTCGCACGGATGGGCCGGCTCGAACCGGGGTGGTACCACGACCTCACAGAATACCAGCGTGAAGTAGAGGTTTACCTCTGCGTTTCGCTTGGTGAGTGCAGGTGGCTGGAGGCCCTTTTTACTGGGAATGAGGCATTCCATCTTAGTCTTCACGGGTGACAACGCATCTACATTTTGATTTGTAATAGAGGATAGATGTAGATGTATATGGGCCGCAGCAACCACTTACCATCAGGTGGACTGTGTGCTCGTTTGTCACCCTTATCCTATAAAAAAAATAATAATAAATATTTTTAAAAGTAAAAATTGCAAATTAGCACATTATTTATTATATACAGTTGTGGGTATACATTATCGTTACAGGCCTTTAAAAGTCCTCTGCTGAACATAGGCCTCACTCAAGGAGCCAGAAGGCATGGTCCTGAGCCACCTGCATCCATCGACTTCCTGCATGCATGTATGTATTTAGTTAAAAGATAAATAACTTTTATTTTATTTTTATTTATTCATATAAATAAGACTAATTTATTAATAGGTCTGGTAAATTCACCTTTAGAAGTATGAACCCTTACTAATCTTACGAAGCCATCATTTTAATTTTTATTAACCGATTTAACTTTACCAAGGGGCCAGCATGAAACCGGAGGCAGTTTCCTCTTTAAGAATAACAATAGACTCGGCTCCTCCATTTGAGGTAACGGCGTAATATCTACCACCCTCTAGTTTGGACCATGAGGCAGAAAATAAAAGAATTAGCCCCAAGTTTCCGGCGTGGGGCAGAGCCATTAATGGGAGAGAGAGATTTTATACGTGGTAGAGCCATGCTGCAGCTATATTAGTAGTTGTAGCACGAATGGCTCGGCTCGACCGGGGAAGGACCACGCTCTCAGAGAATATTAGTATAAAATAGCACCTTAACACTGCTGTTTCGTATTGTGAGTATAGAGAACCGGAGACCCATTTTACTAGAAAAGAGGCATTCCATCTTAGTCCCCACGCGTGACAACGCACCTGCATTTTGAATATTTATTGAGTCCTATAAAAAAATGAGGCAGGGGTGCGAAGAATCTCCGGGAATAAAACCGGCGACAAGGAACGCCACCCGTCACGTTGTACTCCCGGATGGCCAAAAATTGGAATGCGAAAACCTGTTCTGGCTACGCTGAAATGTATGTATTATACAATGAGTGTGGTTATATGATGTTGCGCAGCAATTATGATCAGATGTACTTGATTATAAGAAATGTTACGGGGGTAACACTGAAAGTTCTTAGAAAATCAAAAACTGAATAAACTACTATTAATAAACTTCTAAAATACATTTACATCAATACATCCCAGCATCCAATGGAACCACTGAAAAAAAGCACTTTGCCCACTCGTACTTAGGAGTCTCTTTGACGGCATTGTGAAATGCAGCCACTGCTTCCTCGGCGTCCATGAAACGTTTTCCTAGAAGTTTATCTTTTATTTTCGGAATTAAATAAATATCGCAATCGAAAGGTGCGAAATCAGGGCTATAGGGCGCAGCAGACTGTCTCTTAGTTTCAGGACCATAACAAAAAATCCAGCTATCGTCACCCGAAAGTATGTTGAATACAGCATTTGCGTCACCTCCGTTAAATATTTGAACCATTTCATGACACCAGTCAACACGACGGAGTTTTTGGGCCTTTGTCAAATTATGAGGTATCCACGCGGCACAAACGGCTTCCTGACCGCTAAATATTCATGCAGGATTTTGTGTACTTGACTCATATCGATGCCTAAGCTTGTCCAAATCTGCTGATTAGTCACTTTTTTATCAGTCTCTATCATACGCTGCACAACACTGATGTTAACTTCAGTTTTCACCGTAGAAGGCCATCCCTCACGCAGAACATCGATGAGATTAGTGCGACCACGTTCAAACTCATTAAACCAGTTGTAAACAGTGGCACAAGATGGGGCTTCATCGTTAAAGGGCAATCGAAATCTATCATAACTTTTTGTTGACTTGAATGACATCGAAAGTTATAAAAAATCATTGTACGAAAATTTTCTCGCATTAAAATCATACAAACGTGACACAGACAATTTTCAATTTGCCGCCAAATCGAAAACAAATGACAAATTATTAAAATACATACACAATTATATTGGCAGAGTTCCATTTCCAAAATTTGAACTTATTTTTTTATTATATCGTTTAAGAGCGGCCAGTTCTAAAAACTTTCAGTGTCTCCCTCGTAGTATATTTTATTCACCCACGAATTAATTGAGTAAGGGAGAGCAACAGTAATGTTGTTCAGGATGAAATTAAGATTTGATTTATAATGTTTTAAGATGTTGATTTATAATAATTGTTGTATTTCCTAACCAAACCACACAATTTTCTGCTTTTTGTAATCCTTTCCATCTAACGGTTGTCTGGAAGAAATCGCATTTACCGATAAGATTTTCATTGTGTCACAATTTTTTTCCTTCTTTCGTTTATGTATTCACTCGTTGTACAATAAAGAATTATCTATGTATCTATCTATTTCCATACCTTTAAGTTAATAATACTAAAGCTTTATTATAATTGTCTTCAATAGTTAATAGTGAATTAATTAAAACTGCTGCTTTACCTTTAACGGAAAGTTTTAAATATTGAATCTCTTGTTATGTTGGAATATTTGCACTATCAATAGAACATAAATATGTTTTTAAAAGCAGGCTACTCTTTGAGGTTACAGTCAAACATAAGTAGTTTTAGTTTAGGTAGCCAAACCTGGGATTCTTCTTTTTTTACGATTTATTTGTAAATTGTCCAGAGTTAGTAGCTTTTCCATATCTGCTTTAACTGTGAAATACCTTTTTTCAACAAAATCCCGTTCTGCGTTTTATACTGACTCTTTTGTTGGATTGTTTTCAATTATTTCTATTTTATACTGTAAATCATCATACTTATCAATTGTACAAATTAATTTCTGCTGTCTGAATATGACATCCGAAGTATTTTTTGATTCCGGATCAAAAGTTTTAACGAAATTGAATACCCTTGTTAATTTACCTTTTAAAGAGCTTCTTTTCGTTATGAATGTTGAAAGAACTCCGGTATCTTTTTCCGCTATATCTTATAATATTTCTGTATATCAAATCTCTTATACTTATGAGTATACTTCTTTATTTATTTATGTATGTTATATTTTTTCTGACCTTTTCTATTATTTTGCAAGAAAATTATTTTATTTTTATTGTCATTACGCTTTTGCGTCTTAATAAGTCTAACTATTTATTTGCAACTGTCTTCAAAAAAAAGGAGGTACTCAATTCGACTGTATGTTTTTTTTTATTTATTTTATTTATTTATTCTTTATTGCATTCCTTAAACTAAAAGAATACAAAGGGCGGACTTAATGCCTTGTGGCATTCTCTACCAGTCAACCCATGGAGTGGTGAGAATTTGAAGTAGGTGTAGCAATATAGAATAAAAACAATATAGAAATTTATAATTAATTACGTTATATATAAATTTTACTAATATATACAATAAATAAACTATAAAAATATATACAAGTATACAAATATATACGTACATACATAAGCATACATATATTCATACCGACGTACATATACAAATAGTACATATAAATAACTATAAATATATACGTCCAAAATATAAATGACATGGATGATTCATCTAAGAAGCGTTGTCTTTAATAGATGATTACGCACCAACTTTTTAAAAGCAATCTTATTGGGTGCTTTTCTGATGTCGTCAGGCAAGGAGTTCCAAAGGCGAAAGGCAAAAGTTTTTTGTATGTGTTATCTCATAACTTTTTTTCTCGGTGAACCGATTTAGATGATTATTTTTTTATTTGAAAGCTGGTGCTTAAAATGTAATCCCTTAGAAATTTTATCAGGGTTTGGCCAGTAGTTTTTCAGTTATCTTTAATAATTTATATTGAAGTCAGTTGTAAAACATTTTAATCTTACCACTTGTTTCACGATGTTCTTAAATCGTTGGTTTATTTTGATCGCGATTTCCTCGGACCTTTCCAAAGAAATAAAAATTGCCGATGTTCACGATGTTTACCGGGGGGAACGACCACTAAATTGTTGACTATTTCGTATTGCAATATGATGTATTATAACGAAAAGTTGATGTTGGTACTTTGTCACACTTACAAATTTATTTCAATATTACAGACGTAACATGTTTTAATAATATATTATAATTCAATGTAAAAAGAGGCGTTAGGCCTGAAATTGTTTTGTCAAAAGCCAAGAAAGGAAAGCAAGAAAAACAGACTATATTTTTCTTAATTTAAATTTAATATTAGGACGTAGCATCGTCTGTGTTATGTAATAGGATACTGTTTACTTTATTTTATAAGACCTATATAATTTATATTGTTTATTTAATAAATTACTTTCTTAAAAGCCAAACGAATGTTATGTGATAGGATACTGTTTACTTTATATTATAAGACGTGTATAGTTTATATTGTTTATTTAATAAATTACTTCTTTAGAAGCCACATTAGTTCGATTGTAATATTATATGCTAATGTTTATAGTTTATCATAAGTTAAGCAAAACATCAAGAACAATGTCGTCTCTTTATGTTTAACCCCACCTCCTAGCTTCCAACACTATTTAAAGAAAATCTTTCGATCCATTGAGTTATATGTACTACGTACTAGAGAAGCCATTCCGAACATTGACTATGTTCAACTGAACTGTACTGCAATCCGTACGAACTAAATATTGCGTAAATTGAAGATTTGTGAATTCCATAAAATAATTATTATTACATTTTATTTAGAAATATAACATGTTTGTTTAGATGAAATTAAGATATTTTATATTAAATTCTTATATTTATTTTATATTAATATCTTATTTTTTATCAAATTACTACTCCCGCGCATGCGTGAAAACATATAGTAGTACACAGTTTTTTATGAAATGGCTTCTCTAGTACGTAGTCCATATAACTCAATGTTTCGATCCCTCAAGACAATTCCATTACCAAGTTCTCTGTATCAACTAGTATATTTTAACTTAGTTTAAAAGTATTAAATAAATTTATTTTTAAAAGAGTTTTTGTCTCTGCCACATAACATCTGCCAATTGGCCGACTAAATAATTTTGTACGTTCGCTTATGGACAATATACTTCGTAGTGGGGATCAAAACTGATAAGAAGAGGTACTTATATGTATGTTGTTATATTGTTTATATTTTATTATTGTTTACTTATATGTCTTACTTATACTCACTGTTGCTATTCATACGATAATTGTATAAATTAAAAATACTTCTTCGTCCGATAATTTTTAAAATTAGAAAGCTCCATTCATATAATATTATATTTTAATTTATTTATGTTTGATGATTATAGCAATCTAATGTACGCGGGTATGGGTGCAGCTGCACTTTGATATACTGCTACTGATACTGCAAGATTGGTGTAATGTTTTACTAGACGCAAACAACCTAATCCTACGAGTAAGTATCAAAGTATATTTATGGATTCGTTATTGCAATTTTAAATACTGTTTTACTTCATTTTTATTTCTCTAAAGTCATCATGATTGTCTAAACCTTTTATGTACTAGCTTTAACTTTTACACAATCTTACACACATACACACCCTATCGATAATTTTACTAAATTGAACCCAATATGCAAGTTGCAGCTGTGGCTGAAAGGACAAATCATTCATACATATTTACTTTGATTATACTATTGTGCTCAATTCCTTCTCGTCATCTCGACAGTGTTGGAGTAATAAATAAATGCTTTATCTATATATCTATCTCTCTATCTACTTTCCCCAGTCACTACACTAGAGCCCAAAATCCGACATGCCTGCATGGTCTGCACATGGATAGCATGGACTCGGACCCTTCGACATCTTTTTCTTACCTTTAACATAAAACAAATTTACCGTTGATGAATACAAGAAATTAGTGGATTTAGTAAAGTAAAAGTAAAAGTAAAATATACTTTATTGTACACCAAGTAACATATAACAAAATTTATATAGTTAAAGGGACATTCGTACAACAGGCGGCCTTATCGCTAAAACAGCGATCTCTTCCAGGCAACCTTAGGGCAGAGGATACTATTTTTAAAAGATAGCGGAAGGGGTGTACAGAATATAATATAGAAAGATAAATAGAAGAACATAAGAGATTAAAGGAAAGAAAAAGAAAAAAGTGAATGACGACAGGTAGTAACTTAAGAGGAAAGGTAATAAAGTTTTAATTTATTTTTAAATATAGGAAGAGATTTAGATTCTTTAATATGTAAGGGGAGAGAATTCCATAGTCGTATAGCGGTAACCGTAAAAGAATTAGAATAGAAGGAAGAGGAATGTCTAGGAGTACTTAGAAGGAGATTATTTTGAGATCGTAGAGGTAAGGTTGCCGTGTAGTGGCGGTCAAGAATATCCACTACCCCATATCCTCCCGTGGGTGTCGTAAAAGGCGACAAAGGGAAACAGGCGGGAGATGGGCAGCAGCATCTTCCTGATAATAGCCAAAGTTACAATAAAAAAACTGCGGTTGCCAACCCGCTCGCCAAGCGTGGCAACTATGGCAAATACCCCCCAATGACGAGAGTAACAAAAAGACGGCCCCCAGTCCCCGGCGGCCCCGCTATTCCTGGCTACGGTGGCGACCATGGTAACGGCGGGGCAGGGGGTGCTAAGAATCTCCGGTGGAGGTTCGGTTGCCACCTACGACGACTCGACCTGGCAACGTACAACGAACGCACCCTGAGGACTGACGAGAAGATCGTGGAGCTGGAAGAAGTGATAGACAAGTTGCGCTGGCATATTATAGTATTATCCGAAGTCCGAAGAGAGGGGGAGGACACGGTAATCCTCGAATCCGGCAACTTGCTCTATCACCGGGAGGGCGACCATCTGTCCCAAGGAGGTGTCGGATTTATCGTCCACAAGTCTCTCGTTAACAACGTTGTAAAGATCGGGAGTGTGTCGACGAGGGTTGCGTACCTTATACTCAGAATCACCAAACGGTATTCGCTGAAGGTCATACAGGTTTACGCACCAACTTCGGCACACCCCGATGAGGAGGTGGAGGAAATGTATGAGGATATCTCTAGAGCCATGCATTCCTCCAAAACCCAATATACGGTGTTAATGGGAGACTTCAATGCAAAACTAGGCACAAGAGAGAACGGTGAGCTGAAAGTAGGGAAATTTGGAATAGGGCAACGGAACTCAAGGGGCCAGCAGCTGGCCGACTTCATGGAGAAAGAGGGACTCTTTATGATGAACTCTTTCTTCAAGAAGCGGCCCCACAGGAAGTGGACCTGGTCGAGCCCCGACGATTCGACAAAAAATGAGATTGACTTCATTATGACGACCAGACGACAACTGTTCAGTGATGTCTCAGTGATCGCGAGGGTGAAAACCGGCAGCGATCACCGAATGGTTAGAGGCACACTGAACCTAAATGTTAAGTTGGAGAGGTCTCGTCTGATGAAGTCAACGCTCCGTCCCCCTCGTGCTCTAATCCAAAGTCCCGAAACCTTTCAGCTCGAGTTACAAAACCGTTTTCAGTGCCTAGAACACTGCAATGAAGTGGACGATATGAATGACAAGCTCGTGGAAACTGTCCATGCGGTCGGAGCTAAGTTCTGCAAGACCCGCCGCAGAAGAACACAAAAATTCTCCAATCACACTCTTAATCTCATGGCTGTTAGACGGGAGCTGAGGCTACATTCTTCAACAGATTTGACAGCATACAGGCAACTGAACAGACAGATCTCCAAATGCATGCGGCGAGACTTACGCAACTTCAATACACCTCGTATTGAAGAAGCGATCGAGCGGAACCAAGGCTCCAAAGTCTTTGCCAGAGATCTGTCTGCCAGAAAGATCCAACTGTCAAAGCTGAAGACCGAGTGTGGCAGCATCGTTTCCGGGGCACCTGAGATTTTGAGTGAGATTGAGAGTTTCTATGGGCAGCTGTACACGTCATCGTTGGAGCCACACGCAAGTGTGAGTAACGATCCAAGAGCGAGTCTTATTCGACACTATTCCGAAGATATCCCGGACGTCAGTCTGAGCGAGATTAGAATAACTCTCCAGCACCTTAAAAACGGCAAGGCCCCAGGCGAGGATGGAATTACAGTGGAGCTTCTGAAAGCGGGTGGAAGACCGGTACTTGAAGTCCTTCAGAAGCTCTTTAATTCCGTCCTCCATGGTGGCATTACACCGGAGGCGTGGAGCAGAAGTGCGGTGGTCTTGTTCTTCAAGAAAGGTAACAACACTCTCTTGAAGAACTACAGACCGATTTCCCTTCTGAGCCGCGTCTACGTGCTGTTTTCGAGAGTCATTACGAATCGTCTAGCGCGCAGACTTGACGACTTCCAGCCTCCCGAACAAGCCGGTTTCCGAAAGGGCTTTAGCACCATAGACCACATACATACCCTACGGCAAATTGTACAGAAGTCCGAAGAGTACAATTTGCCACTATGTCTGGCGTATGTGGACTATGAGAAAGCCTTTGATTCCGTCGAAATTTGGGTGGTGCTGCAGTCCCTTCAGCGGTGCCAAGTTGACTGTCGGTATATCGAAGTGCTGAAGTGTTTGTACAATAGAGCTACGATGGCTATCCGAGTACAGAACCAGAGTACGAAACCTATCCAATTGCAGAGAGGTGTAAGACAGGGTGACGTTATATCCCCGAAACTCTTCACCGCTGCATTGGAAGACGTTTTCAAGCTTCTGGACTGGAAAGGATACGGAATTAACATCAATGGCGAGTACATCACTCACCTTCGATTTGCCGACGATATAGTCCTCATGGCAGAATCGCTGGAGGAGCTAAGCACTATGCTCAATGACCTCAATAGTGTCTCCCAACGGATAGGTCTTAAGATGAACATGGACAAAACAAAGATTATGTTTAATGTCCATGTCACACCTATGCCGGTAGTTGTTGGGAGCACTAAGCTCGAAGTTGTTGACGAGCATGTTTACCTGGGACAAATAGTCCGACTAGGTAAGTCCAACTTCGACCGAGAGGTCAATCGACGGATTCAACTCGGCTGGGCAGCGTTCGGGAAGCTACGACACATCTTCTCGTCAGAAATACCTCAAAACCTTAAAACAAAATTGTACAACCAGTGCGTGTTGCCAGTGATGACTTACGGAACTGAGACGTGGTCCTTCACTGCTAGCCGTATGAGGAAGCTCAAGGTCGCTCAGCGAGCTATGGAGAGGGCTATGCTCGGAGTTTCTCTGCGTGATAAACTTAGGAATGAGGATATCCGCAGTAGAACCAGAGTAACCGACATAGCCCAACGGATTAGTAAGCTGAAGTGGCAGTGGGCCGGCCATATAGCTCGAAGAACCGACAACCGATGGGGAAGAAAGGTTCTCGAGTGGCAGCCCCGTACCGGTAGGCGAAGTGTAGGGCGTCCCCCCACAAGATGGAGTGACGACCTGGTAAGACATGCAGGAAGTCGATGAATGCAGGTGGCTCGGGACCGTGCTTTGTGGCATTCCTTGGAGGAGGCCTATGTTCAGCAGTGGACTTGTGAAGGGCTGTAATGATGAATGATGATGATGAGAGGTAAGGTGTGTAAATATAAATCTGTCTTTCAAATAAGAAGGAGTGGTCGGATTGAACAGAATGCAGTAAAGAAGATGAAGAATTTGAGTATTCCTGCGAAGGCGAATCGGTAACCACTTGAGCTTATGGCGAAATTCGGATATGTGGTCATACTTTCGTAACCCAAATATAAACCTTATGCAATAATTTTGAAGCCGCTCAAGTTTATTAAGTTGCTCGACTGTTAGGTCAAGATAACAAGTGTCTGCGTAGTCAAGGATCGGTAAAAGAAGAGACTGAGCCAGCGCAACTTTAGTAGGAATGGGGAGAACATTGCGTAATCTTCGAAGTGAACCAACTGCGGCAAACGTTCTTCGACTTACTTCACTCACTTGCGGTCCCCAAGACAAAGTCTGATCGAACATAATACCTAGATTCTTAACTTTGTCACTGTATGGGATAAGTGTCCCTTCGAATATGACTGGCGGGAGCAGTGACAAAGTTAACCGAGAGATTAATTTTGAACTCCCAATAATAATGGCTTGAGTCTTCAATGGATTAACTTTAAGCCCAAATGAATTACACCAATGAGAAAAACGAATAAGATCTTCATTAATTAACCTAATTGTATAGGGAAGATCCGCAATCTTACATTGAGAGTAGATTTGTAAATCGTCTGCATATAGGTGGTAAAGAGAAGTAATGTGGGAACAGATCGAATTGATGAAAATAGAGAACAATAGAGGAGACAACACGCCACATTGTGGGACGCAAAACAGCAGACCAATCAGAAAACGTGTCTTGAATTTGTACACGTTGCCGGCGCCCTTGCAAGTAACTATGAAACCAACCAATTACTTCAGGAGATATGTTAAGAGAACTTAGGACAGCGAGTAAAACATCAAAGTCTACAGTATTGAAGGCATTACTAAAGTCAAGCAATGTCAATACTGTAACCTGCTGATTATCCATGCCTAGGCGAATATCATCAGTGATTCTAACCAAAGCCGTAGTCGTACTATGACCGGGACGGAAACCAGATTGGAATGAATTCAAAAGGTTATGATTGGACAGGAAATTGCTCAGCTGTTGGTATATTAGGCGCTCGAGTACTTTAGAGAGAAAGGAAACGATAGATATAGGACGGTAATCCTTATATGTCGGATTAGATTTTTTAGGGAGTGGAGTTACTAGGCCGTCTTTCCAGGATGAAGGAAAAACACTGGTGTCAAGGGAACGATTTAAAATAAGTGTAAGGATAGGAGCTAAAAGATCGAGTAATGATAATCATCTTAAGACTAATGCTGTCAGAACCAACTGCGTCGGAAGTAATGGCTAATATATTCTTCTTAACATCACTGACAGTAACTTGGCTAAAGACAAAAGAGGAAAAATTGGGAGTTGATATAGCAGAAAGTTGAGCAAGTGTATTTTTCTTCGTAGCACTGTCTATAATGGCGCTAGATAGGAAATGAGCATTAAGCTTATTTAAATTTAAATTAAGAGATTCTACATTACGCTTTGCTTTTCCAACCCCTAAAGATTTGAGAAAATTCCAAACTTTAGTTGAGTTATCTTCCTCAACAACAGGTTTATAGATATGGCGTCGTTGACTATCTCTGCACACCATATTGCAGCGATTTCGATTTAGCATTCATGATTAAGAGAAGAATTAAATCAAAAGATACTATGAAGATTTATTGTCTAAGATCTCTTCTGGCTAGGTTCGGAAGCTATTATCAACTTTGGCCAAAATGCTTGAATTTTTTTTTTTTTGAATTGAAACTATCATTGCGTCAAATGTATAAAAATTAATTAGTCGGGAACCGCGTGAAAAATAAATTGTTATGTGATAGTTTAAAAAAAGCATCCGCCTCTTTACCACAATTACGTGTATTATCATAACCATCACTAATAAAACAACTCTACTAACCCCAATACCACTACAACCACTAGAATAGGAAACATAATAAACAGTTATCTGTATCTAATATAATAAATTCCCGCATAACTCCTGATTCCTTAAAGCTTTTTCTGTCAATTACAAGAATCGTATATAGGTTTGATAAGGACAAGAGAGCATTCTAGACTACAATTTCTATAGTTTTAGACGTTTTTAGTTTTGTATATACAGATAATTATTATCAACATCCAATTTATGGTAACTCAAAATATTATTACTAATATTAATTATTACTATTATTATATTCATATAATTAGGTACTCAATTCACGATTCTAGAAAAATGTCTAGTGACAGAGCAACATTTTAGAAAACATTTAAATTAAGAAATTATATAAAAAGGACTTTCTAGCTTTATACATTTAAGTTTTTTGTAATAAAATTAGCGAGTGTAACGACACCCGTGTCTGCTTCGTAGTCGCTGCGTAACTTGATTAAGTTGTTTTGTCGTGATAGGAAGCTTAATAAGTTCTTAAAGTTCATTACATTTTAAAGTTATACTTCTCTTCTTTCTTCCCCGTGTAGTGGCGGGAAAGAATACTCACTACCCCATGTCTTCCCGTGGGTGTCGTAAAAGGCGACAGAGGGAATTGAAACAGGAGATGGGCAGCAGCATCTTTCTGATAACAGCAAACAGCAATAAAAAAAACTGCGGTTGCCAACCCGCTCGCCAAACGGGGCAACTATGGCAATATACCCCCCATAAGAGTAAAGAAGAGACGGCTCCCAGTCCCCGGCGGCCCCGCTATTCCTGGCTACGGTGGCGACCATGGTAACGGCGGGGCAGGGGGTGCTAAGAATCTCCGATGGAGGTTCGGTTGAAACCTAAAACGACTCGACCTGGCAACTTATAACGCACGCACCCTGAGGACTGACGAGAAGATCCTGGAGCTTGAAGAAGAGATAGACAAGTTGCGCTGGAATATCATAGGATTATCCGAGGTCCGAAGAGAGGGCAATGGGCAATGCAATCCGGCAACGTGTTCTATCATCGGGAGGGCGACCATCTGTCCCAAGGAGGTGTCGGACTTATCGTCCACAACTCTCCGTTAAAAACGTTATAAAGATTGGGAGTGTGTTGACGAGGATTACGTATCATATACTCAGAATCACCAAACAGTATTCGCTGAAGGTCATACAGGTTTAAGCACCAACCTCGGCACGTCCTGATGAGGAGATGGAGGAAATGTATGAGGATATCTCTATCTCTAGAGTCATGTATTCTCCGAAACCCACTATACGGTGTTAATGGGTGACTTCAACGTAAAACTAGGCACAAGAGAGAACGGTGAGCTGAAAGTAGGGAAATTCGGAATAGGGCAACAGAATCCAAGGGACCAGCAGCTGGCCGACTTCATGGAGAAAAAGGGACTCTTTATGATGAACTCTTTCTTTCAGAAGCGGCCCCACAAGTAGTTGATCTGGTCGAGCCTCGACGGTTCGACAAAAAATGAGGTTGACTTCATTATGACGACCAGACGACAACTGTTCAGTGATGTCTCATTGATCGCCAGGGTGAAAACCGGCAGCGATCACCGAATGGTTAGAGGCACACTGAACCTAAACGTAAAGTAGGAGAGGTCACATCTAATGAAGTCAACGCTCCGTCCCCCTCGTGCTCTGTTCCAAAGTCCCCAAACCTTTCAGCTTGAATTACAAAACCGTTTTCAATGCCTAGAAGACTGCAATTAAGTGGACGATATGAATGACAAGCTCGTGGAAACTGTACATGCGGTCGGAGCTAAGTTCCGCAAGACCCGCTGCAGAAGAACACAAAAACTCTCCGATCACACTCTTAATCTCATGGCAACAGCCAATAAATAAATAACAAGAAGGGATATAAAGCTGCAGTCTTCAGTAGATTTGACAGCATACAGTCAATTGAACAGACAGATCTCCAAATGCATGCGGTAGGACTTACGCAACTTTAATATTGCTCGTATTAAAGAAGCGATTGAGCGGAACCAGGGCTCCAAAGGCTTTGCTAGAGATCTATCTGCCAGAAAGAGCCAACTTTCGAAGCTAAAGACCGAGTGTGGCAGCGTCATTTCCGGGACACCTGAGATTTTGAGTGAGATTGAGAGTTTCTATGGGCAGCTGTACACATCATCATTGGAGCCACACGCAATTGTGAGTAACGATCCAAAAGCGAATCTTATCTAACATTATTCCGGATATCATATCCCGGACGTCAGTCTGAGCGAGATTAGAATGGCTCTCCAGCGCCTTCAAAACGGCAAGGCCCCAGACGAGAATGGAATTACAGCGGAGCTTTTGAAAGCGGGTGGAAAACCGGTACTTGAAGTCCTTCAGAAGCTCTTTAATTCCGTCCTCCATGGTGGCATTACACCGGAGGCGTGGAGTAGAAGTGCGGTGGTGTTGTTCTTCAAGAAAGGTGACAATGCTCTCTTGAAGAACTACAGACCGATTTCCCTTCTGAGCCGCGTCTACGTGCTGTTTTTGAGAGTCATTACTAATCGTCTCGCGTGCAGACTTGACGAATTCCAGCCTCCCGAACAAGCCGGTTTCCGAAAAGTCTAGCGTTTAGCACCATAGTATAGAATAGAATAGAATATTTTTTATTCAATATAGATCACATGTGTAATTCTTATTGAGTCATTTTTTACTTTACCACTGGTTCGAAAAAAAACCTCTGTCCTGGGAAGAACCAGTAAGAAACCCGGCGGGACTTTTTTTTAAAAGCATATTTTACATTAATATTTTACATGATTGGTAGATACAAAATTTATTTTAGAAACAGCTTGGAAGCGACCACCTCATTCCCAGGGGTTATTATCAACCATGTATTAATTTATACTATAATAACCCTTTTTATACAGTTTCAACTTAACAAAACATTTAAACTTGGTAATAGAGAGAGCCTGTACACTTCCCGGGACCCTGTTGAAATAGCGTATACATTGCCCCATGAATGAATTACTGACTCTGTAGAGTCGAGAAACTGGTATCACTAGCTTGTGTTTGTTCCTAGTGTTTACAGAATGTACATCACTTTTATTACTAAAACTACCTTTGTTTTTGTGAACATACATTAAATTTTCTTAAATGTACTGAGAGGCCAAAGTTAGTTTTAAATATGTAGCTCTAATGGCCCTCTTCTGTAAAACAAAAATAGTTTCTGAATCAGTTGCATTTCCCTATAGCAAAATCCCATAAAACTATATGCTATGAAAATAACTGAAATAAACTAATCTAGCTGTCTCGACACTAGTGAGACCTGTAATCTTTTTTACAGCATAGGCTGCAGAACTAAGTCTGCTTGCTAGTTTGGACATATGGGGGCCCCACTGAAGCTTTGCGTCGAGAGTGATGCCAAGAAAAACAGTGGATTCAACAGGACTCAGTTCTTTCCCATTTAAAAACACATTGGTACTCAGATTTATAACATTCGTTGTTGTAAATTTAATACACTTAGTTTTATTTTCGTTCAAAAGTAGATTATTAACGTTAAACCAATGCACTAATTTTGATATAGCATTACTCACTTCGTCACATTTAAATAATTGACGTTTAAGTTTAAAAATCAAGGAAGTATCATCAGCAAATAATACTATATCATGATTAGCCCTTACAAGAAAAGGTAAGTCATTAATATACACTAGAAATAGGAATGGGCCAAGAATGGAGCCCTGAGGGATACCCATTAGTACAGGTGACCCGGAAGAACTTTTATCATTCATAATAACATTCTGCATTCTATTAATTAAATATTAAATAATGAGTTTAAGCGCTGTGTTCTTGACACCATAGTACTGTAGCTTCCTGATTAATTTCTCATGGTGAATGCAGTCGAAGGCCTTGGAAAGCTCACAAAATATACCCAAAGCATCTTCTGAATTCTCCCATGCACAAAAAATATGTTTAATAAGCTCATCTCCAGTGTCAGTTGTCGAGCGACCCCTTGTAAACCCGAATTGATTTTTATGTAGCAATTTATTAATATTAACGAAACTTAACATCTGATCCAAAATTATTTTTTCAAAAATTTTACTAAACGTTGGTAGTACAGGAATTGGTCTAAAATTGGCGGGGTCTAATGTATAACCAGATTTAAATAAAGCTATGACTTTACTATGTTTCCTTATATCAGGAAACACACTAGATTCGACGCTTGTATTATACATAGACCACATACATACCCTTCGGCAAATTGTACAGAAGTCCGAGAAGTAAAATTTGCCACTATGTCTTGCGTATGTGGACTATGAGAAAGCTTTTAATTCCGTCGAAATTTGGGCGCTGCTGAGGTCCTTTCAGCGGTGCCAAGTTGACTGTCGGTATATCGAAGTGTTAAAGTGCTTGTACAGTAGGGCTACGATGGCTATCCAAGTACAGAATCAGAGTACGAAAGCAATCCAATTGCAGAGAGGTGTAAGACAGGATGATGTCATATCCCCGAAGCTCTTCGCCGCTGCATTGGAAGAATCGACGGATTCAACTCGGTTGAGCAGCGTTCGGGAAATTACGGCACATCTTCTAGTCAGGTATACCTCAAAACTTGAAAACGAGACTGTACAACCAGTGCGTGTTGCCAGTGATGTTCTCGGAGTTTCTCTGAGAGATAAACTTAGAAATGAGGATATCCGCAGTAGAACCAGAGTGACCGACATAGCCCAATGGATTAGTAAGCTGAAGTGGCAATGGGCCGGCCATATAACTCGAAGAACCGACAACCGATGGGGAAATAAGGTTCTCGAGTGGCAGCCTCGTACCAGCACGCGAAGTTTTGGGCGTCCCCTCACTAGATGGAGTGAGGACCTGGTAAGTTATGCAGGAAGTCGATGGATGCACGTGGCTCAGGACCGTGCTTTGTGGCATTCCTTGGGGGAGGCCTATGTTCAGCAGTAGACTTGTGAAAGGCTGTAATGATGATGATGATTTGGAGCGTTTGGGAAAAATTATGAGAGTGAATTTTTACGATGCGCACGCACACCGACGCCTAAAAACGACACCATGAAGTTGTTACGATGCGCGCGCACACTGGCACCTAAAAACGACAACTTCAGAAGGTAATTGTATCTCAATTTTTTTTTTGCTTTGTTACGATAAAGAATTATAACTTCCTACATGCATATATAAGTACACACACACACATTTTTTTTCATTATTTTTCACACAATTAAACACAGCAGCATTGAGCAATATTAGTGTAAAGGTATGTGATTTTTTTATTATTTTTTTTATATCTTTAGGTTAAGGTATATTTTGCTACGGACCAATGTTATTTATTTTTAAGTCATTGATGCCTGAAATAACGACACTGTATTGTGTTGTAAAAGTTACATATAGTCATTAGTCATAACAATATACATTTTTTATTGTAATTTTTCCAGTACAGTTCTCTTTTCCCATCTCCTGTCTGTTTCCCATTATCGCCTCTTACGACACCTACGGGAAGATATGTGGTAGTGGATATTCTTAACCGCCACTATACGGCAGCTTAATTTATTTATTTTTTATTCCTCATGAGCACATAAACATTTCACAGCACACATTTAAATAAAGGTTACATAATATAAAAATTTAATTAACAGTGGTAGAACCACGCGGCAGCTTTTGCTGTCGCACGGATGGGCCGGCTCGAACCGGGGTGGTATCACAACCTCACAGAATACCAGCGTGAAGTAGAGATTTACCTCTGGGTTTCGCTTGGTGAGTGTAGGTGGCCGGAGGCCCTTTTTACTGGAAATGAGGCATTCCATCTTAGTCCTCACGGGTGACAACGCATCTACATTTTGATTTGTAATAGAGCATAGATGTAGATGTCTATGGGCCGCAGCAACCACTTACCATCAGGTGGACTGTGTGCTCGTTTGTCACTCGATCCTATGAAAAAGATATAAAAATTATGAATTACGTTGATTTGAACAGGTAATTTGACATACGTCTTTGATATAATTTTTAAATATTTACAATAAATGTATGCATGTAGGCTTTTAATAACCATAATAATATTTAATATTTACAAAAAAAAACTTCTATTTTGGTAAGAGCCCTGAGTAGACACTGTTATTTTAAAAAGTCACATGTCCATCCTGGGAATAAGCAATTCAAGGATGTGCCGGTTTTACTCCCTAGAGGAGGAAACGCCTTTACACATTCTGACTAATTGCGGAGCCTTAATGCGCAAACGCAGCAATCATCTGGGAAACTATGTACTTCACACAAAAGAAGTGAAATTACTCACAGGTAAGCAACTCCCTAATCATTGAGGACGTAGGGCTTAGCTATAGACATAGCAGCGATCACAATAGATCTTTTAGGTTGCAGTGATACTGTTCTCTAGACTTACATAGCTGATCGTACCATATAAAAAAGCTCTTTCCTTGATAGTCCCTAAGTCGTATCGGTCCGGAAAAATCGCCGGTGGTAAGCTATTCGACAGAGAGGTCGTACACGGAAGAAAACTCCTAGTGAAACATACAGTGGTAGACCGCCAAGTATCCAGATTGTGAGGATGGTATCGTGAACTTTGACGCGATTTGCGTTCGTGAAATTCAGCGGCTTGAATTATTTCGAACAATTCCACAGAGACTCCCCGTGGTAGTGCAATAGAAAATGCAAAGGGATGCAATACGCAGCGCCACTGAATCGAGCCGATCAGAAAGAACTCGTTCATCGACGATTCGAATCGCTCTGCGCTGGATGCGTTCAAGTAAAAGGAGCTGGCACTGAGGTGCCCCGGCCCGAAGAGGAAAACAGTATTCCATGTGAGGCCGTACTTACGCTTTTTAAAGTTCCAAGTAATGTGCCGGCATGAAATATTGTCTCGCTCGGCTGAGCACGCCAAGCTTTTTAGAGGTCTATTCGACCCTTTCCTTCCAAGTGACCACGATACTACACACTATTTGATATATTCACGCCAAGGATTCCAATGCTAACTGAAGCAGCAAAGGAAATGCCTTGAAACTGAAGAAATACGACAAAGGGGTTCTTTTTAGCGGTAAAAGTGCAAACGTGTGTCTTCTGGGGATTGAAGTGGACTAGATTTAGTCGCCCCCAATCCGAGACTTTGTTCAGAAAAGACTCGACTTTAGACAAAAGATTATCCCAGTACTCGGCGACGTTTTCCCGAGAAATATTGGCACAGCCGGTGTATAAGGCATCACCAGTGCTGTCGTCTGCATAGCAATGAATGTTACCAGATTGCAACATATCATTGATATTCAGAAAAAACAGCGTTGGTGATAGCGCGCAGCCTTGTTGAACACAAGCGTTAGTAGGCTTTTTATCAGAGCATGCACCGTCTACTACGACCTTGATGCTCCGATCAGCAAGTAAACCGGTGATCCATTTGTACAATTTCGCGCGAAACCCATAAGAAGGGAGCTTTGAAAGAAGCGCTTTGTGCTAGATCCGAATGAAGGCCTTTGTTATGTACAAAATAACGGCCAATGCCTCCCACTTGGACTCTACTCATTTATAAGTCAGGTAGACCAGAAGATCACCAGCTGATCGAACATGAAAAAAACCGTATTGGCGGAAACTAATCAACTGCTGGTCGTCAAGGTACCTCATGACCTGGCAGTTTATAATGGACTCCATTATTTTTGAGAACAAGGAGGTGATGGCGATAGGCCTTTAGTTGGACGGGTCTGAGCAGTCGCCTTTTTTTCTTCGAGTAGACCAAAGCTATTTTCCATAAATACGGAACTACCCCTTGGGAGTAGGAGTACCCGAAAAGACACGTTGAAACCGGTGTCAACTCCAGAGCACACGTCTTCAGCACAATAGGAGGGATTATATCAGGCCCACTCGACTTGCTGAATTCCAGGGAGAGGAGTGCTTTGCGACGGTTTACACAACGCTCGGTGCGTTGTGTAAACCGCACATCCCGCATGGAACACTCATACCGCGGGATAGTCAGTGGTGTGTTAACCCCGTTATCGAGAGTCGAGTTGGATGCAAAGAAAGAGCATAACGGATCGGCTTTCTCCTTAACGGCATGGGCCAGCGAGTCGTCCTCTCTGTGCAGAGATGGAAGAGATGGAGGACAGAAGTTTCCTTGGACAGCCTTGGCGAGAGATCAAAATGCACGGGTTCCCGAAGTAAGGCGAACTGGCTTCTCGCCATTTGTGTTCATGTGCTCAGATCTTGCCTTGGCAATAACTCTTTTGAAGGAGCTGGAGGCAATAATTTATTTCTTTTTTAGAGCACTGGTGTTTACATCCCGAGACGTTGATGCCTCAGCACAGGCGCGGTAGCACTCCTGCTTAAAGCGTACTGCTATTTTACAGGAGCGACCAAACCATGGCAGGGGTCTGCCTCCGAAGGGCACCACAGAAGATGGAATGAAAAGTTCCATTCTTTGTGGTACCACATCAGCAACAGAATTAGCAGCAACGTCGGGATCGTTCGGCGAGAAGCAAACCCGCCCCGCCAAGAATAGGATGCAAAGAAAGACCGGATACCTAACCCGATCGGCCGACCTATAGTGCCTAACACGGCGGCAGCCTGCAGAATGCCACCGTGATTTCAACGTGAGTGGCACCAAATTCCGGACTAGACAATGGTACAAGGAGCCAAGAGGGACGTCGACGAGAACCTGATATCTGTCCGGATGAGAGGTCAACAGGGCAGGTGCATGATTTGCAACATCTGGAATCGGCGTAGGTGAAGTAAACAATTGTGCAAGAACATATGCCAAGGCAAAGTCATAAACAGATATCCTCGCATGAAAAGTGAAACGTGAACCAAGCTACTCAGCGTGGTGGGAATTAAAATCGCCAGGGATCACGATCTCTGCGGATGGATTCTGCTGTAGCAAGGAATCTGTAGCCATTTGGAAGTGGTCAATGAGACGGTCTGTTTTAGCATTACCAGGTACATGGACAGGTCTGTACCTAAAATAATATATACGTCATAAGTATATAAGTATTAGCCTGAAAGGACACCTGAGTCTCGGTTAAAAAGATTAAGACTGGCTTCGCCATCTCCAGATAGTAGTGGAAAGCGTTAAGTTTGGAATGAAGTCTTATGATGTTGCAAAAATTCACCAATAGCGGGACAGGAGTCGCCTTAGTCTTATTGCTCAAACAGTTTTAGTCGCGAGCGGCATTTCGCCCCCCTCCCACAGAATACGCAGGGCAGCCTGATCACTCAGGAAGAGTAGGATAGCTTGGTCATGGATGATCAGAGAGGGATTTTCCGTCACCAGAGGTGCTGCTACCCTCCTGGGGTAGTTTTTTATTTGAATCTGCTGCGATTTTAAAAGGGGGAAGGGCGGGGGTTGAATGACTACCTGCACTTACCAAGCGAAACGCAGAGGTAAACTTCTACTTCACGCGGTATTCCGTGAGGTCGTGGTACCATCCCGGTTTGAGTCGGCTCATCTATGCGACAGCAAAAGCTGCTACCACTGTTAAGGGGCTACTCCATGCGAACGACCTTGAGCGTTTGTGTGCCGGCCGCGCCAACTCCCTACAATATAGGATCGCGTAAAAAATAATATGTAAGACGCCACCTACCATAGTTTTGTATAACTCAATGCCACCTACTGTACGGACGTAGTATTTTTCAACATCAATAAACTATTTTATGGAAATACACACAGCGTACAACGATAAATGTATTTTAATTTTTTTATTCGGTATATTAGTTGCATTATATTAGAATTATGTATTCTCATATATTATCTAATTATGAAATTTTATAATTAATTATATGTTAAAAATGAAGCATTGAAAATTGTGAGTTTAAAAGATACCTACTCAGTATAGGTAAATAGATAGATAGCTCGCCTTTTGTACAAATATTTCGTGCAATATAGAATAAACAAATAAATAGGATGTTTCGCAGAGTGAGAGTAATATAGAATGAGAGTCGTGGAGGCAGTTTACAAACATAAATTGCACAAGGACAAACATCCAGACCCGGAACGATTATTTGTAGGCCTTACAAATATTTGTTCCGTGCGGGATTCGAACCCGCGGCCCCCAGCGCAACAACTGATTGCTAAGCCACTGCGCCACGGAGCCGTCGCCGGGTTATAGGTATACGTCGTACGTACGTACGTACGTACGTACATACGGGTATACGTCCCGTTTTGAACAGGACTGTCCCTTTTCTCGGTCACCTGTCCCATAGTCCCCAAATAAAGCTCCGGAACACAAAATTGTCCCGTAACTCGTTGGATGAAAGTATTCAAAGCCAACAATCTTCAACATATTTTTTTTAATCGAATATATTTTATGTCTACCTGGAACAAATGCTCCGATAGAAAGAGTATTTTTTTATTTTGAATAAATTGTGGACGTCTGAAAGAAACACTTACGGTTCCAGTTCTAAAGGCGATGTTGCGATGAAAAAAAATTGAGCAGAATTTTATTCTTATTTAAAATCATCACCAACTTTATTAAAGCAAACTTAATCCACTGACAAATGTAATTCATAATTAAAAAAAATGTTGCATTTAATAATTACCTATTTTTAAATGCAACATTATTTTTTAATTTATTGTATAAAGTTATAGTTTTTAGAGTATAAATAAACCCATGTCCTGTTTTGAGTTAAAAAATAAATGGTCAGCTTAGTCTTTTTAGTTAAATTTAGTTTTAATTTTTTTTTAGTTTATAGTAAAAAGTAGGTATATTAGTACCTACTTAGATACTTTTTACCGAATTATAAGTATAGAACACCTTATGTACTCAATTATTTTTTGAAAAAGAAGAAAAAATAAGCAATAAATAATATACTATATTTTAGAAAAAAAACTATAACTTAGTAATACTAATTATAACTTAGAACATAAATGAAAATCTCATAACTGACTTTTTGGCCCGACCCAGGATTCGAACCCGGGACCTCATGATCAGCAGTCGCACTACTACAACCACTAGACTAACGAGGCAGTACTATACCTGTTAAGATATTGTAGTTGGTTATTACGATTATTTTTAACTGTATACTATACTGATAATATTGAATTAGCCTTTTATAGTGTAAATTATAATATTTGTCGAAATGTTAATTATGGATTCGAACCTTACATGCTAATGGTGCTTCATTTTTTTATTTGCATTTACTTCAAAGAAAATACACGCAAAAAGCTACATCGCGCAGTAAAAACACAACAAATATATGTATAACTAATACGAAAAATTATACCTAAAACAAACAAATAATACTACCTATAAAATAACCTAATAAGTAATAATATTATATATAATATAAGACGTGAGCGTGTGCGCAGGCCGATGCTCTGACGAACGACACGGGCTCCACGTTCGAGAGCTCAACGCTCAATGATCCAGCAAGCCCGTGCGCAGTGAATACGCCCAGATTTTAAAATAATTTCTTAATAAAATCAAATTTTGGTCTTTTGAAAAAAATTTTACAATAGAAATGTTCATTAATAAATTGCCTATCCATTGGTGTAAATCGCAAAATAAAATAATACTTACTTTACGAGGAGATGCATGTCATCAATAATAATTTCACATTTATGTGGTTTCGTTGTAAGGAGATTATATTAATATTTATTCCTTTAAAAAAAATTGGATACAGCTCTTATGAAATCAAGATTATGTAGAAATATAATGTGTTTTTTATTTCTTGATATATCTTTTAAATAAAAAGTAGATAGCTCCTAAAAACCGCACAAATAACGACTAGCGCGACATTTTGCTCAACCCGCGCCTTAACATATAGCTGCAATTTAGCTCTACCAAAACACAATATGATTTCGTCCGTAATATCGAATATTGATGTTAATAAAATTAAATATATGTTTATTCTACAACACAGCCATCGTAGCTCAGTGCATAAGCTCCCGCCTTGAAAATACACTTTACGCGAGCAAAAGAAGCTCGATCGCGCGCGGCCATTTCTCTGCTGAGGTGAAGAATATGTCACAAGAAATCTGTATGACGAAGGAATTAAGAATATTACGAGGACTTTTCGAAGTCCTAAACCCCTCTTAGGAAGAAAAGGTCGTATTAGAACTATCGTTATAATGCTTAGGACGAAAGTTGCATAATTATATAAGTTAATATAACTGTAAATCTATTCGTATCCTAATTACTCCATTTAATTTTGCATATTCAATTCCATCCTTATTATTTTAACTATACAATTTCGGAAATCCGTAAACACTCACAGTAACCATTAAAATTTCATGTATAGGTTGAATGCTACGAACTCGTTAATTGTATAATTGTTAAATGTGTAATTGTTAAATGTACCAGCGAGTACATCATTTAAGCTATGAAATTTTAAGCTTTTTGCTAGAATCAAAACAAATGAAAATTATATATCTAATATACCTATATATCTAATAGTAAAGAATAATTTATATTCAATATAAATTATAACATAATACATATTAAAAGTTTTTTTTTAATTTACCACTAATTCGGTAAATACTTTTGTGGTGGAGTAGTTTATATTGTAATGCCGACTCTACACAGCAATACTGAATGCCCTTTTATCACCATAACTTAAATTTAAAAATCTTTTGTTGGATTATTTTGTGACATTTCATATAATTAAAACAACAATTTTGATTAATGAACTTGAGGTTGTGACATTTCATATAATTGAAACAACAATTTTGATTAATGAACTTGAGTGATGTTGAGCTTAGGAAACTCGAAGATGCTCTTCAAATTAGATAAAACACGGTGTGTTTTATTATTCCGTTTTAAATGCGTATGTGTTCTTAATCGTAATAAATAAACTTGACCATTTCCAAGTTTCTAAGTTAAAATTAGTAAGCTCTCAGATATTAAGGTTTTAGTGTCAGATGCTGCAAATTTACAAAATCCCTTAGCTACCGTTTCACTCACTTTGTACAGGATATTTGATATAAAACATGACTGCCGGCAGTGTAAGTAAAAACATATGATAAACTCCAGATTTAACAACAGCACATTATCATATATGATAAACTAACATTCATTTTTAAATATCATGATAACATAAAAACGTTTCTGAATGATTTATTAAAAACAATTACAGCAGGGAAGCATAATACTATCGTTTTCTTCTTCTCTATAACTCTATTGCAGGCTTTGTTCGTTCCTGGTCACGAGCCTCTCACCTCTTCTAACAGGACAAAACTAAACGTCTCGCACCTTTAACGATGCTCCTCATTGTTAATCTGGGTATTTTTGTCTGATGTAAACACGGTATAATGTAGTTACACTGTCATTCATTATAAACCACACAATATTTTTAGCATACTCCATATTAGGCCCTTATAGCACCCACTGGAAGAAACGAGGTGATAGATATTAAGTCGTTACCCCAAATATGTTCCAGTAATAATATAATTATCAAAAGTAATAATTAAATTTAAGGAAAATTTAAAACAATCTAACGTACTTATTTTCCATTATTTCACTTGTAAATCATGAAAAACAATTGAATGTAATTGTTTTCAATATTAAAATTCCTTTATTTATTAAATTATGAACATTTCAAGAAATCTGATTAACATCTTTTTTACTCCTAGTTACTTTTCATTATTTACTTTGCATTTATCATTTATTTACACGTTCACTTGCAACCTTTACCTAAAATAAGACGCAAATACCTAAATTCTTCATAAATAAATTTGGGAATTCGCTGTCTTTGATGTCAGGAAAAATTAACATTAACGCCCAAAATTTGAGGGCACGAAAGTTTTCAAAAGATGTCAGAATATTACACGGTTCATTGAGTATTCTAGAACAAAACTGTAAGAGCAATGCTTGTGTTACAGTGTTAAAGAATCTTTACTTATACACGACAAAATATATTATTGCAAAACAGTATCAATACAAGCTAGAAATTTCAATTCAATTTTCAGTCGATACGTGTTGTGTAAGCATACAATTTATTTTATTAAAAATAAGAGCCAAAACCACTTTCAAGAAATTTATCACATTTCTTTTATGAGGACGTAAGTCCCTAAACCGGACTTGGGTTAAATTTCATGTTGGATACCATTTGAGCTTTGATGGCATGCAATTTATCTGAGCCTTTCTTTCGAAAGATTCCTTTCGGTCCAAAACGACCACACTCGCTTCCCTATACATTCGACTAGCTCATGTTTTTCAATTCTACATAAAATAAGTTTTTATGTAGCAAAACTCATCTCTTAATTTTTCATTATAAAATTCCTTACAATATCCATATTGAAAAAATATAGTACTATATTTTTCTCCATATTATAGATATGTCTATATTTTATGTAACAAGTTAATCATGTAACAATGTTAAGAATGAAACGTCGGGAATTATAATAGTAAATTAAACGCGATAAAATCCGTAAAAAATTGTTTTATTCAACGTTAACAAATTACCCAAATTCTCACAACAACAACTTTCTTTACCATCATAATACCCAAACACGGCTGCCAAATGTGCCAATTGTGGCATTTGCCCCTTGTATATCACTATGTAGTGCTATTTTTAGCAATTATATATAATTATAAAATGCTATAATATTAATGATCTGAAGGAATCTGTAACGAAGATATCCGTAGAAAACCCATAGTAAGTGACATAGTTAAAGCTCAAGTAGCATCGGATCACAGAACCGATAACCTACGTGAAAATTTTTTTCCAAGTGGTAGCCTGCTAGCGGGAAGCAGAGTGTAAGGAACGTCTCAAGTAGATGGGATGATTATCTACAAAATAACATCGAAGTCAATCACTGCAGGTGGCTGTAAGCCGCATTTTGTGGCAATGTTTAGGGAGAGAAAAACGCTGTTCTCGGTGTCGTTGATAGGTACTGTATCCTTGCCTACCTGCGATCTTATTGTATAAGCATGACGTAGGATAAGGAACGGTTTGACTCCATGAATACTAGTACTAGACCTACTGTGTATGCACACACACACACACACACACACACACACACACACACACACATACGCAAGCACGCACACACGCATACACGTGAGTGCGTGTATGCGTGTGTGCGTGCGTGCGTATCCTTCCATTGTAACGAAATTGCGGGCAAGAAATAGTATATATAATAAATACAACGTTGCTTTTATAACACGTAAGAATTGTTACGTAAATATATTTTGACGTTTCCACACGAAACCATTTTTGTTTCTATTTCCTTTACCTAACGTAATATTACGAAACACATCCTGAAGGAGTTGACAAAACTATGTTAGCGTCAACACGTTTTCTACAATTATATTATCAATTATATGAAATGTCGCAAGATATTTCAGACTAACGTAAAGGTAGAACTAAGGTAACGGTATTTATGTTCGTCTGATGATGTTGTGCCTATTGTAAGCGATCATAATAATATCTGTATTAAAAATTATTGAAATTTAATGATAAATAAATATTTATGTTGGCACATTGCCGTAGCAGCTAATATTTTTAAAGACCTTACCGCCCTCGTCACTGTGCTCATCTTCGCAATGTAACGTACTCAGGAAATATTATACTTTTTAAGAAAACATATAACATTTATATTAATAATTTTTAAGTGCAACTAGTCATCCAGCTTAAGTTTATCTAAACTGAAAAAGAGGGGCAGAAAGTAAAAAGTCGGGTAAATAATTTCACTGTGTAAAAAATTATTTCAAAATCGGTTATTCGTCAGTCAGAACCCTAAAGCACTAAAATGGCTGAATTAAAATCAGAGTTTCACATAATCGTGTATTAACATGGGTACTTTGTGTGTGAAGATCTACCAGAAGAAAAGGTGGTATTAAGCAAGTTTTAAAATAAAATCAACGAAAATGAATCTAAACAAATCCGCTTAGTAACAAAAACAGGCTTTAATAAATCCGTGTCTATGTTAATTTTTATAGAATATGGGTGACAAACGAGCGCACAGTCCACCTGATGGTAAATTGATGCTCTGGCCCATATACATCTAGATTTATTCGCAAATAAGAATCAAACTGCAGAAGCGTGGTCCTAGCTTGACCGGGAGAAGACCACGCTTTCACAAAATACCAGCGTAAAATAGCAGCTTAATGTTGCTATATATATATATATATATATATATATATATATATATATATATATATATATATATATATATATATATATTATAAAGTAATGAAAAATGAAATGGAAGTACATAACTAACGGCAAATTCATGACTATTTCTTATATCTGATCTTGCCTTTCAAAAGAATTGGGTCGGAGATAAATTTCGTTGGACAGAGATCGAAGTTTTCATAGCTAGATATTTGTTCTTGCTTCTCTCCTAAACATGCATTTTATGTGCAGGAGAGTGCTTACTGGCGCATGATATGATCATTAGCTAAATCAAGAATCTCAATAAAAATTTTCATATTATCAGTTAATTTATTACTCGTGAATAACGTTACCGTTGCAGCCTATCAAAAGTACACTGTTGTACGTAGGGCTCCCCCATAGATTTCCTCATTGGAAAAATGTTTACCATAGATAATGACACATAGATAATGGCGCCATATGTAATGGCAGTATAGTTGGCAACCACAGTTTTTAAATCTAGTTATTTTATTTCCCGCATCCGACTAATGGAGTAACATGAACAGTCCAACATTTCATAATAGCGACAAAATGCTCAACTCTTTTTCAAACTGGAATTAACTTTCTTCTTTTTAACAATTATAGTAATAAACGAGAGATATTCTGTTAAGAGATTTTCATACGAATCGAGATGCATTCGATAGTTAACAATGCTTAAGAATTTCCTTTGAACCTTTTCAATTTTATCTTCATAAACCGAGTAGAATGGATTCCAAAAGGGGGGCACATATACTAGATGAGATCTAACCAATGACTGATAAGGGCAGACAAAAGTATCTTTGTATTTAAATGATCTATCTATCGATCTTTAATCGACACCACCACTTTTAGGAATGTCTGTGTTGGTGAGATTAAGTGTAATTTTTCGAGGTAAGGTTTCGAATACCACCCATAAACACACGATCAAAAATTTTGGTTTAAATACCAAAAACCAGGACTAACATGGATAAAAGAGCATCATTACACAAAATATGTGTCCTCCGCAATAAAATTATATAATAATAGTATGTTTTTTATGTGTTACTTCATAACTTTTAACTGGATGAACCGAGTTCGATGATTATTTTCTTATTTGAAAGCTGGTGCTTCACATCATCCTCTATAAATTTCTGATCTGATGATTTGATCAAGGTCTGATCAATAGTTTTTGAGTTATTCTTAATAATTTATATTGAAGTCGGCTGTACAAACTTTTTAATTTTTAATTATTTTACTTTGCATGATTTTTTTTCTTTTGGTTCTGTTTCGTCTCCGATAAAGTATATATATAAATATAGCTTCTACAAACTATTTTAGCATTAACTAATTTGATCTGGTTTAAAAATTATACATATTTAATGTACTGTATAGCAGGTGTATTAATGATTTATTATTATTGTATATATAATTATTTATTATTGTTGTATTGATATTAATTATAATAATACTATTATTATAATTAATATCAAATTGCAATTAAACATTCTTGAAAGTTATACGAATGTCATTGCCATTCGCTTTATCAATATTATTAACAAAGTGCATTTACTTAATATTACAAATATTTACTTTCTATCTATATAGATTCTATAATCTAAGGTTTCTTTCAACTAGATTAAAGATAAAGTATTTTAAGATTTTCTCAATTAAAAATAGTCTTCTCAGAGAAGAAATAAGTGTAAGTATATATATATATATATATATATATATATATATATATATATATATATATATATCTTAATTGAACAAGAGGATTGCATTCACTTTAGCACAATTTTGTACACCACACAGAGTCACAACGCATCGAATATCGTGAGAATTTTTGCGCCACAATTATGCGATACAAATCGGATCATTTCAGAGACTTCTTAAAGTCCTGTTACTACTAAGCCTATAAATAAGAAATCCATCCATTCATTCTATACAGCCTATCACAAGACCACTGCTAAAAATAGGCCTCCATTATAGACTGTCTCATAAATAAAAATATCCCTTAGATTTGAAAAACTTGCCATGCTTGGCGTTTGGTAGGCGCGGCTTTTTTATTATTATTAAATTTTAATTTTTTTTTGTTTTTTAATTTTTTGCCTTAGAGTATTAAACTAACTAGTTAGTTGAATACTCTAAGTTTTTTGCCCATATTCTGTTTCAGTTTCCTTTTGGCGCCTCTTACGAAATCTTCGGGATGATAGTGGCAGCGTAGTAGGGACTAAAGAGGATTGTGAAACAAAACATAGTACGATTATATTAGCATCTTTTTCCCGTTATCTTATATCAATTGAGAAATTCAAATTAATGTAAAATATCCCTCCAATCCATTATTTAAATTAATTTCACGACTAATTTAATAACAAATATTGTTGTAAATTGATAACAAATGTTATATTTGCGTTCACTGTTTCACAATTTATAAGAGATTATTATATTTAATTTTTTATTTATCAATATTTTTCCTTTATTAAATTTTCCTTGTAAAAAGTAGACATCACAATTAATACAATCCGTTGTGTTGAATGAGTTCTGCGTGGAACTAGTCTTTGTTGGCAATCCATGGGGACCTTTCTTTTTTCGGGAACGAGCATTGTGAATTTTAATTATGTATTCCTCTTAGTATGAATATTTAATAGCTTGACACTGCTTTTTACGTTAGTTTATATTTTTAGAAGATAACATATTAAAGAATATTAAATAACTGCCTACTAAATAAGAGTGCGCTATCGAAAAGTTTAATTCACGCACTTACACTTAATGCTTTTATTAAAAATAAAAAATACTTTTATTCTACTATATTTACAGGATATAAATGACTATTTAAAATATAGAGAATATAATTAAAATACAAATACACTACAAAGTCAAAATATGTTAATATAATATGCTAGTAACATAATTTTTCTAATTTTTTTTTACAAGTATATAATTATATCAACAGAAAAATCTCTTTAAAAATTGCTCTTTTTACTCTTGGATGAAATTCAAATCTATATGAATAATATTTTTTTTCTTATTACTTAAAAAAAGAAGATAAAATGCATATCATATAAAATGAATATATCTTTTCGTTGAACCAAAGATATTTAAATATAGTATACCTATATATTTCAAGTTCTTTGCGTTGAACCCACATTCACTTGGCAGCGACCCTTGCAGAGTTCATTTAAAATTCCTTATCAACTACAAAATGTCTCCTTCGCCTTTTAGGGTAAAACAATATTAAAACAAATTTAGTCGTATTTTCGAACCTAGGAAACCGCATTGATTTTCATAAATCAACAGATATAAAAAAAATGTAAGTGTCTACCTGTAATATATAAATAACTGCCTCTCATCGAGCTCAGGCGTTTATTTGCAATTAAGATATGAAAAGCCTTTTTAAAATGATTGCCTGTCTATCTGATTGTCTAGCCATGCGGATCTTTGGAATGGCTAAACCAATCTCAATGAGTTTCATTGCAATTGGATTAGCTATTCCAAACATCACGAACATATAGAGAGAAATACCACGAGTAATTTTCATTTATACTTAAACTTTAAGTGAGATTTCAGGTAATGAGATGGCAACAGCATCTTTCTGTTAATATAATTATGGCAAATACCTCTTCTATAACCCTATGGACAATCAATAAGGAGACATATGTACTGCAGTGGGCTTTTGAATGGCACAGCCATGAATGAACGATGTATGGATGAAAATTTCAATTTCTTCTGTTACTACAAAAATATTAAATACTAGCTGTGCCCGCGACTTCGTTCGCATGTAGTCATTTTCTCCAATTCTTTTATATTTTCAAACCGAGTATATTATCATCATCATCATCATTTCAGCCCTTCACAAGTCCACTGCTGAACATAGGCCTCCCCCAAAGAATGCCACAAAGCACGGTCCTGAGCCACCTGCATCCATCGACTTCCTGCATGTCTTACCAGGTCGTCACTCCATCTCGTGGGCGGACGCCCTACACTTTGCCTACCGGTACGAGGCTGCCACTCGAGAACCTTTCTTCCCCATCGGTTGTCGGTTCTTCGAGCTATATGAGCGGCCCACTGCCACTTCAGCTTACTAATCCGTTGGGCTATGTCGGTTACTCTGGTTCTACTGCGGATATCCTTATTCCTAAGTTTATCACGCAGAGAAACTCCGAGCATAGCCATCTCCATAGCTCGCTGAGTGACCTTGAGCTTCCTCATACGGCCAGCAGTGAAGTACCACGTCTCAGTTCCGTAAGTCATCACTGGCAACACGCACTGGTTGTACAATTTCGTTTTAAGGTTTTGAGATATGTCTGACGAGAAGATGTGTCGTAGCTTCCCGAACGCTGCCCAGCCGAGTTGAATCCGTCGATTGACCTCTCGATCGAAGTTGGACTTACCTAATCGGACTATTTGTCCCAGGTAAACATACTCGTCAACAACTTCGAGCTTAGTGCTCCCAACAACTACCGGCATAGGTGTGACATGGACATTAAACATAATCTTTGTTTTGTCCATGTTCATCTTAAGACCTATCCGTTGGGAGACACTATTGATGTCATTGACCATAGTGCTTAAGTCCTCCAGCGATTCTGCCATAAGGACTATATCGTCGGCAAATCGAAGGTGAGTGATGTACTCGCCATTGATGTTAATACCGTATCCTTTCCAGTCCAGAAGCTTGAAAACGTCTTCCAATGCACCTCTCTGCAATTGGATAGGTTTCGTACTCTGGTTCTGTACTGTTCTGGTTCGGATAGTCATCGTAGCTCTACTGTACACACTCTTCAGCACTTCGATATACCGACAGTCAACTTGGCACCGCTGAAGGGACTGCAGCACCGTCCAAATTTCGACGGAATTAAAGGCTTTCTCATAGTCCACATATACCAGACATAGTGGCAAATTGTACTCTTCGGACTTCTGTACAATTTGCCGTAGGGTATGTATGTGGTCTATGGTGCTAAAGGCCTATCGGAAACTAGCTTTTTCGCGAGGCTGGAAGTCGTCAAGTCTGCGCGCGAGACGATTCGTAATGACTCTCGAAAACAGCACGTAGACGCGGCTCAGAAGGGAAATCGGTCTGTAGTTCTTCAAAAGAGCGTTGCCACCTTTCTTGAAGAACAAGACCACCGCACTTCTGCTCCACGCCTCCGGTGTAATGCCGCCATGGAGGATGGAATTAAAGAGCTTCTGAAGGACTTCAAGTACCGGTCTTCCACCCGTTTTCAGAAGCTCTGCTGTAATTCCATCCTCGCCTGGGGCCTTGCCGTTTTTAAGGTGCTGAAGAGCCATTCTAATCTCGCTCAGACTGACGTCCGGGATATCTTCGGAATAGTGTCGAATAAGACTCGCTCTTGGATCGTTACTCACACTTGCGTATGGCTCCAACGATGACGTGTACAGCTGCCCATAGAACCTCTCAATCTCACTCAAAATCTCAGGTGCCCCGGAAACGATGCTGCCACATTCGGTCTTCAGCTTTGACAGTTGGCTCTTTCTGGCAGACAGATCTCTGGCAAAGACTTTGGAGCCTTGGTTCCGCTCGATCGCTTCTTCAATACGAGCTGTATTGAAGTTGCGTAAGTCCCGCCGCATGCATTTGGAGATCTGTCTGTTCAGTTGCCTAAATGCTGTCAAATCTGTTGAAGAATGTAGCCTCATCTCCCGTCTAACAGCCATGAGATTAAGAGTGTGATCGGAGAGTTTTTGTGTTCTTCTGCGGCGGGTCTTGCAGAACTTAGCTCCGACCGCATGGACAGTTTCCACGAGCTTGTCATTCATATCGTCCACTTCATTGCAGTCTTCTAGGCACTGAAAACGGTTTTGTAACTCGAGCTGAAAGGTTTCGGGACTTTGAATTAGAGCACGAGGGAGACGGAGCGTTGACTTCATCAGACGAGACCTCTCCAACTTAACATTTAGGTTCAGTGTGCCTCTAATCATTCGGTGATCGCTGCCGGTTTTCACCCTCGCGATCACTGAGACATCACTGAACAGTTGTCGTCTGGTCGTCATAATGAAGTCAATCCCATTTTTTGTTGAACCGTCGGGGCTCGACCAGGTCCACTTCCTGTGGGGCCGCTTCTTGAAAAAAAAGTTCATCATAAAGAGTCCCTCTTTCTCCATGAAGTCGGCCAGCTGCTGGCCCCTTGGGTTCCGTTGCCCTATTCCAAATTTCCCTACTTTCAGCTCACCGTTCTCTCTTGTGCCTAGTTTTGCATTGAACCGAGTATATAATAATATGTTTATTATAATCAAGCAGATTATTTTATGCCTACCTGAACGTTAGCTTCGTGAAAACGGCTAAAATAGATCAAATTTTTTACTTTTAATTTTGGATGAATTGACGGCAAGGATCAGTCATTTTATGATAATATCCACATGTTAAGAAAATGCAATGCTAGCTATCTACTACCTAATCCATTTCTGGTTTTTGAATAATAAAATCTTTATAAATACAAAGCAAGGAGTCAAAAGGGGGATATTAATATGCAATTTAATTTAATGGTTTTATTTATTTAATCACGGTTTTGTTAGAACTTCAAAAGTAAAAAAAACGTGAAAATAATATATTCAGTTAACAAAGGACCTCTTCATAAACAACGTTCACCGTTTTGTTTTGTGGTGCTAAAATAAACAAATTAGTGGGATCGCTGATACGCGACATTGCCACATAGAGCTGCCCATGTGAAAAGCAGCTGTTCGTAAGGTCAACGCCTACTCTGCTTAGCGTTTGACCCTGTGCCTTATTTATCGTCATTGCAAAGCAAACACTCACCGGCAATTGGATCCGTTTAAAACGAAACGGAAAGTTATTTGAAATAATCGGTATTCGTGGAATAAAAACTTTTTCACCCACACCGCAACCGGTATCTCTGTCTCAACCACATGTCTCTGGAGAGCAACTACTTTGAACCGAGTACCATTGCATAATTTTGGTGGACTGAAATTTCTTAAAAGAATTATGGAGACCCCTACCTTAAGTTTAATTTTATGTGCAGGGAGCCCAGACGCCGTTAATGCATTCAAAAACTCTACAGGATAAGCTGTTACTTCTTTACGGTCAACTACTCTATTTATTGACGTATAGGTAACATTTTCCCCTTCAATACGTTCCAAAATGATCATGTTGATACTTACAGCTTGATCATTACGAGGCGTAAGTATAGCGCGCTTACAAAGCCAAGAGTTTCCTTGGTTTACTATACCAGCCAGATCTTCATAAACAGATATAATAAGTTCCTCAATGTTAAGGACTGTTTTGCACAAATTATTAATTAAATCTATTCTACTATCAACCTCAGGAAACCTACCTTCACCAATACTCAATAATAACTGTGAGAAATCGTGAGCATTTGTGTTCTCGCCTCTTTGCGCTCGCATGTTTGCGGTGAGATTTAATCTTTAATATGGGGACAAAGAATTGAATTCTTTAAACATGCGCTAATTTCATCGGCTCTTGTCCCGCGTGTGGCAATTTGGCAATGTCTGCCGAAAATCTGCACAGAAGAGCATAGTGACTCCGCCCATAAGTTGATTGTTGTGTCGTATATCTTGCAGCGTTCTATTGACGGCTTCTACTGCTTTGCGATGCGCCATTGTACATTCATCCCATACAATTAAGGTGCACTCACGAAGTACTCGAGCTATGTCACTATTACGTGAAATGTCGCAAACGGGGGTTACAGTGACGTCTAATTGTGTGGGTATTTTGAACATGGAATGAGCAGTTTTGCCTCCTTGAAGTGAGGTAGCTGCAATTCCGGACGATGCCACGGCCAATGCAATTTTTCCCTGGCTACGTATTTGCGCAAGGATAAGTTTCGTAAGAAATGTTTTACCAGTACCGCCAGGAGCATCCAAAAAAAAACATTTCACCAGAGGTGTTCAATGCGCTGTTACATATACGATCAAAAATAATTCTTTGTTCGGGGGTCATGATAGGTACACCTACTTGAAGAATTTGGGCCAGTTCTCCTGATTCGTAATTGGATTCCGTTGCATACTCTCGATTAGTTTGTTCGACATTTAAGATTAGTTCAGGTAATCCATAGCGTATTAAGGGATTACCACCAATTGAAAAAACTGTGTTTTGTATATCACACAAACAACGATTCAATACGTCATTGAGCATCTCTTGATTTAGTTCACCATGTTCAAAATTAATGTAATCTTCAGCTAAACTTTTCTGGTATTTAACCCAATGTTGATTAGCATCTGAAAGGCCACAAAATACTAACAACACCGCAAATAAATTCCGTAAACGACGCGGGCTATCACTAACAGATGCTTCAGCGAGGGTGTTGTCCCAGTGCTGGTCGTCGTCCAATAACCCTCGAGCCCGGCAAGCAGCTTGAAAAGAGGGATATTGAGTGTTGTTGAAGATTTTCAAAGCCAAAAATGATGTGGGTCCTCGTACTGTATGTAAAAGTAAACGTAAGTAAAAACATTCGGAGCTATTGGGATGTACAGTGTACACTCTGCCGAGCACATGTTCTTTAAAAAGGTTGGGAAAACCTTCAACAGGAATACCACGTCGGCGGCGATTAAAAATCCTGTGTTGCTTATTGTATGTATAATACGCTGGAACTTCGTCATAAAGCAAAGTTCTTGCGAAATCATCAGATTCGCATAATCGAAAGAACGCCAGTAAAGTTGTTTGCCTAGGATTCTCTAGTTGCTCCACAATATTGTCTGGGTGAAAATATACGCATTGTCCGCCTTCCACGTGAACGTTTAAATGCATTACCGGGGGATTACGCTCGCTTATTGGGAAACTGAATATTCGCCATGCTGCCTCCGAAGAACTTATGTATCGCCCTGATTGAAATCTTGTAATTTCTTCAAATCTGTCGTTGCTCATTGCAAGTGTTGCTTGATCCGTCCCTTTATTTACATAATTAAAAATGTATTTAATTGATTCAACACTGTTACACATTTCTACGTTTATATGGGTTTGGAAAGTTCTCGATAGCACAGGTGAGTACGGCACTACCCACCTGTTACCTACTTCTACATCTTGTCCAAAAATTCTCAATTTTGTCGTGAATCCTCCATACTGTGGAGCACGCCACCGATATTTGGGATAACCATCTTCACCAGTGATTGTTTCTCTTGAAAGGGGTCTTGGATATATTTTTGTACATTGTCCATCCTTCATGCACGGAGAATTATTATTTAATGCACCGCAAGGCCCGTGTATCATCTGTGTTTTAACAATTTGGTGTAAAATAGGATTTGTGGGATTGGTAATTCTGTTTCTAATAACCATAGAAGAATGTGAGCATGGGGTAGCCCTCTCTTTTGCCATTCCATGTTGTATGTATAGCATAACGTAGCGCCAAAAACGTTTTGCTTGGTTAATAAGTTGATTAACAACTTTAACTTTAAATAAAATACTCGATTAATTAATTCGTGTCGATCGTACGATGCTTGACCTTCTAGCAGCTCTTGAGAAATCTTGATCCATTTAGGGTTAGTAGTTATTGTTATGAAAAGATCTGGCCTACCATACTTGCGAACATAACAGAATGAGTCTTAAACGCGTTCATTCATATTTCGCGGACTCCCGATAAAGCTGGAAGGCAATATAACTAAACGTCCTAAATGTTCTATGTGTGTATCTTCCTGTACTGCATCATGAAGATCCACATAATTTTCGGCACGCTACTGTCTCTGATGAGTACGAATGAATACTAAACGCTCTGTTTCAACTTTTGCGTACATATCAACAATAAACTGGTTAAATAAGCCACGAAATCGTTGTAAATATACAAAATGACGTTGTCTTATTTGCATGAGATAACAATAAAATTGCAGAGCCGAAACTTTTCTGTCTAACCGAGGTGCTCCTGTAGCGGAGTCAACTTGATAAACCGTAAAGTTGTAACCATCTTCACCGCGACAGTAAATAAGTGGGTATTGTAAGGAGTCGTAAGAACGATGAGTCTCACTAATTCGTTGCAGGCGGTCATAGGTACGTACTATATTGTCGCGCTTGTCGCATTGCTGATCCACTAGGACAACTGCCACTTCATTGGTGGATGGAGAATTAAAACAGCCGGAATGTTGCACTAAAGGTCACTTATCCGCGCTAATAACAAACTTATAATTATTGTATTCATCTTGAGGGATAGACTCTAATACAGCTTTGAAATTGGATAAATAAGGGTTGACCTGATGCAGCATGCTCTGAAGCTCTGAGATAACATTAGCGTTTAAATTTTGGAAATTCTGCCTCCTTATATTGGCTTGTTCATGGTAATCAGAAACGAAATATATTTGTAAAAACTTTGGTTCTGTCTCAGGCAAAAGCGAACCAGTTAAGTGATAGACTTGCCCCTGCACTTTAAAAGTAGGCATAAATGTTCCATGTACCACTTGCTTGGCCCCAAAAGAAGTCATCTGGAATGCCCCGTTGTATGAACGGATATTGTCTAAAAACTGCTTGGAATGTGGATGGTCCCCATTAAGTAGCGATTTAAGAGGTTCTGAGGGCTCTTGAAATATTTCCAATTGTACCTTGCCAGCTGAACAGCAAAACCAGTTTGATTCTTTAGACCACTTAAGTGATTGACAATGACTACAAGTGCGAATCATTCTTCCGATCTCGGCAAATTCTCTATAGTTAATATTAAAAGTGTAGGTAAAACCACTATTTTCTTTATCAACCCAAGGGAGATCAGTGTAGTTCTCTCTGTCCATAGACGGTGGAGTAAAGGTGGGTGAACGGTTTATACAAGTACGAATACGATCAGCTTGTAACCGAATTTCACATTCATTCTCTGTCTCGTTACTCCTAATTGCTTGCACTCTTTCTTTTTGTAAAGACAAAAGTTCTTTACGGTGTTGAAGCGAATTTTCATAATATCCCCTTGCCAATTCTAAGCATAAGTCATGCTCCTGCTGGGTTTCATGTGTCCTACTTACCGAACGGCTCTCCCTATCTGCTGCTAACCTCGCTTCATATTGAGTAAATGATACCGAAGCACGTGATCTTTCATGACGTTCCCGGTCTGCAGTCAAGCGTTCTGAATATTGAATAAACGTTTTTGAAGCGCGAGACTCAGCATGACGTTCACGGTCTGCAGTCAAGCGTTCCGAATATTGAGTAAACGTTTCTGAAACGCGAGACTCAGTATGACGCTCACGGTCTGCAGTCAAGCGTTCTGAATATTGAGTAAACGTTTCTGAAGCGCGAGACTCAGCATGACGTTTACGGTCTGCAGTCAACCGTTCTGAACACTCCGTAAATGTTTCCGAAGCGCGAGACTCAGCATGACGCTCACGGTCTGCTGTCAAGCGGTCGGAATATTGCGTAAGCGTTTCTGAAGCGCGAGTTTCAGCATAACGTTCACGGTCTGCAGTCAACCTTTCTTAATGCTCCGTAAACGTCTCTAAAGCTCGAGACTCGATATGACGTTCACGGTCTACTTTTAAACGCTGAGAGTAATTTGTTAATGTTTCCGAAGCGCGAGATATCACGTGACGTTCGCGATCTATAGCTAAGCGCGTTTCATTATTAAAACTGGACTCTGATGCCCGAGATTCCGCAGTTTGTTCTCTATTGTAAGTTAAACGGTGCTCACGGTCCTCATTTGTCTCTTGCGATCGAACTTGTCTCATCCTTTTAGCCCTTCTAGTGTATTGAGAAAGACTAGTTTTCTTTTTTTTGCGGCATTATTTAAAATTTATTCAACAACCAAAACACAAAAATAAATCCTTATCCAAAAATGTAATCACGTATGTAACAATTTAGTGATCACTTAACCTTAGACTACAATAATAATATTATTTAATTCAATTTAATTTAATTTAAATTTAAAATATTTTTATCTTCTTTTATATATAAAAAGTACGTGTCACGTTGTTTGTCCGCTATGGATTCCTAAATTACTGAACTGATTTCAATGAATTTTTTGACCAATGTGCAATTTGGTCCAACTTAAAAGATAGGATAGCTTACATCTCAATTTATAGTCGCAATACAATATTATTTTATTGAAAATTATTTGTCTATTATTTGACAGTCACAATTATCTGTTAGCTCCAAACGATTCTGTCAGATGACGATATCTGTTAACTGGATTGAGTAAATATTTAATAGTAGTTGGCGCTATGTTAAAAATACAAACGTTTAATATAAGCTACAATTTAGTAGTATAACCACCACGGGTTGCTGTAAGTATTCAACAGATAGAACTGATTTCAAAAAATTTTGCAGACTGTGTGCAATTTGGTCCAACTTGAGAGATAGGATAGTTTTTATCCCGATAAGTGACCGTCAATTTTTTTTGTTGCTAATTTCATTAGTTTTTGGGAAAGCAAATGGTTATTCGGAAAGGGTAGAACAACGTCTGCCTGGTCAGCTAGTAGTCTAATAAATCCAAACAACTAATTCCGTATCGTAAGACAAAATATCAGAAAACCATAATCCGTAAGATGGTGTTATGATTATGAAAGCTCAAAGAATAGAAAACTAAGCACAGTATTAATATTGTTATCACAAATATAACAACTTTCACAAATTATCATAATGCGTAGATTTAAAATAATGTGTCATTAGGAAAACTCACGAAAAATCTTACCTACGCGAGGTAGATGTTCAGCAATGACATCTAACGGAACCTAACGGAAAATGGTAAAATAAAACAGTGACATCTTATATATTATCATTGTTTCAATATATATTTCATAAAACAAATAAAATAGTTATATTCCTATTATAGGATAGATAAGGACCTAACTAAAAATTATAATTGTTCATTATGTATTTATACAAATAATATATACAATTTAAATAGTCGCCGTGAAGTGACGACTTTAATATGTTTAATAAATAATTTATTAGTGCCTGAAGGGAAAACGTAACACTTTTTGCCTTTTAATAATAGATAACACTGTCTTATAAACATACAACACAGTCGGTGAAGGTTTAAACTAAGTTTCAACGGTTAACATAATATTTTAAGCTTCAGTTATAAATATACATTACAAATTAAGAACTTTACGTAATCGACCTTAAGACTAATGACATTTTATGCACTTATTATAAAATTAACTCCAAAGAAAGGTAAAACACATAACCTTCTTTTTTGATGCCCCGTAAACGGATAAAAAGTAGCCTATAAGTTGCCCCGGATTCTTAACTATCCACTTACAAAATTTCATATAAATCCGTCTCGTAGTTTTTGAGTGAATCCGGAATACACAGACAGACAGACAGACAGACAAAAATTCTAAAAACTACTAATTTTGTTTCAGTACCGCTTGCTTAGTCCCCTGGACTTGTTTTTTTCAGAAAATAATAGAATTACAGACACGACTTTTCTACAGATTTATTATATGTATAGATATAGATAACAATTATATATGACGACACCAGCACCATTGCACGTGCGGCGGCGTCGGTGTTGCTAGACAGAATTCTTATAAACAACACGTCCACAGCACACCTGCGGTGGCGCTCGGTTTGCTTGTATAAAACGGACGGAGCGGCCGCCGTTGAGACAGTCTTGGCTCTGACGTGGAACGATGTGTTTGTCGTATTCCGTTACTAGTTTATCCTTGACTCGTTGGATAATTAATTCGTGTAAACGAATTAATTATTATTCCTTACTTCAAAATTAGTCTCTGTACTATACTCAATTACATATTTCTACATATACGTAAAACACAATCATATGATGATGAATCTCATTTTTATTGAATATTTGTACATTACAAAGCATAGGCATATCGTACCCAAAGGTTCTGCCATCTCTACATAGTATTAAAAAAATTCGCATCCCGCCATCTGTACAGATCTTTTAAACTACGCAACGGATTTTGATGCGGTTTTTATCAATAGATAAAGTGAGTGAAATTCAACAGAAAGGTTTATATGTATGCATATCATATATTATATAATTCTACATGCATATATTATAAACATACATGCATGTTATATATAATATAATTCTTCTGTCCGTGTGCATATGACTAAACTCCTCCTAAACGGCTAGACAGACTGATAAAATTTTGTGTGCGATTAAGTTGATTAGAGGCTTAAATTCACAATTGAACCTGGTAGGCGGCGTTGTTGCCCAGACCCAGAAATCCATCGTGTGAAGTCGGGGCGTATCGCTAGTGGTCAATGAGATTGATATATTTCATAATTTTATCGCTTTAGGCTGGTGCCATTTTAGCGATAACAATAAACAAAACACATTACGCAATAAAATTCTACTACTTATTAAGATATATTTACTTTATTTAACTATGTAGTATAACACTTAAACGTGTTTTGGAGGTATAAGAATATCTACTACCTCATTCCGATAAATATAATTTTACACAGTGCGATTTAATATAACACTTTAAAAGCAGTTTCCGAAAAAACATATTATAGTGTATATTGTTCGCTACAACACACCGGTTCCCGGCATCAATAAAATTGTTAAATACAATTAATTATAAGTGCTAATTTATCACGTAGTCGGCGGTGATAGTAAATATGATGAGAACCATTATGTCTAAAAAATTAAAAAAAAAATTCAATCTCTTCTTTTCAAATCAATCAATTCGTTTTGAGGCACGTAAATTCTGCCCAAACACATCGGGGTAGTGCTACGAACTCTTCCATATCAGAAATAAGAGGGGTAGGCCAGAGAAGTGGATCAAATTTAGGATATTACTTTATATTGTTGGCAAGTTGGCAGTTTTTTTTTTTATATGAAAAGGGTGACAAACGAGCACACAGTCCACCTGATGGTAAGTGGTTGCTGCGGCCCATAGACATCTACATCTATCCTCTATAACAAATCAAAATGTAGATGCGTTGTTACCCGTGAGGACTAAGATGGAATGCCTCATTTCCAGTAAAAAGGGCCTCCGGCCACCTGCACTCACCAAGCGAAACGCAGAGGTAAATCTCTACTTCACGCTGGTTTTCTGTGAGGTCGTGGTACCACCCCGGTTCGAGCCGGCCCATCCGTGCGACAGCAAAAGCTGCCGCGTGGCTCTACCACTGTATGTTATGCTAGATAGCGAGAACTTGTTTGTATCTATTATGCAATTACAATATTTCCGGCTACTATTGCGTTACGTTGCCTGTAGATGAACTGACTGTACATAATTTACTCCTGCCCGGCAGTATCGCCTTCATTAAACATAATATTGCTTTATTTTGCTAGTTTCTTCATTTGTTTTCACTCTTATCGGTTTTCATTGGCGTCAGTGTTATATTACAATTTTGATTTTCTTTTATGATATAAAAATGGTCTTAATAAAACCAATATATGAACCTAAAAATAAACGTTTGCAACGTTCGAAAAGATTCTCAAATATGCTTGAAGCGTAGAAGGCAGAAATCAAATAAAGCGGCGAAGCAAGCCCTTGCCGGAGTATTCCCTCTCACTTGATTAAACCGCTTCCGCCCTGATTATATTTTCATTAGCGTTCATTACATCTTAAACTAACATCATCTATAAACATTTATAACTTTAATTATATTTATAAAAGTTTGAGGACATGTAAAGTCCATTAAAACACAATCTTCCACAGCATTGCGGATCTGCTCCTGCTTCATAACTCTCAGAAATTAAAGAATTTTTCACTGCTGGGTACTGGCTCAGCTCTCCTCACATTTCTATGATATTATATCACAGGTAATGTGAAAGTGGTGCTATCGACGAACAAGTTAGATAAGACCCAAAACAATCCTTCTTATGTAAGAAATAGCAGTTTAGCCTTTTACCTGATAACGAAGGATTTCTTCTTTGATCTTTGATTTCTTTTGCAACAACAAGGCATCAGTTTGTTTCATTATTAATCAAAGATGTTTGTATATTTGTAACAGTATCCACTAATATTTTGTCTATATTGATGGTATCAACTGTCAATCGAACAAAAATTTTGACTAAAATCGCGACGAAATTGTTACTTAGTATATAATCTACGTCATTCACGAATAATTTACTATTCGCGTCCTTAAACCCAGACAAATATAAAATTAGTAAAAAAAAAATGATTACTTTTCTTACTGGACTGGAAAATAAAGTAGAAAACACGTATCTTACATGAAATATATTTCCGAAGTCACGTTAAGAATTACATTTGGTAATGTCTAAAAAATCTAATTTAACTTGAAACGAAAAATTGGTTTAGCTTTGAGACATAACTAAAAAATAGCAAAATATTAATTACTATGATGCAATTATTTATTACTTTGGTGTCAACTATACTTCTTCTTCTCCTTCATCAACCTGTATAAGTCCACCGTGGAAATGTCACATAAATTAATAACAACGTTTATGTAAAACATGCTACTATGCAATAGTATATATTGCATAGTAGCATGTATAACAGATATAATTCAATATATATAATCAGATGTTCCTAAAATATAAGTTGCTATCTTTTAAAATAATGTGAGAGGGAGAAACAATAAACAGTTGCCTATACATTTAAAGTCCTAACTTAAATTAGAGAGTATTGAGTGCATATAAATGTGAAATTAGCAAGAAATCATACTAAAACAAGTCAGTGTGAAGAATTGAAGAAGGATTTCTTACTTTTATGCATGTCTCTGGTGGGCTAACAATTTGTCACATAAATGTAATAAAAAAGTAATCGTAAGTAGAATTCAGAAGATAAATGATTGTCGGTTTGTTTTTCTTTCACGCTGTTACGGAACAACGGATAGAAATGTTTTTTTTTTGCATAGGTAGATAGTATAGCTTATGGACTGGAGAGTGACAAAATCTACTTTCGATCTCGGAAAAATTCACGGTTCCTGTGCGATGGATCTGGAGCGTATATTTGTAATTAATATTGGCTATGATTTTTGGATATGATGTCATGGCCTGGTGCGTGAGAAGCCGCGGGTGTATGCTGTAAACTTACTTTTTTTTATTTGTTAATTTTATATCATATACCTATATATATATATATATATATATATATATATATATATATATATATATATAGGTATAGGTATATATAGGTATATGATATAAAATTAACAAATAAAAAGATAAATGATAAAATGCGATCATTAGAATATTAAATTACTTTCGGTATTAAATTAATCTGCGCATTGTAAACAGTGCAATACAAAATATCAATCACGTGTCGTTGTTGTTGATCCTCTTTGACATTTATATTATTTATTATATTTATTTGATGAATAACTTTTATCACATGATTTAAAAATCAGTTATTAAAGAGATTGTTTAAGCGCCTAATTAAAGAAATAGTAACAACATAACAGCTGATACTAAGACAGGTGTTGTCAAAACATAATGATATTAGAAGATTTAATATTTTTCGAGGCAGGCGTATCAACTTTTATAAACCTTATGTAACCCCATCTCATTATATTAAGCGAATAACATGTTACATTCAGACATTTATAATCTACATAACGTTTCAATTTATATGAGTGACTCTAAGACAAAAAACAGATGGCACTACAAGAAACTGTTAACATGACAGCAGATAGCATCATTTAACGATATAAAATGGAACAAACAGTCAATGAAAACAGTCAAAAAGACTGGGTCTATCGTACTAACCAATGCGGGTTTCGGAAAGTTATTATTACAAAATAGATCAAACAAATAATGTTACATTAGTTGAGAAATATATCCTCCCCTAGTCCATGTCGTTCCGTAAGTATCGTAAGAAACGACATTTGGCACGATGGCACAATGTATATACCAATATACAATGTGGACAAATGTGAAATATTTATAATAATAGAATATTTTACGTTAATATATAAGTTTACTTAAAATGAGGTGATTTTATGAAGTTGCTGTTATATTTTACAATAATTGCTAATTATAAGTTCAGTAAAGAAAGGTAAGAAGTTAAGTACAAACGCTTAAGCTCATCAAAAAAACTTTCTATTAACGATTGGCAAACTTTAGAGACAACTTGAGAAATTTCTCCAAAAAAAAATACAATAATAATAATGTCCTCCAGACCGAATTTCGGCTACGGCGGCCAGTCTCAACGGAGACTAGCCATCGGCGCAGGACAGGATTATAGTGCCCAAGTGTATGCGCAAGCACAGATGCACTCTCTATTCCCTCACTCTTATAGCCCGATGGGACGGTAAACCGACACGACCGGAGAGAGATCAGGCGCAGGACCAACGGCTTTACGTGCTTTCCGAGACACGGGAGTGAAACTCCGCCAACTTCCTGACTCCGGGCAGCTACTGAGAATTTCTTGATGAAAAACTCAATAACTGATTTTTTTGGCCCGACCCGGGGTTCGAACCCGGGACCTCATGATCAGCAATCGCACTTCTACAACCACTAGACCAACGAGGCAGTCATATATACTATATATATATATATATATATATATATATATATATATATATATATATATATATATATATATATATATATATATATATATATATATATAGAGAGAGAGAGAGAGAGAGAGATATATATAATACGAAGTTATGAAATTAGGCTTTTAGCCACTAACTCGTACAGAAAAACCTCTAGATCTAATACAATTATTTCGTTTGCTGCGACAATGTTTGGTCAAATAATGATTCAGCAAGTGCCATTAAATTGAAGCTTATATTCGCCGACATTTTGATTAATAATTAAAGAGATAGTAATAACCGGTTCCCGGACAAAAGGTTTATCATGGTAATAGCCGAGAAGGAGTCAGTAAAAACTGATTTCTACTAATGCACATAATTTTATTTCTATACAATTAATAAGAATATTGCTTACTCAGTTAAATGTGACCACACACAATTTATTAGCGGCTCTTACAAATGCATTTTGTTTATAATAATTAAATTTGTTATAAACATAAAAAGCCTTTTTAAGCACTAAACGTGAATAAAACATAATACATAAACACTCACGCCTGTCACCCAGAGGGGTAGGCAGAGACTACGGACTTCCATTTGGCACGATCCTGACACACCTCTCTCGGTTCCTCCACATCCATATACCTACGCATACACGCTCGTCGGTTAAGAGTACTCCTAATCTGGCCCATTTTTAATGTATCGCCGATTTGGTCGATAAACTTTCGTCTAGGGCGTCCCTTCCCGAGCCTGCCGTTCACTTCTGCAACATAAATTTGCTTTGTCACTCTTTCCTCTTTCATTCTTTCTATATGACCAAACCACCGAAGCATTCCTTTTTTTAATTCTGGTCACAACGTCATCTTGCATGAATAAAAATAATTAAAAATCTATATGTTTAAGTTATACGAGGTTTTGTCACTTTATCTTTTAACGCTCATAATTTTGTAGTAAAAATGTTGGAGTTAAAAAAATGTTGATGATATACAAACCAAAAAAACGTGTTTTAAATTTTTTTATATCTCATAGATTTTTAGATAATCATCAAAACAAAATGGTTTTTATTTTATCAATTTTCGAATTTATATCAAAAATATTCCATGCTTTTTGGATAAAATATAGGAGTGATCTAACTTGTAGCATTGTTCTTTATCTGCCCTGACGTTGCATCACAAATGATTCAGCCATTCCGAAGAATTCGCCCATATTTTAAAAATATTGTTAGGTATAAATTAATTACATACAACAAATGAAAATATTCCAAGGTAATAAAAGCCAGCCAAAAAAACATTTCCTTCTCTTTCCACCAATTAATTTTCGCGTAACTGAACTTTGAATAGCTGCTAATAAAATAAAATTAGATTTTACTTATCCTATATATTACATAATAGTTTCATCAATAACTTTAACTAGAGCCTGTATAAAGTTTAAATATTAATACATATTTGGATTTTTAAAATTAATTTAAAATTACAATTCAAAGTTCATCCAATCGCCATTGTCGATCAGTTCATAAAATAATTATCTGTACATTTTAGTTCTTATTGGCTCATATTTAAGTGAAGTTACTTTAGCACAACATTGTTTTTTTTTTTTTTTTTTTTTTACTTATTATAAGCCAGTGCTTGACCACAATCCCACCTGGTGGTAAGTGGTGATGCAGCCTTAGATGGTAAATCGCACTGTCTTATCGTAACAAAAGCCTATTCACTCTTGCCTTGAAGACGCCTAGATTGTATTCGGATGGAAAGATAGACGCTGGCAAATTATTCCACTCCTTTGCTGTACGCATTACAAAAGACGAAGCAAACCATTTGGTTCTAATGCATGGAATATCGACAACAAAGGGATGAAGACCCGCCGACCGTCTGGTTGTCCGATGGTGGAAAGGAGAGGGAGGAATTAAGGCGTGTAATTCCTGCGCACACTCACCGAAATGCATCCTATAGAATACCGAGAGACTGGCTACTCTGCGCCTGTGCTCAAGGCTGACAAGATTGGTTTCATTCAAATCAAGGTCACCAATGAGCCTCTTAGCACGTCTCTCCACTGAGTCCAATGCTGCCAGGTGGCATTTTGCAACACCAGCCCATATGTGACAGCAGTACTCCATGCACGACCGGACTTGGGCTTTATATAAGGTAAGAAGCTGCCCCGGCGTGAAGTACCGCCGCACCCTTGCAAGGACACCAAGTTTCCTTGCGGCTGCTTTGGCTCTGGACTCAATGAACCGCCCAAAGTTTAGGTTCGGAGAAAATTCAATCCCTAACAACTGAAGGCGGTCAGTGTACTTCAAGGATACATTCCGGAAAGTAGGAGCCAAGGTGAGCGGGCTCCTTTTAGCGGTAAAAAGACACGCTTGTGTTTTGGAGGCGTTAAATCTCACGAGATTGGCATCGCCCCATTCGGAGACTGCCTGTAGTGTGAGACTCACACGCTCAACCATAGCCTCTCTTTCTGACTGGATTTGATCCCGACTGGCCCGGGCGCTTGGTTGGTATATCTCCACAACTGTGCTGTCGTCTGCATACCCATAGACACCGGGAATGAGCAGATCATTTATATGCAGCAGGAAGAGAGTTGCGGAGAGAACGGACCCCTGAGGAACACCGGCGTTAGTCGTCACAGTATTGGATGAGCAGCCATCAACGACGACCCGGAGAGACCGTTCACTCAGAAAGTCCTTCACCCAGACAATTAGGCCAGGGGATAAGCCGTACGCTGAAAGCTTGCCTAATAGACTAGCGTGCCAAACCCTGTCAAAAGCCTTCGAAACATCTAGGGAAACAGCAAGTGCTTCACCACTGTTCTCGAGGGCTTCGCCCCATATGTGAGTGGCATACGCTAGAAGGTCCCCAGTTGATCGATTTCGGCGAAACCCGTACTGGCGATCACTGAGGAGATCATTTTGCTCTAGGTATGCCATAAGGTGGGCGTTTAATATACGCTCCATAATCTTGCAGAGTATGGAGGTAATTGAAATTGGCCGATAGTTGGCAGGGTCGGTACGGCTACCTTTATTAGGAACAGGCTGCACATTGGCCAGCTTCCAAGATTTAGGCACTATTCCAGTCCTGAATGAGAGGCGGAACAAGCGTGTCAACACAGGAGACAACTCAGGTGCACAGACCTTTAGAACTATAGCTGGTACACCATCAGGTCCACTAGCTTTATTCACGTCTAGACTTCGCAAGGTTTCAAGAACCTCCTTGTTGGTGATACGGACCTCAGTCATAGAGGTATCGCAGTGAGGTAATTGTGATGGTACGCTGTTGCTACTGTCCAGACGCGAATTGCAAGCAAAAAGAGAAGCAAATAAGTCCGCTTTCTCCTTAGGCGCATGCGCCAGTGAGCCATCTGGTTTTACCAGCGGAGGCAGTGTAGACCGACAAAAGTTTGTCTCGACCGCTTTGGCGAGAGACCAAAAAGCTCTACTGCCAGATGGTTTGACAGAGAGCTTTGTGCCGATGCGTTTAATGCGGTCGAAACTGGCTTGGCGTAATGCCTTTTTGCACGACTTGGCGGCTTGGTTAAAGGCTCTCTTCTTAAGGCTAACATCCGGAGCTTTACGGTCTCGAGCATCGACCCAGGATAAGTACGCCATATGCTTGTGCTTTTCAGCACGAGCGCACTCGGCGTTAAACCAAGGGCGAGCTTTACCACTAATGGGCACGTCAGTAAAGGGGATGAAATACTCCATCGCTTGACGTATCACATTGGTTATGGCATCCGCGCAGCTCGTTGGTCTCTAGAGGAGAAGCAGACCTGCCGCCAAGGATAAGATGCAAAGAAATGCCGCATCTCATCCCAATCTGCTGACTTGTATCGCCACATTCGTCGCATCCCGTGGAAATCGTAGTTAGGTGGGGAATATAACGATACAGATTTCACCAGACAGTGGTCCGAAGTTCCCAAGGGTGAGGTAACCTGAACATCGTACCTGTCTGGATCGGTCGTCAGCAGAAGGTCGAGGCAATTGGCTGTGTGCCCATCCACATCAGGTACCCTAGTCGCTTGTTGCACCAGCTGGGAGAGCCCCAGCGTCAAGGCAAAATTCCACGCCTCTCTCCCAGCGTGGTCGGTCTTCTGGTATGGGAACAGCCAGTCCTGATGACAGGCATTAAAGTCCCCCAGAAAAACCAACTGTGCATTAGGGTACCGATTTAGAGCCACATCAGAGGCTTCACTGAGGTGTTCAAACAGCCTAGTTGTCTCCTGGTCGCCGCTGTGCGATCGATAGACACAAGAATAAATAATTTTATCCATTCCAGTGTCTATCAATACCTAGATCGTAGAGAAAGTGGGGTCTTCAAGGTGACGGAGACGCTTACAGCAGATGTCGTTGCGGACGTAAACACAGACTCCGGCGCGCTGATGGAAATTAAGCTCCAATGTGTACCCAGGGTAGCCAAGGTACGCCGCATCTAGAGGACATCTGATCTGCATCTCAGTCAAGAAGAGTAAGTGCGGCTTGTCAGTCTGAAGGTGGTAATGGACTGCATTGAGATTACAGTGCAGGCCTCGGATGTTTGTGAGGTGCACTTTAATGGAGAGGGAGTGCAACCGCTGTACAAACTTACTCTTCTTTTTCCTTTTTTTTCATATATGGTGGGAGTGAATAGGTTGAGAGAATGGCAGTTGGACGAGGCGTCACACATATAACCTAGGGACGCAAACAGAGTCATAGCATCGATGGAACCTAGCATGGAGATCGCGGGGACGCCCGAACCCCCCTGGAAATCGCCACCAGGCCCTCTCCTCCGGTCGCCAACCGGCATGGTGGAGCCATCCCAGGATTTTTCATAAGATGGCGGGGCAGCCTTTAATGAGTGGCTGGCTCATTAATTGGGCCCCCAACTATCTACGGTCGGCCAGCGGTGCAACCGTGCTTCGGATCCCGCTAACCTCCATAACCAGGCACCTGACACTAAGAAACGGCCGCGTCGCAACCGGTCCGTATGCGTAACGCAACTGTCCAGACCCATTCTCCCTAAGATATGGGTTTCACCTAACATCATACCGGAACACGATTTGCATCATTTGGCGGTATGTCTTTGCCAGGTGGGTGGTAACTAACCCTCGGCCGGGCCTCTCACTAGTAGAGGACCAACCTACCACCAGTATGTAGTACTGCTCGTTTGGCACTACCCAGGGGATACGTGTAGGGAATCAGGGTTCAAGTAATTCCTACGGACGCGAGCAGCTTCATCCCCCAAAATTGTGCGCACAGCCTGGCCGCAGCACATCGAATATGCAGAGAATTTTTGCGCTCACAACTATGCGAGAAACGGAAACGTAAACATTACAGATAATTTTACGAACTCCTTGAAATCCTATTACTAATAAGCCTATAAAAAATACTATCCATTCTTTCACTACAGGTTATCACAAGACCACTGCTAAGCATAGGCCTCCCCCATAGTTTGTCTCATAGAGGGTATATTTCGTCGTTGCAAATTTAAAATCTCCCATGTGTTAATATAACTTGTCGAGAAAAATGCAAAAAAATTCACCCTGAAAAGTTTTCTTTGAAAACATTTTAGTTCCATTGGTTCAAAACTAGCAGTTGAAATTTAAATGCATAGGAATTGTTTTATATTAGTAAGTAAAGCTTATATTATAGCCTATTTAATTATTTATTTACACATGAGATGTTTTAATTGCAAGATTTTTGTCACATAGTAGTTTTTGAAAGGAAATTAATTAAAACAAATGTTAGTATCATATAGTATAGTATCATATAATAATAAATCAATTATGATACAAAATTAAATATGAATATGAAACCTTTCATATTTTGACAAAATACAAATTTTAGTTAATTGGTACTTCACTAAATAACAATAAATGCAGACTAAGTCCCTGGAATAAATGAAATTAAATCATAAAATGAATGATAATTCTTGTCAATTTCGCTCTTCAGATCCTGTACATGTTTGTGTTTGCTCTCTGTTATTTTAAGTGGCATTTGATATAATCGATCCAACAACAAACATTCACGAGGAACAAATCTTCGCTGTGGTAGGATGGTCTAATCTTCAGTGTGTCGCAATTTATATAACACAGATCCATCTGGCAAATATTTGAGCCCTCTTATTTCTACTACAACAGGATCTCCTTTTTTCTTACCGGGTCTTATAGACTTTAAGTTTATAGACTTTAAGTTTTTCGTAGTAGAGAAAGAGTTCGTAGTGAATTGACTTGACATCATAAGGATTTCCTGGGCGAGCTTGCTGCATGCGAGCTACATAGTCACTGGGTGCATAAATGGGAGGGTTAATATACTGCTCAATTGTTGAATGGACACTGTCTACTTCCATCATTAAAAGGCCTTTTTCTTAGTACAACTGTTCAATTGTGAGTTTCGTTAATACCCATATAACAATGACTCCTTCAGTTTCCAAGGCCAAGTTCGTTAGGTAATTAAACAAACAAGAAGTAAACTCATTAGAAGATACACTCCCATCAGCTTCATGCCAAAATTAAATAGTGACTTTTTTCGCTTCGCAGTAATATACAGTGAAATTACGCCAATGTAACTTAGTAGGCACTGGCCAAAGCTTAGGTGCAAACAAGACACTCTGTACATCTACCGTAATCACAAATATCTTATTGTTGGCCATATTGACAGCACCTTTTTTTGCTTGACGACCTTCATTCTTCTTATTGGTGTAATTGTCATAATCTTTTTATGAAATATTACCTGATTTAAAACTACAGCAAGTATCACACTGATTTTTTCATGAATGGTGAATGGCTATATTTTCCTGCTTCAAAATCCTTAGGAAAGTCGGTCTGCTTGCTGCTTGATAATTGTTATCCCTTAACCATTAAACGAATACCTCTTGCATGTGTTTCTCAGAACTAAATGTAGATTCAACATACACCTAACTGGAACTCGCCCGACAATAATGACTAGGTAATTTCAGAACCAAATCTATCCCAGCTTTTTTTTTTGTTAGCTATGTATATTTTTTATGACCTGCGGGAGTGGATTTATTTTCAGGGCCGTTAATTAATATTATCAACATCTTTATTAGTCATGTCTGTTTCTTTGGTCTAGTGCTTAAAACTGTCATCGCCTAATAAAAGACCTATTTAAAAAGAACTATCTACATACAAATATCATTACCACTTCCTTTTTCGTTTTTCCGTTGAAACCTGTTCTTTGCGCCGAAGAAGTATGGTTCCACTTCGAACTGCAGCAGCCTTTACAAAAGCTTTCTTTTCTGCCTATGTCTTGAGGTAACAGAAATGAGAATTCCAGAAATAAGAGTCGTTTTACGTACTTCTTCTGCAATCAGCACGCACAAGAATGAGTTTTTAGATTTGCCAGTGGTCACACATGCCCGGCGTGCTTGTATTTGTGCAACTGATTCGCGTTGTTTTGTTGTATGAAACTTTGCCTCTGTTCCGCTTATTTACTCATGTGACGCAGCGCCGAGTATTACATAGGAGTTTACATGTCTTTGAAACAAAACTGTTACTAAAACTTCCTATGTGTGCATAAGGCACATAGAAAATTTTGATAAAGAACTAAATGTTGGTTGACACTTGAGATATTTTATAAATGAGAGCAAATTCAGTGAAGAAGTAAGATATTCACATGGGAATTTTTACAAAAGGCAATTATTCAAAACCGCTTTCCAAATATCTGCAAATATTATTTTCAAAGAAAATGACACATAGGGGGTTTTATATTTGCAACAACGATTTGAAATATAATATTGCATAGACGCTTATAAGCGGGTTGCCAAGTGCAGTTATTTTTATTATTGTCACCAGGAAAATTCTGTAACCAATTTTGTTTCAGTTGCCCACTGTCACCTTTTAAGATATCGTCGGCATGACAGCGGTGACGTAGTGGCGACTAAGGAGAAATGCAAAACTAAACATATTAGTTTCATTTTTCTTGTTTATATATCCTTTTTTGTTACTGTATATCATTTGGTACTGATTAGATAATTTATTTATTTATTATTTTATTTATTTGGAACATTAAAATTGATGTAAAATATCCCTACAGTCTCATAATTAATATAGTCCGTTGTGTTGAACGAGTTCTGCGTGGAACGAGTCTTTGTTGGCAATCCATTGGGACCTTTCTTTTTTAGGGAACGAGCTTTTTAATAATTTATTCCTCTTAATATTAATATTTAAGTGCTTTGATAATAAGCGAGATAAATGTTTAATATAAAAGTGCAATTTGGAGAAGTCGAATTTTCGCCTTTACATTATATATTAGTTTTATCGATAATAAAAAGACATCCATTCTACTGTATGAAAAAAAGGCAATGACGAGGCATATAATAATTTTAGTTAACGCGGTACTACAACAATTTTCTATAAGTATATTACTGGGAAATAATATTCGAACAGAAAAATCTTTTTAAAAATAGCTTACTCTTAAATGAAATTCAAATCTATACAAATAACGTTATTTGTTTCTTATCTAAAATACTTTTCTGCCACGAAACAAAATGCGGCTTTCATTTAAAATTCCTCATACGAAATGTATCCCTCACCTTATGAGAGTAAATTAATATAAAAGCAAATTTAGGCGTACTTTCAAACCGAGGAAACCGCACTAAAAACAAAGTATCTCAGTTCTCTCAGTCTCTTATTCTCAGTATTCTTGTTCATCTCAATAAACTGCACCTCATCGAGCTCAAGGGGACATGAATAACCAAGCCGGGCTGATCTTTGGGATGGCTGAACCGATAGCCATGAAACTTCACGAACAGATAGAAAGCAATGCTAGATGAAGTGATATTTTATCCGAAATACTTGGTGATGTTTCTTAAAAAAAAACGGAAAATTAATATACTCTTTGGTTTTTTATTATTTTATATAAATATAGTTTTTGAAAATACGAGTAAATAGTTTGGAAAATCCAAAAGTGCGCGTCTCATTAGCATTTCATTTAATAGTGATGAAGAAAACGAATTTTGTTCCTGACTTAAAATTTATTATTTACGGGTATTAAATTTAGTGCTCTATTATATTAACAGGTAGTGTTACCTACAGGAAAAATGTTTACCGAAATAAAATAAACCGATAACAAGTCGATATAGGTACAGCCTATATCGACTTGTTATCGATTTATTTTATTATATTTTATTTTATTTATACGGTACATTTATCCTTTGTCTATCAAATGCTAAAAAATATATATTAAATTTTTAATAGCAGTAAAACTTATAAATGGTATAAATAATTTTATTAAAAAACTACGCTAACTAGGCTATTGATAATATGAAATAGGAAACCAGTTGAGGTAAATTTGAAGCTAATAAAAAAAAACCCGGTCTTGATTCGTCAATCGTTTCGGGATTTATCGTGACCACATACAAAATCAACATCCGGACGTTCACGTAATTTTTTTTCAAAGTAGCTATGTAAAATATTTTTTTAGAAAATATAAGATGGATTAATTAGTGTTTTCTTGATATGCGGCTACTCATATTATTTTATAAGTACAATATAGTTATTATAGAAGCATTTTAAGAACAAAAATTGCTTGACTTTGATATGTCGAGAGTAGAACACGCCTATAATGCTTCTCGTTATGAGGTATGCAATAAAGCTTCTACATTTATTGGAAATTATTTCCAATTTCATGTGATTTACGGGCACCAGCGTTTTTGCCTGCCGATCAACCCTTACGAATGTGTGCGTGCGCAGTAAAATCAGTTAAAATAATGCATTACAACGCATTTTGAATAACAAAATATAAAAAAGACAGAATGATTGAATTTTTTTTTATTTACTTTTTTTCACCATTTGCCTATATTACTTATTCTGAATCTTCTCTACAGTAGCCGGTTATTGCAAAATAGCCCTGTATTTTGTTCGCTACAACCGTACTATCAGGAGATAAGCGTTACATGACCAAACTGATTCCCGCAGGCACCAAGAAAATTGTTAAATACAATTAATTTTAAGTGCCGATTCAGCACTTTGTCGGCGGTGATGGTAAATATAGTGAGGGTCTTCATGTCTTGGAAATTAAAAAAACAGTCAATCAATTCTTTGATAATCAATCAATTAGTTTTAATTGTATGTACAGTCCACCCAAACTCATCGGGTGAACTTTTCCCTATCAGAAATAAAAGGGGCAGGGCACTGCCGTAGGCCAAATTAAGGATATTACTTTATATTGTTAGCAGTTACTCTCTACTCTCTGTCCTGTAATTACAGCATTTATAGCTACTATTGAGTTACGTCGTGTATAGCTGAATCTATACATAATTTACTCCTGTTCGGCAGTTTTGCTTTCATGAAACATAATATTGCTTTATTTTGCTAGTTTCTTAATTTGTTTTCACTATTATCGGTTTTCATTGGCATCAGTGTTACATTACAATTTTGATTTTCTTTTATGATATAAAAATATGGGCTTAATAAAAACAATAAATGAACCTCAAAATAAACGTATACAGCGTCCGAGAAGCTCCTCAAATTTGCTTGAGGCGTAGAAGGCAGTAATCAAATAAAGCGGCGAATCAAGTCCTCTCACTTGATTAAACCGCTTCCGCCCTGATTCCATCTTCATTAAGTTTAAATCAAGCGTTCATCTAATCTTAAATTAACATCATCTATAAACCTTTACACTGACCGTTGTAAGATACAAAAATGTCTAAGGATTAAAATAGTTCGACAACATGAGAAGAACTTTCATAAATTAAAGGAAATCTCGCTGCTGGGTAGGTAGGTAGGTAGTGGGTGGGTAGGTAGGTAGCTTAGGCCTCCCTCATTTCTGTGACCGCTATGGAACAATTGTTCCGCCACGCTGCTCCAGTGTATGTTGACGGACTTCACATCTCCTAGAAATATTCTATTGTTCAGATAATTAGAACCTGTTATATTAAAGGTAGTAATGTGAAAGTAGTGCTAAGTAGTTGGACATGTTACAATGCATTACGACCTAAGAAAATTGATCTCTTTAATATAAGCATAGATGTTATAAATCTCGGTAAAAAATAAATTATTTATACATAGGCAATCCATGTATCTAAAACGTCTCCAAAGCAAAGTAGAAAATTCTTGTATGTTTATAAAAAAATGAAGTAAGTATTAAATTAGGTGATTGATGTACAGGAGGTAATGATGGAAAGTGAAATGAAAATGAAAATGAAATGGGAGAAATGGACAGCTTTAATGTATGACAACAAAACAAGATGCACTGATAATAATAAACATGTTGGTAAATTGAAGCAAAAATATATTTACATGATGCATTTTGGTACATAACAGTAGCACTTGGGGAAGCCACAATTACTCACATCTATAAAGCTATTTCGTATGGTGAGTGACGAGAATCGAAGGCCTTTTTACCTGATAAAGATGCATTTCATCTTAGTCTTCTGGCAAGACAGGGCATCAGTTTTTTATTCTCAATCACAGATATCATTCTTAACCAAAGATTCACAGTAGGCGAGCAACCCGGGTAAGAGCCCTACCAGCACCAATAAAATTGTTAATTACAATTTAAAGTGCTGATTTACAACGTGCTCTGCGATGATGGAAAACATCGTGAGCAATCCTGCATGATGAAGAAAAAAATATTCGACAATGTGAAGTCCGCCAACACGCAGTAGGGCAGTGTGGCGGACACTTTCTTGCCCCAATACCCTCTCAGAATTGAGAGGAAGCCTGTGCCCAGTAGTGGACGTATATAGGTGGTAACTTTAACCTTAACTTTAACATTTGCCATAGCATTCACTCAGCGAGCAATCGTCAGATGGACTGTGTACTCATTTGTCAATCTTAATAGTATTAACTAGGAGTCAGTCGGATATAGATTTTAACAGTTTTCATGCAGTTTTGATCCGATTGACTAAAACACTTGATATTGTTGCTTAGTATCTACTCTACCTCTTTCAAAAGTAATAAATTATGTGTTTTTAATCCAGACAAATACAAAATTTAGAAAAAATATTACATTTCGTACTGCTCTGAAAAATAACGTAGTAAACACGTATCTTAACAGGAATAAGTTTACAAGCTCTTAAAACGAAACTCTTCTATAGAAATTGTATAAGAATTTTACGTGGTAGAGCCATGCTGCAGCTATATTATGGTTGTAGCACAAATGGGTCGGCTCGACCGGGGAAGGACCACGCTCTCACAGAATACCAGCGTAAAATAGCAGCTTAACGCTGCTGTGTTTCGTTTGGTGAGTGAACCGGAGACCCTTTTTACTGGAAGCGAGGTATCCCATCTCAGTCCTCACGGGTGACAACGCATCCGCATTTTGATCCATAATCGAAGATAGATGTAGATTTCTATGGGCCACAGCAACCACTTACCATCAGGTGGACTGTGTGCTCGTTTGTCACCCTTATCCTATAAAAAAAAAAAACAGGAAATAGTGTCATAAATTTGTAGCCAAATTAATATCACATTGGTAAATTTCTAATAAGACATCTAATATAACTCAAAACGGAAAATTGATTAAGTTCTGAGACACTACACAAAGTAGCAAATGTTAATTCTTATATGATGTAACTACCTACTATTGGCGTTGTAAGAATATCTACTATAATATATGTTTCCGTGGATGTCGTAAGAGGCGACAGAGGGAAACAAAGCAGGAGATGGGCAGCAACGTCTTCATAATAACGACTAAAAATAAAAAACTGTGGTTGCCAACAATGTGTATTGGCAAGCGGTGCCAAGCGAGGCAAATATCTCCCCTATGAGGCAATCCGTGAAAAAGATCTATGTGCAATTATGTACTTATACTTTATATAATTATTTCTAAGGCGTCAACTATTCTTCTTCTTCTCCTTCATCAGCCTGTATAAGTCCACAGCTAAACATGGGTCTCTCTCGCTGTACAGAGAATTTGCCTTAAACATTACGTGTGACAGGCGGATTAACGATGGCAGCACCAGACGTCTCGCACCTTTGTTAACTATTACAAGCATATAGTAACAAGAAAGTACTGCTTTTGGGTTCTGCCATGATCGAAATTGCGATTTAACTATGATAATTTGTTATAGAACAGAAATATTTTTATATTTATAAATTATATTTTTTTATCATTGGCTATGAAATTTCAGTAAACAATGAATGGTACTTCAGAGTTAGTTCTCTGATGAGAGGCATAGATTTTTTTTAATTACGTACGACGAATAAAAGGAATGTATCGAAAGTATATCTACTAAACCAGATATTGTAAATTGTGCTATACAAACAAACCGTAAGCAGGAACAACTTTCTCAATTACCTAAAATGTTTTACCTCTTTCAACGATTGCTAAATTTATTTTTCAATTAGTTTATTGCTGTTTCTATAACAAAATGCCCTTTGTAATATTGTCATAACTGAATAACAATGTTTTATATGCATGTAATCTAACTATTATATCATATTATGCGACAGTTCAGAATAATTAGATATTTTGTGTTCTATGTTTCTACAATAAATGTTTCCATTTTTTTATATATTCTTATAGTGATAAACGAAATAAGAATCCCTGAAAACTTTAACGAAATCGATTGCAATATGTCACAGCAACGTCCGATTGCTTCCCTGTTAAGCTATCTCGTATCAGATTTATCATTATCAACACGCACTGGCAGTACCCTACTAGTGTAGACTCTTGTTGTAGATTTGAGGACAATATGACGAGAAAATTATTCGTAATCTCCAGAACGCTACGCAGCCAAGTTGGATCCGTAAATCTACCTATTGGTTGAAGTAAGATTACTTATTCGTTAAATTGGTAATTTTTAGGGTTCCGCATCTCAAAAGGAAAATACGAAACGCTTATAGGATCACTTTGTTGTCCATCAGTCCGTCCATCTGCTTTTTTGTCAAACTCCTTTATTACAAAAACCTGTAAAGAAATCAAATTGAAATTTAAGTCAAATACTAAGCAACGCAATTGAAAGACACGGCCATTTATATCACATATTTTGATACTATTCTCTCCGAATTATAGGAAAATATCCGATTATTAACTTTAGTTTCACATATTTGTTTATTTTTACAATTACAATCAGACTTATTTTTGCAGTTGGAGCATCGACTGTGATGTGGACCGATAAATAGGAGAACTTTATTCTTTTTTTATATAAGATAAGGCTGACAAGCGAGTAACAGTTCACCTGACGGTAAGTGGTTGCTGTGGCCCATAAACATCTACATCTACCTTCGATTAGGAAACAAAATGCAGATGCGTTGTCACCCGTGAGGACTAAGATGGAATGCCTCGATTCCAGTAAAAAGGCTCACCGGTTCTTTACACTCACCTAGGCGTGTGTATCTCTTTACGGAACTGACTCACTGATCCGAATCACTGAAGTGATACATAAGATTGGTTCAGTAACAACGTTTCAAATGCATCATCTGGATCTAGAACAGTGAAACATTACTTTGCTCTATGCTCATTTCGCGCGACGCGTCGCTTGCGAGGCGACTGAACCACGAGCGAGAGAGAGAGAGATTGGGACAATGATTAACTTAACTATTTACTCGCGAGTGGCGAGTGAGCGGGCGAAATAATTATAATCCACACAAGTCAGATAGAGGTAACAAATAAGAAGTGTATCACTCAACTTGTACGGATTTTTGCTGTCGTTATTCATGCACATAAAAAATACCACTAAGAAGAAAGAAAGAAAGAAAGAAAATAAACTTTATTGACACAGCAGTGCATGCACATATACAAATGGTTAATATTAAATTATATATTATACACCAATACTGTGCCAAAACAGGCTTCCGCTCAGCATTTGTTATGACATGCTCGCAAGGAGCATGCCAAAACGCTGGTCTTCCGCGGACACCTACTGTTGGCATTGTGCATCCTTTCGAGAAGACACTAACTTAAAATTCACTAATTATTATATGAATGTATTTATGTGACTTGGGTGTCTCTTGAAAGGGTGCACAATACGGGGTCGCTTTAATGGTTGTAATCATGGTTGTCAAAAAAAAACAATGTTAAAAACACAAATGAGATGATAAAAAGTTAAAAAATATTTATAATAGTGATCGATATTAAACGGAATTTGAAATATGCAAACAAATAAACAATCAACAACATTCCCTTAAATTACATTAAATTATAGACTATTAAATAACTACTAAAAACTAAATTAGTGGCTATTCCAACAAACATAATTATATAAAAAGCAAAGAAATTGTTCCAAGTCCTGACCGAACGAACGAATCCGAAAAAGAAAAGAAAAAAAAAGCAGTCAAAACAAATACCATGTGACCATACATCTGGTATTATTTGCGATTGCTGGAATTATTTACGGTGGGACGGGCCCGCCAACGCCGGTGCGCGACGTGAGCACCCCATGGTAAGTGTATCCGCACCACCCGCCTTTTGCAGTGAGATAAGGTATATTTTACGTGAGTTTTAAACGTGTTTCTCACTTGTAGGGCACGCAAAGGCGGAGGCAGGTCGTTCCAACACCGTGACGCAGCGAATCTGAAGGAGCCCCGAAACGCCATGGTGCGATGTTTTGGAGTGGCAAAAACGTGGGTACACTCCCTCCTGGGGTATCTGCTGTGATCACGGGCCCACTCCAGCTTTAGGAAGAGGTATATACCACCATGGTGTAATTTAGATATTAAACATGCATGTAATTAATTGTACTCCCATAGAAAAAGTAACGAACATTAAATACTTGGGTGTCACAATAGATGAAAAGCTGTCATGGTATCTACACATTTCGAATACGGCCAAAAGAATAAGAAAACTGTTATTTATTTTCAGAAACTTAAGAACAATAGCTGATCTACAACTTTTAATCCAGACTTATAATGCTCTATGCCACTGTTTAATAAATTACTGCATATGTTCTTGGGGTGGTGCATGCAAAACTCACTTAATGGAAATGGAACGAGCGCAAAGAGCTATCCTAAAGGTGATGATTTTCTTACCTTACCGCTACCCGACCAGCTTGCTATATAAAAAAACAGGTGTTTCGTCTCTTCGGAAAACTTTCGTGTATCGATGCATCCGACGGTATCATCGTTTATTTGTACCACACACAAATGTCAAGAACAAAAGAACTGCAAAGTACCCTGCTCCTAACAGGAAAAGCTAGCGAGCATTACGAATATCTTGCGCCTCGGCTATATTATAGATTCAACAAAACAAAAGTTATACAGAGGCTAAGCAACTTTAAATTAAAAATCGTTTTGCTAGATTGGCTAAAAGAATTTGACTACTTGTGAAAGACTTCTTAGTGTTAACCATAAATAAATATATATGTAGCAAGCTAGTGTTAACGTATAAGCTAAAGGTAACATGCGCACGCACACACTCACACACACACACACACACACACACACACACTCTCTCTCTCTCTCTCACACACACACACACGCGCGCGCTCACACACACACACACACACACACACACACTCTTAAAAAAATTGTTTTATAAAAGTCTGCGTTAAAATTTAATATTGTAAAATTGTATGGGAAGGTACTGATATCCTAAGATACAGGATTAATCCTAGTTTAGGAATCAGTGCAACAATTTGTTTGTAACCTATATAAGTTTTAATAAAGATTATAAAAAAAAATTAAGTATATAGACATTTGTTATAACGCTTTATTTTGCGATAACTTGTAAAGTTATATTTGAAATAAGCTGCGGTATCGTGAAATAGTATATTGTCACCGCCTCACAAAATCCCTAAGTCGCTGGTTCAATCCGGCCGAATTAATTTCTATAATTTTTGGCCATTTCGAGTCGTGATTAATAATTTAAACTTTCGGGCTGGAAAAGTAATCCTTTATATATCGATTTATTTATATGTTACAAAAATTATATACAAAAATTATATATATCTCCCGCACGAATTTTTACACGTATATAATTTCCTTTGTAACGCATTACACGCCAAATCATTAATACTTTAATTATATTTTTCTTGTTTCACTTCCCTTCTCACAATAATTTTAGTCTGCATTTTGTTTGTTTACCGTCAATTATCACAATAAACTTACACTTTACAATTACTTACAATTCAAGATGGCGGTATAACTGTCTCGACAGCAACATAACAACGTCGAAAGTGCGAGTCATCTGGTACAACTACTACTTCTTACAACCGGAGACACATAAGCCCGGTAGTTGATATTACGTACGTACATGATGAATTCAACTGTCAACTACGATTCATAGAAATTATTGATGGTTTAAATTAAGTGAAAATGAGATACTTGACAAGAAAAGTACTAAAGCCTACATAATCTTACCTAGATAAACTTCGAAAGTAAAACATTATGTGATTACAAAATTTCATACAAATCCAAAAAGCTGCTGTTTTCGAGAAACCAGTAAAGTTTATTACATACATTACCTGGATAACCGAGCTTTTCTCGGCGTTAGAAAAAAATATACGAGGGGAGGTCAAAAAGTTTGCGGATTGAAAGGGAAGGGTGGTGTGATATAGGAAGTGTGTCAATGAAACAGAGACGTGTTGCTGCTTCTATAACTTTAATTATAATGTCCTTATTCTACCTTAACACTAATATATATAGTCGTGGGGGCTATACTACACTACACCTCCCACCGACAAAAAAATAAAAAATAAATTCATCTATTTTTTATCTAACCTCAAAACTATTCTAAACATAATTGATGAATAATCTTAATTTAAATATAGTGTAAATTAAGTCTAAGTGTTATAAAAAGTACAATCTAATGTATACCGAGATTGAGCAGGGCGTTTTGTCAACGCTCTCTCGCTAGTAAAAATCGCGTATTCACAGAAGTATATGACATAGTCAGGCATAATTATGTATAACATAATAGAATATAATATTATTATGTTTTGATTTCCGCAAACATTTATGTTATTTTTTATTCGTATCCTTAATCATCAATACAAGTCATCTAGTTAGGACATTTAATAATACATAGTACTCATTTAATTTCATATCTCTTTTCACACTTCAATACTTCTCTTCGTTCTCTTTTTTACTTTTTTTTTTATTGGATAAGGGTGACAAACGAGCACACAGTCCACCTGATGGTAAGTGGTTGCTGCGGCCCATAGACATCTACATCTATCCTCTATTCAAATCAAAATGTAGATGCGTTGTCACCCGTGAGGACTAAGATGGAATGCCTCATTTCCAGTAAAAAGGGCCTCCGGCCACCTGCACTCACCAAGCGAAACGCAGAGGTAAACCTCTACTTCACGCTGGTTTTCTGTGAGGTCGTGGTACCACCCCGGTTCGAGCCGGCCCATCCGTGCGACAGCAAAAGCTGCCGCCTGGCTCTACCACTGTTAATCTGCCGCCTGGCTCTACCACTGTTAAAAACTTTTACTACATATATTTACTTCATTCTTGTTTAAAAATTATTTAATTTACATTTTACTTCTCAGCATTTTTGCTACATATTCATTCAATATTTGTGTCATTTCTTTCACGTACATGGCTCGCGTACATACATGATCAAGACAATGACCAATATCACTTTATTCAACTCTTTACATTTATAGCATTTCAGCTCATATAATTTATTAATTAATTGTACCATAACTTTCACGTATACGACAATCATAGTCATAATCAATACATGATCAAGATAATGAACAATCTTCCTATACAGTTCTTAATAAAGTCACATTTCTTTAAACAATTCATTAAAAATCATTCCATATTTCATCGAATCCGAAGAACTTTAAAAATTAATCGGTTATTAGGTTTTCCAAACTCTCAGCTGATCAGGCCGATTGTATGTGGATATGCTAACCTCCGATAATTTTTCTTTACCTATGCGACACTTTCTACTTATATTTCTATCAATATTTTTCATTCATAATGATAATTTCCGTAACTTATCCATACATTTACTTACGTCTTTATAAATTATGTCATATTGTCTCGTATAATATTTAGTTACATCATTGTCAGTCAGGGATTGAGGCTCACAATATAGGTACAACAAATTTCAAATTAATTACTTAATTGTCTACATGACATAATGAGTTTCAAAATCGTATTAAGCGAAGTAAATATTTTCATGATCCACACAAGTACGTACTATTTTCTGAGAAAATAATAAATTATAATAGTTAAAAGCTTACTATTTAAAAGTTCAAACAACATAAAACCGAAAACAAATTATTACATTTCATATTAAGATGAACAGAACAAAGAAGTCAAAGTTAAGCAACGTAATCATTTTCAATAACAATAACATAATCACATAACAAAAGATAGATCAAATACAAACTGTAATCTTAGCAACGCAAGCAATTTGAGACACCTTTACGTATATGGAAACGTTTTCGAATGCATCGAACTATGATCACATGGTGTGATTCACACCTAATTTTAAGGTAACTTCTATAATATGTTATAGATAATATGAATGCAAGTAAAATAAAGTGTACCATAAAGTGATAGTTTTAAATATTTTTAAATTTATACAGAAGTTAAGATACTTGCATCGTGAATAGTTTTTATTAATTTCACATCGAAAATGCATTATTTTTTCTTAATTACTTTTGCTAGAAATATGGTGTTTATTTTATTGTATAGACAACATTATTGAAAAATCACTACAACTTCTATCAAGTTTATATAACAAAACATTAATTTAATTGCACATGAAAAAAAACAATTTTGATTTTTAATTAGGGTTAATATACAACTTTAAGATTTATTGTTCTTAGAAACGTTAAAAAAACTTATAATAATAGCTAATTCTTTATAAACTTTGTCATACTTGTATACATTTAAATGAAATTTGCTACCAAAAAAAAAAACAATGGAATCTATTACTGATGTGTTACAACTAAGTCAATGGTTACAACTACAAAATATGAAAAATTCATTGACATGGTAAATTTAATTATGTAAAAATGAAATCCACTATATCATTTCAATCATTTTTGCATGACACATTAATAAAAATAATATAAAGCAGAAAAAATAACTGAATTAAATTTAATATAATATCGTCTCGTGCCTTAATACGAGTACATACATGAGTGCTTAAAATGGTAACTTAATTTTTAATATTGCATTATGCTTTTTTGTTAGATACACTAAGAAATATATTAAAATATCAATTTAATCCATATTATATTAAATACAAGATGTTAAAAACATTACATTTTTTTATAATAGTTAAACATTTTAAAGAAATCTTAAAAAGAAAAGACAAAAAATACGCTGATTCGATGTTACCTCAAATTTTCCTCTTTGTTCTTCTTGGCTCAATTTTGACATTCTTCTCGTTCTGAACGAAGCTTTCAAGATTACAACCGCTTTTTGAATAATTTTAGTATTTGGTCATTATATAAAAAAATCCATAATTTATTTCCTCACACTTTGTAGCTGTTGTCTGTTGTCTTCAGATACTATACGTACTTTTTAATTTTTTAGTTTCTGCAAAATTATTATTGTGGCCTCTTCTTTTATTCATATTCATTTATTTTTTTCGTCACATCCGGGTATATTTATTTATTTATTTATTTATTTATTACATAATTATAACATCATTACAGTTATATTAACCAATGCGATGCTATAACTAAACTATATATAAGAAAACTACTGCCTTATAAACAATGACTATAAAATAATGAATAATGAATAATAATATTAACATGATTATAAAATAAAAAAACTAATTAAAAAAAATTACAAGTTTCAACGCATTTGTATGCTGCAATTGTGAACTTCGTCTGACTACACGTAAATATGTCAATATCCTGTGAGATGATATTAACGTAGTGTATGGCACGTGTCAATGGTGCATTCTGTAGCAACTTCGTCCTAGCAGTGGGCACGAGGAGTAAAGGGGCGCGGCGACGAGAACACACGTAATTATCAGGTACCCGTAGCCTTAGCGCAGCGAGCACATCTGGGTGATGTATCCATCCACGTAATACGTTCCACACATATTTAATAAGCGCGATGTCTCTCCTCACACTCAGGCGGCTGTAACCGACCATGCCCATTACAAATAGACTCGGATACATGAGTGGAAAACTAGGATAAATTCCGTACTGCTTGAAATATAAAAAACGTGTAAATTTATTTTGTAGTTTTTCGATCATGACATTATATTTGCTTTCATGTGGATTCCAAATAATGGCATTCGTTTCAAGTTGACTTCTTACAAGAGCATTATATAAAATTCTAATAGTAAGTACATTACGGAAATCCCTGCACTGCCTTAAGATAAAGCCGAGATTCCTAAAAGCTTTTTTACAAATATTTAAAATATGGTTACGAAAATTAAGTTCCGGGACCATTTCGACGCCTAAGTCTCTAATATGTGTAACTCGAGGAATTACGAGGCCGTTCATTTGGTAAGCATAATTATGAGGGGCTTTTGCACGACCATAACTCATGAATAAACGGACTACACGGAAATGATATGTTCCGTGTAGTCCGGGAAATATTTATATTATTTTCAACAAGTTTTGCAGGCTGTGGCGGTGCGCGTGCATTGTAGCAGCGCACCGCCTGGCAGGGTCGCCATGTGATATAGGAAGTGTGTCAATGAAACAGAGACGTGTTGCTGCTTCTATAACTTTAATTATAATGTCCTTATTCTACCTTAACACTAATATATATAGTCGTGGGGGCTATACTACACTACAGTGGTAAAACGTAAAATTAATTTTTCTTTTCAACATATTCTCCATTAAGCCTAATACACATCTCAGACCATCCAAATAATTTATTTATACCTTTAAAAAAGTTTTGCTAGGCCCTCAAAAGAGGCAAAAATTGTCGATATCACTTCTTCGTCATGTTTTAATCTCTTTCCCCGAAGCTTTTTTTTATAATTGGGAACAAATAATAATCTGAAGGAGACAAATTTGGACTATAAGGCGGGTGGTTTAAAGTTTCGAAATCGCATTTGTATAAAGAAGCCATTGCAACATGAATCTTCTGAACGGGTGCAAAAGGAGACACCTCAAGACCACTTTGCCCTTCTTTATCTTAAATCGCATCTTTTAATGCTTCTAATTTTATAGCATAATACTGCTTCGTGAAGTTTTACACCTTTATCTTTATAATCGATTAATAAAATCTCCTTTGAATTCCAAAAACTGAAGCCATAATCTTTTCAACCGATGAAACTTCTTAGGCCGTGCTCACTTTTTATGCCACTCCTTGGACTCCTGCTTTGACTCGGGTTCATAGTAATAAACCCAAGTTTCATCCGCAATCACAATTCGGTTCATAATTTTGTCCCTGTTCTCACTACACTGGTCCAAAATCTAAGAAGAACACGCGACACGCTGCTGTTTCTGAAGCAGTGTGTACATTGTTGGCACCATCTTGCAGTTATACTGACCTTAGCGAAGCCAAGATGGTCATGGAGCGTATTTAAAATAGTCGTAGATGATACTGCAGACATTTCTGCTGTATATCTTTTCTTCAGGCGAGCACCTTTAAGAACAAGTTTTTCAATGTTTGACAGTATCTAAGCTAGTTGCCTCAATTGGTCGGTCTGAGCGCTGGTCATCTTCAATTTAGTCTCTGTCTTGCTTGAAAAGGTTATGCCACTTGTAAAGCATCGTTTTTCCTGGGCAAGAGTCCCTGTAAACTGATGGAATATAATTCATAATGATATGTGGCGTTTGTCGTTGCTTAGTGATAATTTAATGATATGATTTTTCTTAATTTTTCCATAGTTAGTGTTCACTTCCCGTTTTTCTTGGAAAATCTATTGGTATCGTCATAAAAAGTAATGTTTGTATAAAGTAACTTAAGCTTGTATACATAAATATATAATATTCTTATTTAGAAATGATAGATATATAGATATCTCTATATATCTCTGGGCAGGGGCTCCCCAATGCCAGCTCCTTCCACTTGACCGCATCCATCGCAGAACGGCTCGAATCGTCGACGACCGAGTCCTTTCCGATCGGCTCGATTCATTGGCACTGCGAAGAGATGTTGCATCTCTTTGCATTTTCTTTCGCATCTACCATGGGGAGTGCTCTGAGGAATTGTTCGGATTAATCCCAGCCGCCAAATTTCATGAACGCACATCGCGACAGAACTCCCGATACCATCCACACCATCTGGATGATTAGCGGTCCACCATTGTGCGATTTAGAAGATGTTTTCTTCCTCGCACGACTTCTTTGTGGAATCGATTACCATCAGCAATTTTTCCGGACCGATACGACTTAGGGACCTACAAGAAAAGAGCGTACTCCTTTTTAAAAGGCCGGCAATGCATCTGCAATTCCCTCCCTGGTGTTGCAGTTCTTCATAGGCGGCGGTAGTCACTTACCATCAGGTGAGCCGCATGCTCGTTTGCCCCCTCTCCTATAAAAAAAAGATAACACTTTATTATACGCCAAAAAATAACATAAATATTAACAAAAAAATAAGAACAAGAAATGTAGTAGTAGTAGGGCAGTCTTATCGCTAAGAACGATATCTTCCAGACAACCTTAGCATGGACAGGATTGCAAGAAAACAATAAAAATGTGTGTGGTTTGATGACGAAAATAACATTATTTTTATTAAAGCCATAAAAAAGAAATATAAAATGGTTTATAAGTACATAGATAAGATAAATACATACATACTTATTAATATATATGTATAAATATACATATAAATATATATTTTTATAAATATAAATATATAAAAGTACAAATATATACTTTAAAAATATTACATATAACATAAATGTGCCATACATATAAACAAATATTGTAACTAAAGAAAGGTAAAATAATAAATAATAAAAAAAAATTAAAAAAAAACAAATGAACTAGATAGAATCAAAGTTGAAAAAAGTAATCATGTACATGTTTCTAAAAAACCGATAGTCGCAGGCAAGTCGTTCCATAATCGGACAGCTTGTATTGTGAATGATCTATCCAAAAATTTGGTAGTGTGATCTGGCATTATTTATATCAAATTTTCTGACGATCTCAAATGTCTCAAATATGAGTCATGGATGAATCAAATGTAATAAATTGATTTATATTTACTGTGTGATAGCGGTGTAAGGGAACATCACCCCATTTCGTTCTAAGAATGGCGTAAGAGTCGAATATGGGAAAACCAGAAAGATCATATTGCATATTGATGGATGGTGGTAAACCAGGCACAGCGTTTATTAGCCTGCTAAGTGACGCGATTAAGGCAAATCCTTCCTTTATACGGAAAAACTATACGTGGTAGAGCCACGCTGCAGCTATATTATGGTCGAAGCACGAATTGGTCTGCACGACCGGAGAAAGCCCATTTTCTCATAGAGTACCAGCGTGAAATAGAAGCTTAATTGTGCTGTGTGTCGCCATTATTCTATAAAAAAAAACGGAAGAAAAAGTAGTGATGCGGTGATAGTGTAGAAGCGGCGATCTGTCAATCTTATCCGTGTCATTGCGTTAGTAGTGTCGTCGACTTAGTACTTCCCGAACTTTCAGGTAAGAAAAGTACTGCTAGATTCTCCCTATCCAGCTACGGTTCTCTGCACGAGTTATCGGAAGGTTTTTTGTCTCTATAAATGTTTACTCGGATTTGGTTTTATAGCCATCTGAAATACTTACAGATGACGGCATGGAATGCGCCGGTATAAATTTGGTCATTTTGAAAGGAGTCAACACTTTGTCGGCCTGTCGTTCCAAATGTATCTAACTGATTGTATAATATTTCTTTAATTCACAATATATTGAATATTTACATATGCCATTTACGGTACGGACTATCGCTCGCTACTAGTTACAAGGGAGCTTAGTACAAGGGACCTGGTTTCCTTCTCGCCCAAAGGCAAAATCATTGCCATTTAGTGAGAAAACGCATCAGTGTTTTAGTATAGAACTCTTTGATAATTTTAGTTTTCAGTTTCTATTTTTCTTATAAATAGTATAATTATTGTAATTATATATATTTTTTAAATAATTTATTAATACGTATATATTAACAGGATTTAGGACATAATATGTCTGTTTTTTAGCTTACACAAACTTGTTTAGAATGGACTTCTTTCCCGTTAAACGTTTATTTTTTTATAGAAGAGGGGGCAAACGACCATGCGGTTCACCTGATGGTAAGTGACTACCGCCGCCCATGAACAACTGCAACACCAGGAGAACCAGGGCAATTGCAGATGCGTTGCCGGCCTGTTAAAAAGGAGTAGGCTCTTTTCTTGAAGGTCCCTAAGTCGTATCGGTCCGGAAAAATCGCTGATGGTAATCGATTCCACAAGGAAATTGTTCCGTTAAACGTATTTTTTAAATACAGAGTAGTTTACAATTTATTATGTGAAGCAAGGAAAAAAAATGAAAATATAAATTGTGTGTGCGTTGCGTTTCTTGATAATCTAAACTTTTATGCCAATCTACAGTTGTTTTTTACTTATTTGAGTGTATAATAAATTTAAAGATTTCTATAAATATTTTATATACTTTTACTGATTTTGACTCACATTCTTTAGAAGCGGTTCCATGCTTTTTACAAGAAATTGTATTGCACGGGTTACATATTTTTTTAATTGTTCATTCATTTTTAAAACTTATAGTCTCTTTAAAAAACAGTTTAAAAGCTTTATACAGATCTGAAGTGTCGAATCTCCTATTTTCACGAGCACGTTGTATATCTAGATTTAGCTAAACCACCCCAAATTGGGAAAAATAAATAGATTGTACTTAAGTATTGCACCTATAAATTTAAACTTATGAGTTTGCGATATCCTTAAAATATTTCAAAAGTCAGGATTATTTTCTAATTAGATTTTTCCTTTTCTGAATTGGACGAAATCTAAATAATTAGTTCCTGGTCTATAATTATTCCTAGGTACTTTGTGACAGATTCTCTTCTTGGTTGAGTCATTACAAATATGTGCTGATAAAGATAATTGTTCACAGAGTTGGGAGAATTTTGCAAGGAAAAAGTAATATAGCAAAGGCTAAATATAGCCTTTATTATGTATATACATAAGCCATTCAGCGGGGAAATGCAACCAGTGTCCTTGCCACGATACCGCGGGGAGTAGGACTGTATGATAATTAAATTACTAGTTTCGGTTTTTTTTTATTAAAGTTAATAATATAGCTTGATTTTTATATGAAGTGTAAATAATGACAATGATGTATTTTACAGCTACTTTATGATTTATTGCAGGCCCTATTCTGCCATTCAAAAGATTTCAGATCAAGTCTTACCATAGTATAGTATGGCTGTATCAACCGCGTATGAAAAAAATAGTCCATTATTAAATTTAAGATTAATTGTTAAATAATTTATGTACCAAAGAAACAATGTAAGACCTTATACACTACCCTGCGATACACGATATTTTGTGGACAATCCATCTTCACTAAAGGTGTTGTTATGAAGTTTCACTCGTCGAGTCCTGTTATGTAAATAGTCATATATTAAGTTATAAAATGCACTTTCTTTAGCGAATTTCTCTAAATTACATAAGAGGGCGGGGATACAAGCGGCAATAAGGATTGATATTGATACAATTCGGATCCAAAAACGATAAATTCCCTTTAACATTTTTTACCCTTTTAACTTTTTAAGGTATTCTATCTTAGTCCTCAAGGATGACAACACATCTCCATTCTAATTCTTAATCGAGGATGAATGTATTTAGCTGTTTATGGGTCACAGCATCCACTTACGTACTGTGTGCTTGTCTGTCACCTTTATTAAACAAAAAGGAAAGTAAATCTCGCTAACAAAAAAATAATAATTCTGCATCAATTCGCAAGCATCAATACAATATGGACAACATTGGCCGCTTTAGAGTTTACCCCGATCTCCTTGAGAAATATGATGGTCCCTCCTTATTAGTAAATAGTTAGGTATCTTATTATCGTCATTCACTCTACAAAAAGTTAACTTTATATAAAAGTCAATCCCGACTTTGAAGAACTAAATAGAATAAAATTATTTCACGTTCTGAAGCCGGTGTTCAGATAAAGAAGAAAAAAAAATAAAGTCACGATTTTTTTTTATAGGAAAAGGGTGACAATCGAGCACATAGTCCACCTAATGGTAAGTGGTTGCTGCGGCCCATAGTCATCTACATCTATCCTCTATTACAAATCAAAATGCAGATGCGTTGTCACCCTTGAGGACTAAGATGGAATGCCTCATTTCCAGTAAAAAGGGCCTCCGGCCACCTGCACTCTCCAAGCGAAACGCAGAGGTAAACCTCTACTTCACGCTGGTTTTCTGTGAGGTCGTGGTACCGCCCCGGTTCGAGCTGGCCCATCCGTGCGACAGCAAAAGCCGCGTGGCTCTACCACTGAAAATTTTTTTTTTGAATGTAAAATTATTTTATTCTTTTTAGTACCTTCAGGCCGACTTTCACTTTTATTTAGTTATTTTTAACCCTTAGTGGGCTATAGAATATCACAATATTAACATCGTCTAAATAATAACATAAAATTTCACCAGTCTATACTTTGTCCCCAAATTTGTATGGGATATATGGGACGAAGTATTTATTACCTATTTAATAAAAAAGTCATCAAAATGTTCGCATTCGACGAAAATATCATGTTACAGAAAAACATACACCCGAATTGAGTATCCTCTTGTTTTTGAAGCTGACTTAAAATATCTATCATCATCATAACATCCTATCACAATTCCACTGCTGAACATAGAGCTTCGCTAAGGAATACGAGTAGCACAAAAAACGGTCCTGAGCTACGTGCTATTACAAAATTATCTGTTATTAAATATTTTTATATTTCTACCACTGTGACACTTTTCGAAAATTATTTGAAGTGCTTAATAGGTCATATTATAATACGACGCCAAAAATAACTAAGGCAATTTAGTACTTCGAGTACAACAAGCAAAATATTTGGAATATATAAGCCGCCGATGTGACACCCAATTTATTTTTTCATTTTAAGTTTGTTTCATAAAACTTGTTATAAAGTTCAAAACATTTATTTGTTTATTTCTTTGCCCTCTTTTTCAATATCAGCGCGTAATGTGAATTTTTCCAAGTCCCTTTTCCACTTCGTGCCTTCACATAACATTATGTGAGTCCATACGGATTAAGTTTAACTTATTCATTGTTATTTGCGGACAATTTTATTAGATAATTTATTGTACCGACGGTAGGCTGTTTAAAGGTAAAAGGGGATTAAATATACATATTAAACGAGGCCATAGTAAAAATATTTCGGCTTCATAGCCTACCGTAGAAATTCGTAACTCTATTAGTAATTCCTCTAATGACACAAATTTTTCCCTTTTTTCGGAGCAAATTTACAATTATCATCGTATTGTACCAGTGGTTTAAAGAATCCCTAGAGGTGCGAGGATGCAGCTTGCTGAAGCATTGTCATGCATAGTAAAAATTGTTTCACAAATAGTGAAAAGAGTTGGCAAAAATGATTTACTTTCGCGTATTTCCATTTTCATTTTGATAAAACAATAAATAAATCAATTACGTCTCAACTAAAAGAGACATCTTTTCAAAATTAAGATTACCCAGTTAATACTCATTTATCTCGACCACGTCCTATATTTGATTTAAAATATAGGACGTGAGAAAATTATGTAACTTTATGCTTTCTGGTAATTTTAATCCAAATTTCATTGCATTCTTACATGGGGCAAGATTATGTGCCTTCAAAAAAAGGATAACGGTATCCGTTATATTGCCGTTGCTTCCACATTTCGACGCTTAACTTCAAAATTAGCTTGCAGGCACATAATCTCTAACTTTAAGACCAAATGTCAGCCTACTCAACTAAGCTTTGGCACTAGAGGTGGTTGTGAGGCGGCGGTACATTCAGTGCGTACATTTTTAATAAACTCTGATGCAGATATTCTTGTGAAGGTTGACCTAAGGAATGCTTTTAACTCTATCAATAGGATAACCTTGCTGAAAGAAGTGGCTAACAATACCCCCAAAATTTATCATTACGATTGGCAATGTTACAGTCAAACTACTAACTTGTTTTACGAAAACCATGTTATCTATTCTGCCGTCGGTGTTCAACAGGGTAACTCACTAGGTACAGCACTTTTCAGTTTGGGGATTCAATTGATTATTTCAAATTTGAAATCCAAGTTGAATGTCTGGTATCTGGACGACGGTACACTGGGAGGTAGAGCAGATGACGTCCTCAGTGATCTTATATGTTTAGAAATATTAAAAATATTGGTCTTGAACGAAATAGAACTAAACGTGTCATATTTTTTCCATTAATTTATCTACTTCTCACAGAGACACTTTAATTCAAAATTTCAATCATATTTCTCCAGGAATAAAAACTGTCAGTACGAATTCACTCTACCTGCTAGGTGCCCCGTTGTTTTTCGATAGTGTCAAACCTGTTCTAAAAACGAATTTGTTCAGTTTTTAAATCAAGTTGATAAATTGTATAAATTAAACCCCCACATTGCTCATACTATTTTAAAATATTGTCTCCTTGTACCTAGATTAACATACTCAATCTGCTCGAGTCCAAACAGGAAATGTTCGAATATTTTAAAAGATATTGATAATAATCTTAAATTAGCTATAGAAAAAATTCTTAATTTAACTTTAAATACAACAGTGTGGACTCAAGCTACATTACCTACAAAATTTGGTGGTGTTGGTGTGAGAAATCTTTCTAGCGTTGCATTACCTTCTTTCCTTGTTTCCGTGCATAGTGTTAGTGATTTATGTAACATAATTTTATATAATAAAGTAGACCTGTGCTATGCTATTGAAGCAGAGCAGACATGCCAAACGCTCTGTTGCGGCGAAAATGTTCCACTGGAAGTTAACCAACGAAAACAGTGGCATATTCCGTTGGTACAGAGCGTCCAGAAAGATTTGTTTCATAATTTCCATAGTGACCAAAATAAGGCACGCCTTCTAGCTGTTTCGACTAGAGAATCTAGTCACTGGTTACACGCTTTACCATCAAGTAATCTCAGCACATTACTTGATGGGGAAAGCTTGCGCATCACCGTAGGAATCTGGCTAGGAGCGGTGATTTGCCAACTTCATCAGTGCCTCTGTGGTAGCAGCGTCGACAAGTTTAGGCTCCACGGACTGTCATGTGAGAAATGTGCTGGTAGGTATTCACGGCACGGTTCTTTGAACGATGTCATACGAAAGGCCCTTGTCTCTATAAATTTTCCCTCGGTTTTAGAGCCTTGTGGAATATTTAGAAATGATGGCAGGAGACCCGACGGTATGACATTGGTCCCTTGGGAGAGACGTAAAGCCCTAGTGTGAGATGCTACTCGCGTAGACACTTTGGCGACCTCTCATCTCAGGGGTACCTGGTTTAGAGCCAGGGTGGCATCAGAGGCAGCTGCACTGAGTAAGTGGCGCAAATATGAATCTCTGAGAGACGACTACATATTTTCGCCATTTGTTGTAGAAGGAACTCCATCCGCGGCTGGTCGTTGCTTCTGGTGATAAGAGGGCTGGTTTTTTCCTCGCTCAAATGTTAAGTATAGCCATTTAGTGGGGAAAAGCAGCCAACGTTCTTGGCACGATGCCGCGAGGAGTGTGGACTGTGTTATAATTAAGTCACTAGTTTTAGATTTATTTTATTATAGTTTTTAATATTGTATATAATAAAATATTTAACAATAACATATTTAACAGTAGTAGAGCCACGCGGCAGCTTTTGCTGTCGCACGGATGGGCCGGCTCGAACCGGGGTGGTATCACGACCTCACAGAAAACCAGCGTGAAGTAGAGGTTTACCTCTGCGTTTCGCTTGGTGAGTGCAGATGGCCGGAGGCCCTTGTTACTGGAAATGAGGCATTCCATCTTAGTCCTCACGGGTGACAACGCATCTACATTTTGATTTGTAATAAAGGATAGATGTACTCGTAGATGTCTATGGGCTGCAGCAACCACTTACCATCAGGTGGACTGTGTGCTCGTTTGTCACCCTTATCCTATTAAAAAAAATATTGTGCATAATGTACATAATGTACAATATTTTATTATATACAATGTTAAATAAATTTAAACTACCCATTTAACTATGGGTTTCGATAAATATTGCTTCGTCATTGTAATTTACTAAAAAAAAAGGTAATTCCAAATACCAGTTTTCGGACGAATCATTATGGTTCTGCACCTAAGTATAAGTATAATTTACATGCAACAGGAAACGTGGTCGATGAGTCGGTCTGTGTTGGCATTACCGCTATGGCACCTATAGAGACACCCGTAGACGCGGGGATGTTCGTTGCTGTATACGCGCAGCCAAAGGATAGACAGGTCCGTACCTTCAAGACTGTCGAGAAGAGATATCCTCTCTGACGTATACGCAAACCCCAGCCCGGGGCACAGAGAAATGTTCTAATTTCTACCCCGGATAGGACAGGTATGACGTATCAGCCGCAGAGGACACCTCGTCTCCATCAAAAAGAGCAAGGCTGGTTTCGCCGTATATTTTCGCCGGACCCCCCCCCCCCCTCTATCTAAGCACCCACGCTTAGGAAGAAGAGGGTAGAGGTCCTGTCTTTTCTTTTTGAATTCCGCTACCATGTTATGAGAAGGAGGGTCGCTTAAGCTGAAATTTGGCATACTACAACGACTATACAATAATATATTACCATGGAGCTGATCTCATAACAGAGCCGGACGCTGACTCTAGCAATGGTTCAAAGATTATTTTTATTAGTATTTTTGTATTTACCAATGTTTATTTATTTTAAGCTGAATCTTTAAGGCATTGTCATCTATTCCTACTCTATTAACTAACTCAACTTTGTAATTTTATTCGGGCGTATTTCTTTAAACGAGAAAGCATGAATATGCTGCACCAATAACACGACAGTCTAGTTTTTTTTTTATAGAATAAGGGTAAAACGGGCACACCATCCACCTGGTGGTAAGTGGATGCTGCGACCCATAAACATTTACATCTATCCTCGATTAAGGATTAAAATGCGAGTGCGTTGTCACCCCCATAGTAAAATAAGTCTCCGGTATGGTGAGTGTAGACCATACAATACACACCAGCATTAAGCTGCTATTTTACGCTGTTATTCTGTGAGAGCTTAGTCGTGCCCCGGTCGAACCAACCCATTCGTTTAGTCAACCTACGTGATACAGCTATATAACCACGTATAAAGTTCATATACATTTTGCCTTACTGAAAAGAACACATTTTTAAACGTTTGCTACACATATCATCATCATCACATACACATACTCGTATATACTAGAATAAATATCTTCAATTGAATCACATTCACAAATTGCCAATAATATTTCAATAACACAATTCGATAAAAAGGAGGGCGAGGTTGTCAATCGCGTCTGATTCGTATGATTTGATTGTAAGAGCACTCGTTTTTCAATATTATCTATTTATGTTATAAATCCCTGCTTCTGTTGAGAATACTCGATTAAACATCTTAGGTAATTTGGAAATTAATAACTTCATAATTTTAAAGTAAGTAATAAAAATGGTAGAGCCATGCTGCAGCTATATTAATAGTATTGTTGTAGCACTAATGAGTCGGCTCGACCGGGGAAGGACCACGCTCCCACTGAATACCACCGTAAAATAGCAGCGTAATACTGCTGAGTTTTTCTTATGGTGAGTGTAGAGAACCTGAGACCCATTTTACTGGAAAAGAGGCATTCTATCTTAGTCCTCACGGCTGACAACGCATCTGCATTTTAATTTGCAAACGAAAATAGATGTAGATGTCTATGGGCCACAGTAACCACCCTTATTCTATAAAAAAAAGCAGAACCATAAATCATTAAACGTAAAAAGTAACCCTAAACAATTATTTAAGAAATAATTGAAATATACCTAAGCGACTCCGTAGTGTAGTGGTCAAGGGCGGCGCTGCGGGCCCCACGTTCGAATCCCATACGGAAGAACAGTTTATATGACCAACAAATAGGCATACAACTTAAAAATATTAATAATAATATCGAAATGTATATTGACGGTTAGTTAATATCTATATACCGCCTGTTCGAATGCGATATTGTCGGTATTTTACTATTTTCAACCGAATTCAAAAAATGGAGGAGGTTCTCATCTCGACTGTATTTTTTATGTGTGTTACATCAGAACTTTTTTCTAGGTGAACCGATTTTAATGATTATTTATTTATTTGAAAGCTGTTGCTTTTCATGTGGTCCCATATGAACTTGAACAAGAACTGACCAGTAGTTTTTGAGATGAGTATCATTAATAATGCGTATTTAATTGACTTGGAATACATTAATGATGTTCCCATTTTATTTATATTGAAGTCGGTTGTACTTTTTATTTTAATTTTAAAACTTGTTATTTTAATGTTGAAATAATAATAATAGTTGTATATGAAAGCATTTATTTAAAATTGTTAGTAAGTTGTGTATTATGCCTTACTATATTCTATATGATAATGGGTTTGCAAGACTGAGATAAATAAAACCACCAAAATACGCTATGAAATCATCTCCCAATTCGATTTGTCGATGTAACCCAACAACATTAATTTTGAAAAACTTTCTCAAGCAAATAGCTCCCATTACTTCACCTTTTTACTTATATTCACGAGCGGCGAGGTTTGTTCGAAGTATTTACAGATGTTTTTTCAAGTTGATTACGAGTTTTTTAAAAGCGACGTTAGTAAAATCGTCGTATATATTAGTAATACTTATGAAATGATTTTCTTGTAAAAAGTAAATCCGTTGTAAGTTTATAAAATTGTGATAGTGCAAATCACAAACACTTTAATCTGAGTTCCAATAGATTTTAAGAATCCGTACAAGTTTTAAAAGCGAATTGCAACCGTTTAAAACTTTTAAAACTGTAATTTGATTTTATTCATTTCAAAGTTTTGTTAGTAAGTGCTTGTATAATATTTTATTTAATCCTTGAAAGAAAACTTAGCCACGTTGGTCTAGTGGTCGTAAACGCGTTGACTGATCATGAGGTCTTGGATTTGAACCCCGGGTCAGCCCAAAATCAGTTATTGCATTTTTCTGTCGAGAAATTCTCCGTAGCATCTTCCGAACTGGAAGTTGGCAACATTGCACCCCATGGCTCGGAAAGCATGTAAAGCCGGTCTTGTGTCTGATCTCTCTCCGGTCGGATTACAGTTCCATTGGCCTATGAGAGTGAGGAAGTAGAACGATCACTTGTTCTTGCGCATACACACCGGCACTGTAACCCTACCCTGCGCAGATGTCTGTTTTTTATAGGATAGGGTTACAAACGAGCACACAGTCCACCTGATTGCTGTGGCCCATAGACATCTACATCTATCCTCGTTTGCGAATCAAAATGCAGATGCGTTTTCACCAGTGAGGACTAAGATGGAATGCCTCTTGTCCAGTAAAAAGGAGATCCGGTTCTCTACACTCACCATACGAAACACAGTAGTGTTAAGCTACTATTTTACGTTGGTATTCTGTGAGAGCGTGGTCCTTCCCCGGTCGAGTCGACCCGTACGTGCTACAACTTTATATTACTAATATAGCTGCAGCATGGCTCTACCACGTATAAAAACGTTTCCGTTGAGACTAGCCACCGTGACCGAAAATTGGCCTCCCCCACAGTGAGGAGGGTTTGACTTAATCGCCACTCTTGGCGGGTGGATTAGATTGCAGTACCAGACAACTCGCTTTTTCTTCTTTTTTTTCTTTTTCTTTTTCTTAAAAAAAAGTCACCTCCACACTAGGACTTTTTCCTGTATCGTGGGGGCAATTTATACATATATTACTATAAATTACATATACATTATAAATTTAACAAGGACAAACATCCATTCCCGGAACAATTATTTGTAGCCCATACAAATACTTGTTTCGTGCGGGATTCGAACCCGCGGCGCTTAACGTTGTGACTCATTGCTAAGCCACTGCGCCACGGAGCCGCTAACACTCCTTTCACACTCCTTTCGCTCCTTTAACACTGCTTTCTGGCCTGGGTATTTTAAAGCCGAAAGCCGAGACATCTATCGCAAGCAACGGGGCGGAACGGGGTAAAGTATTATTTGAGAGTGGTGACAGCCACCACATGGCAACGCGAAAATCCTTTCAAAAGAAGATTACTTCAAACATAGTATTGATATACTGATTTTGGAATAATCTTTTGCCCCTTTTGTCTTTAATAAGATGTACCTACTCCTTCATTATATTTAACATAACATCAAATTGTGGCCACCTCCCATTTGTGGACTTTTGGCAGCTTTTCTTTAGGGGGTGATAACTCTGTTGCGCTGCTTCAGTGTGTGTTGGTAAAACATGTAACTATGAGTATGTAACTTGTATAGTAGATTTTTTGATAAAGGCCACAGTGGCCTCATGACTAAAGGTAAAACCTCTCAAACTAAAAACAACTTGGACTCGAATCTGCTAAACTAAAGTCGTAAACAAAATTTATTATCTTAGTTTGAGTAGTGGCTGTGTAGTGGTGGTGTATCCCATATTATCCTATGGGTCCTGCAAGTAATAGGTAATAATAGGTCTTTATGATATCAACTACAAAAAAATTTAAAACTCGGTTCCAACCCGCCTGCGAAGCGTGGTAATTATGGCAAACGTCTCCCCCCCTCCCCTCCTCCCCATGAGACATTCTATAATGAATGAATGAATTTAGTTCATAATAGTCACAGCATTGCTGTAATTCACAAAAATATCTACAATACAAAATTTTAAAATAATGTTGTGTATCATGAAGTTTAAAAATATGTTAGAAATGTTTTAAATAAATATAATATAAAAATGTATGAAACTAAAACATTTCCAAAGCGATCCGACTGCAGACTCGCAAACAAATTTAGAAATGTGAACACGAGCCAAACTAAATCCACGAGTATGTTGAAAAATAAATATTTTACAAATTCAATATCTAGCTGCTATTTATAAAATGAGTGTTTTATTTGAGATCTTTTGAAAAGAAAATAACAAAAATCGACGAGCGAAAAGTATATTATGTATTTATTCCTTACTAGCTTTCGAATACACGGTTAAATAATAACGCTGCCCGCATCACCATTTTTCAAAGTTGGCTTTCATTTTTATTAAATTGAAGCGACAAACTAACCCACAGTCCGCCTGATGGTAAGTAGCGTCTGCAGTCTATGATCACCTGCAGCCAATTTCAAACAAAGAGGGGAAATTTCAAACAAATACGTTGTCACCTGTGTGGACTAAGATAGAATGCCTCACATATGTATTATTTATACTTGCCTTCCATACCCTTCAGATTCAGAACATACCATATCAGATTCAGAACACAGCGGTGCAAGCACTGTAATTCTGCAGCAGAAGTAGGTAAGGGAGTGTTACCAACACAGACGTACTCGTAAGATGTCCTATCGCCCAGTAAATTGTATTGCATTTTTTCTTCTTATTTTTTCTTCTTCGTAATCAGACCGAAAAATGCCGTTGGATGTTGTCCACTTCTAGAAAAAGTATCCGCCTTAATCGTCACGCTTGGCAGGCTGATTGACGATTGCATTACCAGACGTCTCGCACCTTTGACGTTTCTCCAACGCCGGTCTGAAAATTTCACGCTTGGCGTTATAAGATAGATATACCGCTATCTATTGGAAGCCATACGATTTTTCCTACATCTCTCGACACCTAGCTTTTTACGAAACGCAAAATCACGGGGTAATGGTAAGTTTGATAAATTGGGATGGTATTACTGCCACTATTTGGTCATCAGAGATATCATGTCAATCAGTTGACATTCCGCAGATCACACTGGGTTCAGGAAAGGAAACTTGTCTCTTGGAAAAAGGTGGTATAATTATTAACCCTTACTTTACACCTTACTCTACAGAGTATTATAGGGTAATTAACCTAAATTTAAATTAACCAATGCAACAGAATCAATTAATGTATATCAATGATTGAAAATGTATGTATTCGTGTGTACTAAGTATAGGTTAAAAATAAATAATTGTAGGTATGGTTCTAGGTTTACAAAAATATTTTACAACTTAAACCGCATAAATCCAAACATAATCTAAATCAAGCATGTGAAATAAACAGCCTGCATTTAAAATATTTTAAGTTGGTAACGAGCTCCGCTAACCGCAGATGACATTAAGAGTAGAATTAATTTGCGCTTAACCGAGCTTTTGATGGTTTTAGCACAAAATACATCGCCGACAAAACTTTTAGCGAACTTCATAACTCGCCTCATTTATATGATGTTAACGATTAAATAAATTTCACATCATGTGAAATTTTGGCCAAAAATTTATATCACGTAAAAAGAAAATGTTTATCCGTAGCCAAAAAAAAATTAAATAATAAAAACCTCCATGTTACCGTCCATTTATAATGAAGCCGTATTTAATAATATATGAATAGAATTTTGCACATCTAGGGCTTGGTTAAATTGTAGAGCTAATATATGTATATTATTACATTTTATGTAATCAGTAATGAATAACGGTCATGCGCGTATACCTCTTCTCTGTAAGTACAAGATAGGCACAACGCTGATACAAAGAGTGACAGATGTGCGTGATCTGGGAGTTTACTTTACCGCAGAATTATCGTTTCGCGTTTATATATTATTAATATTTGCGAATAGGCGTACAGGAACCTCGGTTTTATATTTAGGCAAACACGAAGTTTTGCTTACACAATTTCTTTAAGTGCCCTGTATGGCACACTAGATAAGAGTTATCTGGAACATAATGCAGTCATATAGGCTCCGTTTGAAGTGAAGTAGAATGTCATGTTACTTTACTTTAAGCTATATGGGGTGAAGCAAATTTATTCATGAAATTATCATACTGTATTTTAATGGGTATGGAAGTATAAACTAGAAGGACGTCGATAATCTGCTCTTGCTACCTACAAGTATGTAGTAAAACTACCGCGATGTGAAGAGCATAACCTGAGAGTTCCGCGGCATTAGAATTTATGTTCCGACACACTATGTGATAAAGAGGAGACGTTCGCCACTGCTCTTCTTGCCGTGCCGTCATGCTAAAATGAACTAATCTAGTAGCAAAAATGCCTGTAACTCGAACCGAGAGATTTGTTTTATATCGTTTAACGTTTTTATAGTGTTTATATGATAGTAATAACAATAACATTTTTAATATAACTGTTGTATTAGTGAACGACGTTATTCTACTATTCTCGTTTGCTGGACACGTCGTTGAGCTCAAAATTTCCAGAGCGACGAACCAAATGCAAGTTGCATTGCACCTTAAGTTAACTTAGAAAGCTGGTTCTCGTTAATATAGCAGAAAGCGATATCCAAGAAAATAACAAACGGCGGGAAAACAAATTAACAAAAGTTTATTGAAAAATGATTATTAATTTGACTTTCGAAGTTCAAATGTTATATACAATATGTAACGTCAAAAGTACCAGATTAAATAGTTTAAAATTAAAAATTAATAATATTAAACTAATAGTCAGACCTTGATCAAATGTATATGGGACTAAATTAAAAGCACCAGCTTCCAAATAATAAAGAATCATCGAAATCGTTTCACCCAGAAAAAAGTTATGGGGTAACACTCATAAAAAATAACATACAGTCGAATTGAGTACCTCCTCCTTTTTGAAGTCTGTAGAAAATGCATCTCTATCTCATTTTGTCTAGAAACCAGTGTAAGCTATTAAAATAGTCACAGCTTAAAATTTTTTAAAACAATAATTTATTTATACGATACAAAACAATAACAAAAAATTATAATATCACAACATTAATCTTTAGCTCAAAACCATAAAATATGAGTGAATGCTCTGAAAGTTTTACAAGTTTTATAAAATATGTCCAGTTCGTGCTTACAAACGAACGCACGAACTAAACAAACCGCAGTGCGGTGCGCATACTCCCTGCGTTACTTAAAACCACTACTTCGGCATATTTTCTATTTCAGTAGTTTAGTTTTACTATTTTAGAAACTATAATATTAATATCTTATGACTGAAAATGAAGATAGTGGTGTAAAAAAATCCGTAACTCTATTTTATTAAAATAAGGGTAAAATAACCATCTCGGTTACGCCAGACGTAGAATACTGCGATCACCAATCCGCTTGCCAAATGTGGCAATTGAGGCAACTCCTAATCCTTAATCCTCTGCAGAGCGTGACGATTAAAGAAAGAGTTCTTCTGAAGTCTGAAGTCGTCAAAGAGTACACATATCGATTCAGCTTTAAAGCGATAGTAGCCTAATGGATAAAGACGAGGACTGCAAACACGGAAAGCCATGGCTTCAATTCATGCGATTCGACTACTTGCGTGAACCACTCCTAACACCAGCCCACAGACTAATATGATGCTTAGACATCACAAGCCTTTAACGTTACCGTTACAGACTATTAAAGTCCACTGCTGAACATAGGCCTCCCCCATAAATTGCCTCTTAGGAAAAATATTTTCCATAGTTGCCATGCTTGGCAAGAGGGTTGGCAATCGCAATTTTTTTTGTCGTTATTAGGAAAATGCTGGTGACCATCCCGTGATTTTTTCCCCCTGTGACATCTTTCGACACCCACGGGATGATATATGGCAGTGGATATTATTACACCGTCACTACACGATACCACATACAAGCACTTTAACCTTACTTGTAGTGGTTAATGGTAATATTATAATTATTAATAGCGTACTAGCATTATTTTAAATAAAAATCTGTCTAACCTTAGTCTAATACTTAGGTATTGACCTCGTTTTGATTCCGTCTTGAAGTTTATTTTCATTTAAATGTTTTCTTACAATTTCAAAACCTCCAATCACAGAAAAAGGCATTACAGTTTACCGCAAAACGATTTTACGTTACTTTTAATATTAGCCTAAATGTTTTAAACTAAAATTTTAACTGTCTTAAAAAAAAATTTTAAAAAGTTACTTCGCAAACATCCGCTCTATAAAATAAAATTATGTGTCTTACTTAGGACGAAGAGCACCTCCCATCCTCCCTCAATTGCGTGCACTATCGCCCGTCACCACTAATCCCAGCACCACTACTCCCAACACCACTACACTAGGAAAGACACACCACTGACGACAATACGACACGTGTTTTGTCTCTACACGAAGCATCCTCCAGTGATGTAAACTCTGTGGTGGCTGACCATTAAGTGAGTGGTGAGTTTTTTTTTTGCGCCCGAAGCAATTGGAAAAGGGCTACCACAGAGGGAGGCGGAAAATGCATTACGCATACCACGACAGCCGGTCTATCGTGGTTATGAGGGACTCACTTCCTACCGGGGGAACCTAAGTGATACCCTCTAAAAACCGCCTTTGGGGACTGGCAACCAGCTGTTTAAAGCTTCTTATGCCGTATCGGAAGCGACCCTCTTTTGGGAAAAGAGGGCGCAGGCGGCTACGAGCCGCTGAGGGAGTGCCTACGAAGGCAAATTAATTATGAATATTTTAATTAGAGTTGCCCTGCGCCGCCAGGAGGCAGTTCAGGTCGTTTGACAGTTTATTTGGCGGGTCCGAGTGAGAGTTTCTCGACCTACGGACGCGATAGCGAGAGGGGAGTGGGGCTGCATAAGTAGCTGCCTCACGAATAAGATTATTGGAGTGCGACTCTGAGGCTTTGAAGAAGTTCTCAGAGAGTTTTTTAAGAAATTGTTAAATTGTAGGGAGCTCTAGGTCCCGATGAAGGTCGGCATTACGGACGTACCAAGGTGCGTTCGCAGCTCGACGACAGAAAAGATTTTGAACTATTTGGAGTTCATTAATGATTTTAGGGTCAGCGTGGGCAAAAATGGGGCCCGCGTAGGACATGACTGGTCGTATACATACCTTATAAAGAGTACGCTTGTTTCTGAGGGACATATTACTGTGTCGGCCCAACATACTGTTGAGCCTACTCAGGTAAAAACGTTCGTGACGGGTTACTCTTTTGACGTGGGGCCTGAATGTGAGCCTTGTGTCCAGAGTGACACCTAAATATTTGGCAGATGTATGCCAGGGGACGGGGGTCCCTAGCATACGTATTGGTGGAGTGTTTTTGAGACGGCGTCGTTTATAATCGAAGTGAATGGCGGAGCTCTTCTCCAGGTTCACATCGATGCGCCATTTTTTGAACCAATCTCCTAGGTCATCAACTGACTTTTGGACCTTGTTACGTATGAAAGGTAGCGAGACACCTTTACAGTAGAGAGCAGTGTCATCTGCGAAGAGGGAGAGCTGAACACCTTTCGACGGGATGGGAATGTCGTTGGTGAACAGGATGTACAGCAGAAGAGCAAGTACTGAGCCCTGAGGGACACCAGCTTTGATGGGACGCTGTGAAGATAGCGTTCCTTCGTGTCTAAAACGAAAGGTACGGTGCTTTAGATAAGAGGCCACGAGACGTACTAGAAGATCGGGTAGAATTATTTTCTACAGTTTGTAGATAAGGCCTGTATGCCAGACTCTATCAAAGGCTTAGCTAACCAGTGGTGAGCCAAAACAACTGCCATTTATACAGACCACTGACGCAACCGCTCCCTGCGAGCGAGCGACCGTGTCATGCGATAAAACATGCGACCAGTTACCGCCGGACTTACGCAGCCGCTTGTAAAATTAAAAACAAACCACCACGCAACGCCCGCTTACCCTCCAACCACGCAACCAATCGCCGATCACCGTGAGGGTGACAAACGATCATATTGCGAGGCGGTCTGCTATTAGAGAGCAGGCTTAAAGATATTTAAGAGAGGTGAACATTTGCTTGTTCATTCAGCAGTGCAACGTTACTATTATAATATCCATATTCGTCAAAAGTCGGGTGTTTACAAACTTGTTTGTGACGAATGCCACGCCGTTTACGTGGGTCAGACTGGTCGCAACTTCGAAACACGTTATAAAGAGCATTTAGCCGCGTTCAGGAATTGCAATCCCGATAAATCCCATTTTGCTAAACATCTTTTGGACACTGGACACAATCTAGCCAACGACCACTCCTTTAAAGTCTTCTTATTCATGTGCTTCATTACTGAAGGTCGTGCTTGTCCTGAAATGCTTTCACCGATGTGTCGACTAGCTTTCTCCATGCCACTCTGTTCTCGGCTTGTCTCAGGGCAGTCGGAATATTAAGTCCCGTTATATTTTGAATCTGGTCGGACCAGCGGGTAGGTAATCGCCCACGTGATCTTTTTCCTTCGATCTTCCCTACCACAACCAATTTATCCGGATTGTCTGGTTGTCTCCGGGCAATATGCCCAAATTAACTTACTCATAACTGCTTTGGCTATCTGCATGCGTCTCCGAATTTCTTTGTCACAGCCTCACTGATTGCTTATAAGTAATCCCAGATACACAAATCCATTTACGAACTCCAGGTCTGCGAGTTTTCCGGTTTGTGCAAAAGTTCCAGCTCGATCTACTACCATGACTTTAGTTTTCGTCCTATTAATGGAAAGACCTACCATCTCACTTGCGCGCTAGACTCTTCTAAGCAGTTCAGCCATTTCTTGTTCTGAAGAAGCCAATAGCGTCGTGTCATCAGCGTATCGGAGGTAACTGATTTTGTTGCTTCCAACGGAAATGCCTCCATGCCACTCTTCTAGCGCTGTCCTCATGATAGAATAGAATAGAATAGAATAATTTTTATTCAATATACATTACATGTGTAATTCTAATTGAAAGTAATTTTTTACTTTACCACTGGTTCGAAAAAAACCCTCTGTCCTGGGAAGAACCAGCAAGAAACCCAGCGGGACTTTTTCTTTAAATAAATTTTACAATATAAATGATTACGAACTATTTACAAAATTTATTTTAGAAACTGCTTGGAAGCGACCACCTCATTACCAGGGGTTACTATCAACCATGTATTCATTTATACTATAATAACCCTTTTTATACAGTTCCAGCTTAACAAAACATTTAAACTTGGTAATAGAGAGAGCCTGTACACTTTCCGGGACCATATTGTAATAGCGTATACATTGCCCCAAGAATAAATTACTGACTCTGTGGAGTCGAGTAACTGGTATCACTAGCTTGTGTTTGTTCCTAGTGCTTACAGAATGTATATCACTTTTTTTACCAAAACTACCTTTGTTTTTGTAAACATACATTAAATTTTCGTAAATATACTGAGAGGCTGAAGTTAATACATTAATTTCTTTAAATTTATCTCTAAGAAATGCTCTCGGTTTTGCATTGTAAATAGCTCTAATGACCCTCTTCTGTAAAACAAAAATAGTTTCTGAGTCAGCCGCATTTCCCCATAACAAAATCCCATAAGACTATACGCTATGGAAATAACTGAAATAAACTAATCTAGCTGTCTCGACACTAGTGAGACCACTAATTTTTTTACAGCATAGGCTGCATAACTTAGTCTGCTTGTTAGTTTGGCTATATGGGGGCCCCACTAAAGCTTTGCGTCGAGAATGATGCCAAGAAAGACAGTGGATATAACAGGGCTTAGTTCCTCCCCATTTAAAAACACATTGGTATTCAGATTTTTAACATTCGTTGGTGTAAATTTAACACTATTAGTTTTATCTCCGTTTAAATGTAGATTATTAACGTTAAACTAATGCACTAATTTTCATATAGCATTATTCACTTCTTCATATTTAAATGATTAACGTTTAAGTTTAAAAATCAAGGAAGTATCATCAGCAAATAATACTATATCATCATTATCCCCTACAAGGGAAGGTAAGTCATTAATATACACTAGAAACAGGAATGCGCCGATAATCGAACCCTGAGGGATACCCATTAGTACAGGTGACCCGGAAGAACTTTTACGATTGATAATAACCTTCTGCATTCTATTACTTAAATATGAAATAATAAGTTTAACCGCTGTGTTCTTGACACCATAGTACTGTAGCTTCCTGATTAATTTCTATTGGTGAACACAGTCGAAGGCCTTGGAAAAGTCACAAAATATACCCAAAACATCTTCGGAATTCTCCCATGCACAAAAAATAAGTTTAATAAGCTCAACTCCAGCATCAGTTGTCGAGCGACCCCTTGTAAAACCAAATTGATTTTTATGTAGCAATTTATTAATATTAAAGAAACTTAATATCTGATCTAAAATTATTTAAAGAAGGATGCCCATTTTTCACCTGACTATGTATAGAAATGAAATAATTCTTAAAATTCAGCTAATTGATTTCTTAATTAAATACGCGTATCACAATGTTAAAAGAAACGCAAGAGAAAAATATTTTTATATTAATTTATGCTTATTCTACGTCAAGGGTAAACTTATTACCACCATATTTTGAACGCATCTCAACTACCATTTATCTAAGACGTTCCATTTCACATACTTCGCATTTTTTTTTTGCGCCCGAAGCAATTGGAAAAGGGCTACCACAGAGGGAGGCGGAAAATGCATTACGCATACCACGACAGCCGGTCTATCGTGGTTATGAGGGACTCACTTCCTACCGGGGGAACCTAAGTGATACCCTCTAAAAACCGCCTTTGGGGACTGGCAACCAGCTGTTTAAAGCTTCTTATGCCGTATCGGAAGCGACCCTCTTTTGGGAAAAGAGGGCGCAGGCGGCTACGAGCCGCTGAGGGAGTGCCTACGAAGGCAAATTAATTATGAATATTTTAATTAGAGTTGCCCTGCGCCACCAGGAGGCAGTTCAGGTCGTTTGACAGTTTATTTGGCGGGTCCGAGTGAGAGTTTCTCGACCTACGGACGCGATAGCGAGAGGGGAGTGGGGCTGCATAAGTAGCTGCCTCACGAATAAGATTATTGGAGTGCGACTCTGAGGCTTTGAAGAAGTTCTCAGAGAGTTTTTTAAGAAATTGTTAAATTGTAGGGAGCTCTAGGTCCCGATGAAGGTCGGCATTACGGACGTACCAAGGTGCGTTCGCAGCTCGACGACAGAAAAGATTTTGAACTATTTGGAGTTCATTAATGATTTTAGGGTCAGCGTGGGCAAAAATGGGGCCCGCGTAGGACATGACTGGTCGTATACATACCTTATAAAGAGTACGCTTGTTTCTGAGGGACATATTACTGTGTCGGCCCAACATACTGTTGAGCCTACTCAGGTAAAAACGTTCGTGACGGGTTACTCTTTTGACGTGGGGCCTGAATGTGAGCCTTGTGTCCAGAGTGACACCTAAATATTTGGCAGATGTATGCCAGGGGACGGGGGTCCCTAGCATACGTATTGGTGGAGTGTTTTTGAGACGGCGTCGTTTATAATCGAAGTGAATGGCGGAGCTCTTCTCCAGGTTCACATCGATGCGCCATTTTTTGAACCAATCTCCTAGGTCATCAACTGACTTTTGGACCTTGTTACGTATGAAAGGTAGCGAGACACCTTTACAGTAGAGAGCAGTGTCATCTGCGAAGAGGGAGAGCTGAACACCTTTCGACGGGATGGGAATGTCGTTGGTGAACAGGATGTACAGCAGAAGAGCAAGTACTGAGCCCTGAGGGACACCAGCTTTGATGGGACGCTGTGAAGATAGCGTTCCTTCGTGTCTAAAACGAAAGGTACGGTGCTTTAGATAAGAGGCCACGAGACGTACTAGAAGATCGGGTAGAATTATTTTCTACAGTTTGTAGATAAGGCCTGTATGCCAGACTCTATCAAAGGCTTAGCTAACCAGTGGTGAACCAAAACAACTGCCATTTATACAGACCACTGACGCAACCGCTCCCTGCGAGCGAGCGACCGTGTCATGCGATAAAACATGCGACCAGTTACCGCCGGACTTACGCAGCCGCTTGTAAAATTAAAAACAAACCACCACGCAACGCCCGCTTACCCTCCAACCACGCAACCAATCGCCGATCACCGTGAGGGTGACAAACGATCATATTGCGAGGCGGTCTGCTATTAGAGAGCAGGCTTAAAGATATTTAAGAGAGGTGAACATTTGCTTGTTCATTCAGCAGTGCAACGTTACTATTATAATATCCATATTCGTCAAAAGTCGGGTGTTTACAAACTTGTTTGTGACGAATGCCACGCCGTTTACGTGGGTCAGACTGGTCGCAACTTCGAAACACGTTATAAAGAGCATTTAGCCGCGTTCAGGAATTGCAATCCCGATAAATCCCATTTTGCTAAACATCTTTTGGACACTGGACACAATCTAGCCAACGACCACTCCTTTAAAGTCTTCTTATTCATGTGCTTCATTACTGAAGGTCGTGCTTGTCCTGAAATGCTTTCACCGATGTGTCGACTAGCTTTCTCCATGCCACTCTGTTCTCGGCTTGTCTCAGGGCAGTCGGAATATTAAGTCCCGTTATATTTTGAATCTGGTCGGACCAGCGGGTAGGTAATCGCCCACGTGATCTTTTTCCTTCGATCTTCCCTACCACAACCAATTTATCCGGATTGTCTGGTTGTCTCCGGGCAATATGCCCAAATTAACTTACTCATAACTGCTTTGGCTATCTGCATGCGTCTCCGAATTTCTTTTTCACAGCCTCACTGATTGCTTATAAGTAATCCCAGATACACAAATCCATTTACGAACTCCAGGTCTGCGAGTTTTCCGGTTTGTGCAAAAGTTCCAGCTCGATCTACTACCATGACTTTAGTTTTCGTCCTATTAATGGAAAGACCTACCATCTCACTTGCGCGCTAGACTCTTCTAAGCAGTTCAGCCATTTCTTGTTCTGAAGAAGCCAATAGCGTCGTGTCATCAGCGTATCGGAGGTAACTGATTTTGTTGCTTCCAACGGAAATGCCTCCATGCCACTCTTCTAGCGCTGTCCTCATGATAGAATAGAATAGAATAGAATAATTTTTATTCAATATACATTACATGTGTAATTCTAATTGAAAGTAATTTTTTACTTTACCACTGGTTCGAAAAAAACCCTCTGTCCTGGGAAGAACCAGCAAGAAACCCAGCGGGACTTTTTCTTTAAATAAATTTTACAATATAAATGATTACGAACTATTTACAAAATTTATTTTAGAAACTGCTTGGAAGCGACCACCTCATTACCAGGGGTTACTATCAACCATGTATTCATTTATACTATAATAACCCTTTTTATACAGTTCCAGCTTAACAAAACATTTAAACTTGGTAATAGAGAGAGCCTGTACACTTTCCGGGACCATATTGTAATAGCGTATACATTGCCCCAAGAATAAATTACTGACTCTGTGGAGTCGAGTAACTGGTATCACTAGCTTGTGTTTGTTCCTAGTGCTTACAGAATGTATATCACTTTTTTTACCAAAACTACCTTTGTTTTTGTAAACATACATTAAATTTTCGTAAATATACTGAGAGGCTGAAGTTAATACATTAATTTCTTTAAATTTATCTCTAAGAAATGCTCTCGGTTTTGCATTGTAAATAGCTCTAATGACCCTCTTCTGTAAAACAAAAATAGTTTCTGAGTCAGCCGCATTTCCCCATAACAAAATCCCATAAGACTATACGCTATGGAAATAACTGAAATAAACTAATCTAGCTGTCTCGACACTAGTGAGACCACTAATTTTTTTACAGCATAGGCTGCATAACTTAGTCTGCTTGTTAGTTTGGCTATATGGGGGCCCCACTAAAGCTTTGCGTCGAGAATGATGCCAAGAAAGACAGTGGATATAACAGGGCTTAGTTCCTCCCCATTTAAAAACACATTGGTATTCAGATTTTTAACATTCGTTGGTGTAAATTTAACACTATTAGTTTTATCTCCGTTTAAATGTAGATTATTAACGTTAAACTAATGCACTAATTTTCATATAGCATTATTCACTTCTTCATATTTAAATGATTAACGTTTAAGTTTAAAAATCAAGGAAGTATCATCAGCAAATAATACTATATCATCATTATCCCCTACAAGGGAAGGTAAGTCATTAATATACACTAGAAACAGGAATGCGCCGATAATCGAACCCTGAGGGATACCCATTAGTACAGGTGACCCGGAAGAACTTTTACGATTGATAATAACCTTCTGCATTCTATTACTTAAATATGAAATAATAAGTTTAACCGCTGTGTTCTTGACACCATAGTACTGTAGCTTCCTGATTAATTTCTATTGGTGAACACAGTCGAAGGCCTTGGAAAAGTCACAAAATATACCCAAAACATCTTCGGAATTCTCCCATGCACAAAAAATAAGTTTAATAAGCTCAACTCCAGCATCAGTTGTCGAGCGACCCCTTGTAAAACCAAATTGATTTTTATGTAGCAATTTATTAATATTAAAGAAACTTAATATCTGATCTAAAATTATTTAAAGAAGGATGCCCATTTTTCACCTGACTATGTATAGAAATGAAATAATTCTTAAAATTCAGCTAATTGATTTCTTAATTAAATACGCGTATCACAATGTTAAAAGAAACGCAAGAGAAAAATATTTTTATATTAATTTATGCTTATTCTACGTCAAGGGTAAACTTATTACCACCATATTTTGAACGCATCTCAACTACCATTTATCTAAGACGTTCCATTTCACATACTTCGCATTTCGCTACTTGACTTAATTGAACTCTGTTTCTGAGTTTTAAACATTTATTTTATTTAATTAGTAAGTATTTCCCTATATTCTTATATATATTCCTTTTTATATATATCTCTTCATTACTTTTTGTATAGGACAGATTTATTAAAAATAATATAATATATAAATAAATAAATAATGCAGTATGTGATTGCGTGCACACGAGTGAAACGGATTTTTTTGACATTTAACAGTTCTACGATTGGCATCGGCGCAGTAGTTAGTCTGTGCCTTCATTGTTGCCAAAGATAATATAATCACTTGTTGTGTTTGCGTCTCGTTGTGTATTGTCCCATTTTGTAAGTTTTTCATTCATCATATAGAATACAAATATGTAGGGATACACAAGATTTTTCTCAGTATAATCTCAGAGGAAGTGGTGATAGAATATTAATAAGAGATAGAAAAATTAAATATTTGGTAACGGCAAATCCTAACCTAAAGAGTAACATTAATATTTTTAGGCCTCGTAGCGTTTAAATTGTAAAAATGACTAAATGACATTATTTTCTAAACTTACGGGAAGTTTTTCTACTATACATTATAACTATACATAAACTTTTACTATCAGGTTTTTAAATGTATGTTGGTATAGTATGTTTCTAGGGCAGACGGGAGAACGTACATTGACCTAAAGTATTATGTTAGTACCGAAACAAACGACAGGTATTGCTTCCATACATTTCATTATCAATTACGTATCGTTAAGCGCTAAGTGTGTTTCACGGTACAGGGTGGGGTGAAGGAAGCGGTCATTCAGAGATAACAAGCCTAAACCGAAACAATACCACTTTTAAAATGGAAGACGTCAAAATACTATATGAAGAATGGCTATACAATATTGAGCATATAAAGTGGAAAAACTGCATTAACCACGTCATAAATAAGAAAACAAATTAAATGAATTGAATAATGGCATTAATAAAACTGTAGATAGTTTTATAATCAACGTGGCGAACTTTTCCATGTCTTTATCATCAGAAAATGATTCTGAAATAGTTACAAAAGCATAGTCTGTCAAGTGTCTCTGACAAATTATTATGAGAAGTTTTATGCATGCTTGAAGGTTGACTGCTAAAGAATGCATTAAAAGTTCGCGATTTACCCGACTGCCAAGAAGAGATTACATTTTGTAAAACTATCTACCTACCTACTTATTATACTTATAATACTTACCTACTGTTAATGTAATAATTTTTGATAAAACCTAAGAAAAAGGTTGGCTACCGCGACGATATCGTCAAAGGTTAATGTACGTTTTGCCGCCTGCTCTAGAAACATACTATAGTACAGAAATTGGTTTAAAATTGGCGGGGTCTAATATACTACCAGATTTAAATAAAAGTATAATTTTACTATGTTTAATTAAATCAGGATACACACCAGATTTTTTTTATAGGATAAGGTGACAAACGAGCACACAGTCCACCTGATGGTAAGTGGTTGCTGCGGCCCATAGACATCTACATCTATCCTCGTTTGCGAATCAAAATGCAGATGGGTTGTCACCCGTGAGGACTAAGACGGAATGCCTTATTTCCAGTAAAAAAGGCCTCCGGCCACCTGCACTCACCAAGCGAAACGCTGAGGTAAACCTCTACTTCACTCTGGTATTCTGTGAGGTCGTGGTACCACCCCAGTTAGAGCCAGCCCATCCGTGCGACAGCAAAAGCTGCCGCGTGGCTCTACCACTGTTTAAAGATTCTACGCTTGTATCAAATATAGTGGCTAGATAAGGTGCTATTATATCTATTATAGACACAATAACTTTAACGTAAACCCCCCATAAGTCTGCCGTGTTCTTAACATCAATAGTTTTAAAATATTTAACGATATCTTTTGGTAATACTCTATGGAATTTAAAAGTATTTGAACAAGCCTTTACATTTCGTTTAAGCAATGATTTGGCGACAGTAGGAGAAGAATTTAATGATTTTGTTGTCAAAAAAGTAACATCAGTAAAATGTTTCTCAAAAGCTATAGCAAATTTTTGATCAGATTGCGTTAAATTATTGTTAATATTTAATTGAAAATCTTTGTTACGCGGTTTGACCTTGCCCGTTTCCCTATTTATTATTCTCCAGGTCATTTTAATTTTTTCGGATGCAGTTTTAATTTTGTTGCTTAAATGTAAACCCTTAGCAGTGGAATACACTTTATTAAATATTATAGAATATGTTTTTACATAATCTCTAAATATATCACTACTATTATATGATCTTCCATCATAAAGCTCGTATAACCTTCGCCTACTTTTATAAATTCCTACTTTCACCCATTCATTAAATGATTTGCGACTGTTAAAAGAGAAAGTTTTAGAAGTAAATATTCTACTAAATTCACAACTTATAATTTTAAATAACGTACCATGCAAATAATTAGCACTATTTTTAAATGAAAGTGATGAAAGTCTTTTTATTATATTTGTTACGGCCAGCAGCTGCTTATCTAACAGTAGAGTCTCCCGGGCCCATAGAGGGAGAACCTACAAGCAGATGATGGTCGGGCCTCCTACAGGCCAAAGGTGGAAAGTTTCTAATTACAATAAACAATCAGGGGGGAGCGTTATATTCTATTAAACCGAGCTTACTTACCTCTATCCAAGGCGACTGGTCCCTCAGGATTCGGTCAGGCCGCATGTGGTTGTATAGTGCTAGGAAAGTAAGGGTCAGTGATGTGTATCTGGGTGTGGCTGGTAGTGTTATTGACCTTATAAGACCGTTACCCCCTGCAGCAGTTCGGAACTTCAGCACCTCTCCAAACTGCGGTATCCTTCCGCAGTCACTTTCTTCGTATTCTACGATGACAGTCCATTAACTCTGTCGTACGATTAACAACCTTACAGAAGCCACTAACTCTCGTTTGTTATAAAGCTTAACACGCGAGACCGGATCAAAGGTCACTACCGTTTTGCGTGGCAATTGTCGAATGCACTTATACAGATTCTGAGTTAGACACAATAATCGCAGGTGAAGCTAACAAGTAAGGAATGCGCGTTACGTATCCTAAACCGTATATTTCCTAGATGCGCGTGTCGTATTCCGCTTCCGACTTCCCGACAAAAAACCAGCATGCCGCCTATCGCAGCGCTGAATTTGGACTGGTATCTGCCCTTGCGCGTCCTCGACACGACGGGACGTCAAACCGCTCTCGCCGAGGCGTGCGCGCCCTCTGACGTCAATTCTTGACATTAACGCTTGGCGTGAACAATATTACTTCCAAGCCTCTCCAAGCGATGTTCATTTATTGGAACAAACACAACTTTCTTATTTTTCTGTTTTTTTTTTGTATGTAAGGTAGTGATACCAACTGTCCACAGTGATCTGAACTTAAAGTTTGAATAATTGATTTATGCAAGGGCTAAACATCTGTAAAAATGTTATCTATACAGGTCGCACTAGGCCCAGCAATACGTGTTAGTTCTAAGAATAAATTAACAAGATTATACGATTTAAACAATGAGCTAAACTTAATACTAATATAAGAAGTTTCAAGGAGATTGATGTTAAAGTCTCCACATATTACAACAGACTTGTTCTGTTTACTAAGTTTGAGCAAAAATTCTTCCACAATCCTTTCAAAATAGTCATAAGTAACACATGGGGGTCGGTAAATACTTACAACAATGAGATGCTCGAGCTTGACACAAGCCATTTCTACAGTTCGCTCAACAGAGAGGCTCACAATATCCTTACGTTCTTTATATAATAATGACTTATCTGCTAATGTTAAAGAGCCACCACGTAAACTTTTTTCTCTATTGAAGGAACTGACCAACTGGTGATTTCTAAAATTAAACATGAAATTATAATCTTTTAGTCAATGTTCAGTAATACAAAGAATGTGTATATTGTTACTATTTAAAAACAATTCAACTTCTAATTCTTTGCCTATCATGCCCTATTTTGATGCACCAGGTGTAAACAATTCTTATTACTTATTTGTGGGCTGTATTCAAAATTAATTAAACTCTTATTATTGCTAGAGATTGCCTTTATTGTTGCATTCACTAACTTAAATTAGTTGTGACTGATTCCAAATTAAATATCAAATGACTGTCATGCTCAATAAAAGTTGTCTTGGTAGCCAAAAACTTAATTAATTATAAAATTTCATAATTAGATAATATATGAGAATACATAATTCTAATATAATGCAACTAATATATCGAATAAAAAAATTAAAATACATTTATCGTTGTACGGTCTGTGTATTTCCATAAAATAGTTTATTGATGTTGAAAAAATAATACTCGTACTACGTTCGTACAGTAGGTGGCGACTTGCATATTTCTTACGCAATATATTGTAGCGAGTCGGCGCGGCGGACCAAATACTCAAGGTCGTTCGCATGGAGTAGCCTTTAATAACTGTTAGTTGTTCACATTGCCTCTTCTACCAACAAAAAATATGATTGTACTATTTGGGCAAAATTTAGTAATACATATAATATACTCGCCGTAGATGTTAAAAAGAAGAGGGCATATGATGCATCCCTGTCGTACTCCTTTTTGTGGTTTGGAGGGAGCTGATACCACGTCATTCACTCTTACCATTGACTTCCCATTCTCATATAGGGTTGCGATCAGTGCTATTAAATGGCAAGGAACACCAATTTCTATGAGGATTTTCCATAGACAATTCCACCTTACGCAGTCAAACGTCTGGAAGTAGTCAACAAAACACATCATTATCGGAACATGAACAATTTGCTCCCGAGTCCCGCGGCTCTTGATGAAGCCAGCTTGTACATTAGGTATTTGCCGCTGTAGGTAAGGTTGTAAGCACCCCTTAATTATATGGAGCATGATCTTACTACCATGTCATATGAGGGCATCTGTTCGGTAGTTTTTGCATATCTTTGTCGAGCCTTTCTTATGTAGTGGTATCAAAAGAGACTTCGTCTAGTCCTTAAGCCATTTTCCCGAGCTTCAGATCTGATTTCACAGGTCCTTCAAGATTTTGATACCTGTTTTTCCAAGGCTTTTCAATTCTTCCGCGAATATACTCTCTTCCGACTGATTTATTTGTTTTAATATTTCTAAGAGCTTCTCTGACTTCAGATTCCAGTATTTCAGGCTCTAGGATTTCATTCAGACTCATTGGCCCAGAAGATCTCCTGTCGTCCTTGTACAGGCTTTGGCAATATAACCGCCATCTTTCTGTAACTTGGTCAATCTCCGTCAGTAATGTACCCTTGTCGTCTTGGATCGCCCAGGTTTTGGGTCTAAACTCTCTTGTGATGCTTTTCACTCGTAGAAACAGATCTTTGGTGTGCATCGTCTTAGCATGTTCCTCAACATCTTTACATATCGAGTTCAGATATTGGTTGTAGTCTCTACGGCATAAGCGTTGAACCTTCTCTGACATGGTGTTATACTGAGCTTTCTCAGAGTCCCTTCTGGTTAGGAGGTTCTTTTTTTCAATAATCGCCTTCCACATTTCTTCAGATATCCACGCCTTTCTTGGACTACAATAGTTTTGCTGTAAGGTGTATTTTCGTGTATTGAGAATAATGTTCTTTATTGTAGTCCACTTTGTATCTATATCGAGGCTGTTATCTAACTTTACGTGTGTGACTTTATTGCTAAAGACTTCTTTGAAGGTATTAAGTGTTTCTGGAGAAGGTTGACCGTGATGTTTGACCGAGGATCTCAAGCATTTCTTCAGCTTTACACTCATGACTGCCACTAATAATTTGTGATCGCTTCCGCAGTCAGCTCCGGGGTGCGTCTTTGTATTAATTATACTGGACCTCCATCGCTTTGCAATAGCAATATAATCAATTTGGTTTCTGGCACGATCAACTGGCATAACCCAAGTATATAGCCGTCGTGGGTGGTTCTGGAAACATGTATTTATGATGGTCAGAGAGTTTTCCGCGCAGAATTGCAACCTCATCTCACCTCTATCGTTTCTCTCTCCGAGACCATATTTCCCAACGACTTCTCTTAGCTGAACCTCATGTCTTTTCGATCATACTTTTGCATTAAGATCTCCCATCAAAAGTGTGATCTTCCTTCTGGGCAGGCTCCTCAGGGTGTCCGCCAACAATCTGTAGAAGTCCTGGATCTCTCTTTCTGTTGAACCTGCTGTTGGGGCATACACAACCACCAGATTTTTAGATTCAGATGGAATCGTTTTGTGTTAACTTTCGTGGTGATTATCCGATCACTCACCGAGTGGTATCCCAGCACAGATTTATTGATATAAGGTGATACCCAAATACCAACTCCATTCCTACTTTCATTTTCCGGTCCTGAAATATATAGAGTGTGGCCTGATGGAATAGTGTAAAAGCCTGACCCTCTCTTGTGTGTTTCAGTCATTCCAAGAACATCCAGTTGGTAATGTAATTAATATAATGTAATGTAATATTAATATAATGTAGTTCTTTACCTATCATATCCACTTTCCCAGGTTCCAGTATACTCTGACATTCCATGTCCCGATTCTAATTTTTTTGTGAAGCTGAGGTTGTTTGGCTTTGGTTGGTGTGAAATGAGACGATGTGTTGATGTCACCAGTAGCATGTTTTACACACTGAGCCTGATGAGTCACTTCAGTGGAACCATTAGCATATTTTACACCATGCGACCTGGAATCGACATGGCGCCGGGTGGTAGCCGGATCGCATGCCATCATTCTCTCAATATCAAACATTTTTCATGACAATTTTCATGGGAAAATAGTGCAGTGATTTCCCCTTGCCTTGTGCACCGCAGTGATGTTATGTTTTCTTTAAGGACGCCCTGCTGCCAGCACCCTTCATTCGGATTGAGTGATTTATTGAGTCCAGACCCCCTATCTCCCATCTGCTTGTCGACCTATATCTCCATAGGGGTTTGTTACCGCTATCTCGATGATAGGTTGTTCGACGTAACTGGGTTCGCCACGGGTAGGCTGGGAGTGGAGTTGGTGGAGAGAGGTTAAGTGACTGCTCTTGACCACAAATCATGTATTGCGCATCATCCACCCTTGAAACCAAAAGTTTAAAGTCTTACATACTTAAATATCTTTAAGCCTGCTCTCTTATAGCAGACAGCCTCGCAATATGATCGTTTGTCACCCTCACGGTGATTGGCGATTGGTTGCGTGGTTAGAGGGTAGGCGGGTGTTGCGCGGCGGTTTGTTTTTAATTTTACAAACGGCTGCGTAAGTCCGGCGGTGATTGGTCACATGTTTTATCGCATGACACGGTCGCTCGCTCCTTAAGCAGGGAGCGTTTGCGTCAGCGGTCTGTATAAATGGCAATTATTTTGGCTCTTTGGTCAGCCACCGCAGAGTCTACATCACCTAAGGATGCCTCGTGTAGAGGCAAAACACGTGTCGTTTTGTCGTCAGTGGTGTGTCTTTCCTAGTGTAGTGGTGTTGGGAGTAGTGGTGCTGGGATTAGTGGTGACGGGGATAGTGCACGCAATTGAGGGAGGGCGGGAGGTGCTCTTCATAGATAAGACACATCATTTTATTTTATAGAGCGGATGTTTGCGAAGTAACTTTTTAAAAGCTTTAATATAATGGATTTCCGCAAAGTAACGCCTGATTCCATTAACTATGTGTTTTAAAATTAAACAATAGTAAAAATAAAGGTATTTTTAATTTAATTTTCATCTGTTTTTATTTAAAAATATATCTAAGATAGTTCCTATATTAAACTACTTCTTCAGTTTTAAACAATAAGGGTGACTGTGAGTACGAGCACACAATCCACCTAATGGTCTGTAAATGCTGTTGCCCATAGACATCTACATCTATCCTATATTAAGAATCTAAATGCGCATGCAACATCACAAGTGAGGACTATAATGGAATGCCTCTTTCCAATAAAAAGAGTCCCCGGTTCCTACACTAATACAAAACACAGCAAATTTAAGCTGCTATTTTACGGTGATGTACTGTGAGTCAAGCCGACCCATTCGTGCTGCAACCATAATATAGCTGCAGTAAAGCTCTATCGCGTATAACTTCGAGCTTCATAAGTTTTTCTGATAGTTTTCAGCATTTATAAGCATTTATTCAGCATAATTACAGCCCTTTTCATATCCACTGCTAAATATAGGGTCCCCACAAGGAATGTTACAAAACACTAAGTTTTCGCAAAAGCTGTGTCTATTTCTCCGTCACAAGCTTAATTACCAACTAGCCAACTTTTAATAAAATAAATTATTCCTTGATACTAGCAGCTACGAACTTTTAGCATTACTTGAGGGCGAAATTTGTGCAAAAACACAAATGATCAACAAAGCCGTCTTAGGCTATACCGGGGCCCTTGGGCACTCAAGAATTTGGGGCCCAGTTGTAAAGTAAAAAAAATGAATGACAAAAACATTTTTCTGCTATATGATCTAATATTTATCATAATTAATTGGTATTAATTACTTAAGTGTGTTGGGGTTTTGAATTCGTTACCATTACAACAGTAGTTTCTTTCGAGATGTCTGTTATGCAAAATCTTCTATTATATCAGTCTTTCAAAGTCTATTTTTTGAAGAATATCACTTTATATACACATAATTATTGACTAATCTGTTAGTCGTTCGTAATTCATTTTTTATTCTCTTTAAGTGTGAATATGAGCTCTCTCTTCGACCGAGAGGTCAATCGATGGATTCAACTCGGTTGGGCAGTTCGAGAAATTACTAATCGAAAACGAGACTGTGCAACCAGTGCGTGTTGCCAGTGATGACCTATGGAACTGAGACGTGGTCCTTCACTGCTGGCCGAATGAGGAAGCTCAAGGTCGCTCAGCGAGCTATGGAGAGGGCTATGCTCGGAGTTTCTCTGCGTGATAAACTTAGAAATGAGGATATCCGCAGTAAAACCAGAATGACCGACATAGCCCAACGGATTAGTAAACTGAAGTGGAAATGGGTCGGCCATATAGCTCAAAGAACCGACAACCGATGGGGAAAAAGGTTCTCGAGTGGCAGCCTCGTACCGGCAGGCAAAGTGTAGGGCGTTCCCCCACTAGATGGAGTGACGACCTGGTAAGATATGCAGGAAGTCGATGGATGCAGGTGGCTTAGGGCCGTGCTTTGTGGCATTCCTTGGAGGAGGCCTATGTTCAGCAGTGGACTTGTGAAGGGCTGTAATGATGATGATGATGATGATGATGAGCTCTCTCCACTACAATTGGTAACCATTAAGCAAAAGAACCGTTTCTTCTAATTTATCAGTCTTTATTAGTTTATGTAACTCCGCCTTACATATTCGCATCCACAGATTCCTTTGATATGTTCTTTAAACACTGCTCTAAATAAAAACATTCTGATTTGAGCTCATATACATTAATGTCTTCATGATAGAATTCTTCAAATTCATTGCATTTTTTGTCAACTCATCAGAATCGATTGTTATTAATTGGTAAAGAAAACTAAAACGATTGTAAATTTAATGTATCGATTACAATGAATAAACTCATCTACACGAAATTTTTCTTTGCCGTTTAACTGTACAGACTCAAACAATCCTTCAAAATAGTAACGCGTGTGCTGCGATTCCTTTTTCTTTCAGACTTATCTTTATAGTCAGTATTTGGATTTTTTCTTCGATCGATTCGTACTGATTGAAATTATAGCGTGTGTTATTGACTAGCTTGCTACATATATATTTATCTATGGTTATTGACATAATCGATCAGAGATGCGTAACGTTTTGTTGCAACGTCCATGGTCCATGGTCCATGGTCATAGTATACTATTCTGTAAAGTTAAGCTGGTTTTGTTCGTAATTCCCGAAAAATCATTCCATATCTCCGTTAAAAGTATGGTATTCAATTTCTCCATTTTTTTTGCTCAGCTTTGGGCTTCGTTTCTTGTTTCTCTTGGTTGATTGGTGTCACTTGAGGACAAAGCTTCAGAATATCATGGCTTTCAAAAAAGTTTAAAATGATATCTGCTATACATTCTGAACAATGTTTATCCATAGGCAAAAACTGCAAAAATCTCTCAACAGGCTCAATGTAGAGATATTTTTCAATCAAAGGCTCAATGACAATTGTTTTTAAAACTCGCTGTTCCCTTAAATTAATAAGCTCACTGCAAATATTTGCAGACAAATATGATGAATGAATGATATGGATTTCCGCATTTTCGTATATGATCAGCAAGAAAAGGATCAAATTCACTAATTAATTCTAGGCATCCTAAATAATCCCCGTTATTTTGAAACCCCAATATGTCATTATCACCACGAAAAGTAAGAATTCTAGAAGCTAAAAATTTCACTGCTGCAACAATTCTTCTAAGTAAATTCTTCCAATAATTGACTTCTGTATTATATTGAGACAGTAATTAACTGTCAACTTCTCCAGTATTTTTGCTTCTTGCGACATAATTCATTAATTGCCTGTGCTGTAAACTGTTCTCATGCTCAATTAATAAGTTAGGTACTTATATGCTTCCAATCTTTCTATTCATACGGAGAACTTAAATTATGCCCAGAACTAGTAGTTCCATTAAATAGACGGCAGCAATAGCACTACGCAGATTTCTTCGACCGTGAATAAAGGAGCCATTTTTTTTCTAAAGACTTACCATTCATCAATTTACGGGTACAAATATTTATAGTAAAATATCTAGTCTTTTTTTACCGCTTGCATCTGGAAAACTTGCAGAAGTTTCGGTGAAATCACCATTTTTATTTTGGAAAAATAACGGCCCTTTTCGTATCCAAATATCTCGTAATTCTTCTGTTAAAATTTCATCACAATACGTACCAGGATCAGGAGATAGATTTATCATTATCTTAAATAATTTCTATGAAACAAAACAAAATCACACCACAAACTTCACCGTACAAGTTTGACCTTTCGGGAAATCTCCCAACCAAACACAATGTCGACTTCTATGTAGTGCATTGTATAAACTCTGTAAAAATGTAGGTACTTTTTAGATATTTTTTAATCATTAAAATGTTCACTGTTTAGTACAAGATTTAAAAAAACTGTTCTGGTGTCCGATTAAAATTCGCTAAGCTACTACCTATATTATGTCTTTTCCTATTATCAATTTAACGGACTACATTTATTTAGCTTAATTATATAAATACATAGATTGTCGAAAATAAAAAAAAATGCGAGTAAGGCTATTGTACAGCTCGAAAAAACGTTTAGATGGCGGCGAAACGTGGAACTACATATTTCTACCTAAGAAATCTGTCAATGCCACTTTTTCTGTCAAACTCGGCAATGTGTGGCTTGTCGCTGCTCAGGGTTTCCAGAAAGTCACTAACAACGCCCTCATTTACTCTATAAATTTATGTGTCGGGTTATATTTTCCTAAAATAGAAAAAAAATCGTATAGTGTAAGCGAATATATCGGCCTTCCGGGGGCCCCCGTGACGTGGGGGCCCTGGGCACGGGCCCCGTGTGCCCTTATGGTAAAGACGGTACTGATGATCAACCTATTCGACTCAGGAACCTTCAAGAAAAGAGCTTACACCTTTCTAAAAGGCCGGCAACGCATCTGCAGTTTCCCTGGTATTGCGGTTGTTCATGGGCGGCGGTAGTCACTTACCATCAGGTGAGCCGCAAGCTCGTTTGCCCCCTCTTCTATAAAAAAAAATCAGGTCTTGGAGTTTGGCATTAGAATCTTGCTTTAATTTTAGTTCGAAATTGGACTGATTTTTTACCCAAGTGAAATATCGTCTCAATCCTTAAGTATAGAATAATTTTTATTTGAAAAACATTTTGGTTACATTCATTTTATTTAATTGTGCAAGGAATTGTATTTTATTTTATAAGTACATGACCGATGTGTATATATAATAAAGGCAAACAAAGTGATGTACATTACTTCGTGTACGACCTAATGGCACACACAGCCTCCTTTCATTATTGGGAGCATACGTCAAACACTTCAGTCACTCGTAAGAATGGGTGCAATTAAATCACCCGAAACGACCTTAATTAAAAATAATATAAAATAAACGCCACACAATCCGTTGCATTTGTTTTATTTAATGTGTAGTATTCGTGTAAATATCTAAGTCGGGGCATACTATATCAAAATCACAAAGGAATACTTAACTAAACGCCTGATGATTAAGTTTAAGTTAAATCTATCTATTTCAGAGTGTTGCGATTACTAAGGTACGCAAGTAACAAACAGTTTACACGTGTAATCTGTTTTAGCTAAAGTCATCAAGATCACAACTCACAACGCTCCTCAGTTTAATATAACAACTTACTCAAATTACTTACTGAAGGGACCATTACATTTATGCGGTATATCTATATTTGTATAAATATAATATACATATTATAAAACCTTTATAATATACATATTATAAAACCTAAAAACTTTCGTGTTGGCTATCCTTTTTTTTAAGATTGATGTCTTATTTTTAAGTTATTAACAAATGATTTTTCGGTTTTGTAACTTATAAGATTTTTACGTTAAAATAAGGACTTACAAAGTTACTTTTCAGTGACATTCTTGACAAGGCAGCATCCGTAACTGGATAGGTAAGAGTTCGAACACTTGATGTGCGGTACGGACTCCCACTTGACCGACTTTTGCAACTTTATTTTGAACATCGTGAAATACTATGTCATACCAAAACATTTAGTACTTACAATTAAATAAAATAATCTAATTAAACTTTAGAGATATACTTAAAAATATTTGTGTATATACCAATAATAGGTTGGCCTCAATCCCAGTGTTTGTTTTGTTTTAAATAAAAATATTTCACATTTTCGTTATAGTTTTAAAACGTCATAAAATATGTAAAAATTACCTTTATCCTTAATTTTTGTTCCATGTATGTGCTTTGACATGTACATTACAAAAGAAATTATTGATTTCAACTAGAACGATGTTTAGAAAAATCGATATGAAAACTTAAAGGTAATTGTTACAAAAATTAATATGAAAATTTAAAGAAATGTAATATAATATAATATTATATTTTTGGGTTTGGTCCTTGCATTGAAAGAAGCAAATATTTCTAGAATAGAAGTATTTATCTAAATATAACGATAATAACTACATACATTTCACTACTGAGCACAGGTCTCTAATTTTCGAGGGGGTTATGGAGCGGTTAGCCAGCCACGCTGCTCTAGTGCGTATTCACGGAGTTTACACGTCCTTGAAACGTTTTATTTCTTATACGTGCAGGTTATTCTATACCGCAGAGCACGTTACTCCGCACTTAAAATTGCACTTAATAATCTCATTGACGCCGGTAATCGAAACCATGTTGTTAGCGCACAATGAATTTATAGCGAATGCTTATTCTAAGATCAAAAATAACAGATGTCAGTGTGCCGAGTGCGAGATGTTGTTTTTACGTACTCGATACCGAAAAAGTTAACTACAATTTGTATGGAATAAAATCAGCGCCAACTAGTGGCAATAATCGAAATCACCATCGAGCATTGACTCTCATTAGACAGTGAGAACGTTAACGCATGTGATTGGTTAGAGCGGCAATTTCGATCATTTGTTTCGAATGATCGAAATTGCCGCTCTAACCTTAAAACTTTACGCGGTCGATATCGAAAAAGTATTTACCTAAATTTTTACAGTGAGATAGAAGAGTGAGAATAATTATTGTCGAAGACTTAATTTTATTTCGTTTTGTGAGAACGATATATTATTTAGGCAGGACGTTTTTTTTTTCGTTAGGAGGATGTTTGCAGCCACAAAGGCATTAATAACTAATAATAATAGATGACTCCTATTATAAAGCCAGTGTTGAAGCAAGAGCTAACAGTTAACAGTGGTAGAGCCACGCGGTAGCTTTTGCTGTCGCACGGATGGGCCAGCTCGAACCGGGATGGCCTCACAGACCTCACAGAAAACCAGTGTGAAGTAGAGGTTTACCTCTGCGTTTCGCTTGGTGAGTGCAGGTGGCCGGAGGCCCTTTTTACTGGAAATGAGGCATTCCATCTTAGTCCTCACGGGTGAGAACGCATCTACATTTTGATTTATAATAGAAGATAGATATAGATGTCTATGGGCCGCAGCAACCACTTACCATCAGGTGGACTGTGTGCTCGTTTGTCACTCATATCATATAAAAAAAGAGCTTGTGCATATTTTAGTCCGTTGTTACACCCCAATGACAGGTAATTTAAGGATAGATATCGCCTTTTCCAAGAAAGTGTTCAAGTTTTTGTGTAAATAGCGTATGATAAATCCAAGTTCCTACCATCGCTATTTAATAATTAAGTCAGAAGTAAGTAAGTATCATAAGTTCACTTAACACTAAGTAACTAAATTCCATTTACTGCTCCAAAAATGTCACCATAAAATCATATTAGAATGAAAACATCTTCATGTTTTTTGCTTTCAATTTAATATTTTCAATAATTCACATTAAAATAAAATGGCTAATTCATAATCTCATAATACAAACACAAACTGTCGAAACCTTGATCAAATTACGAAACATAAATAGCTAATAATGAATTGTGATTCCGATTATTGCCACTAGTTGGCGCTGATTTTATTCTATACAAATCGTAGTTAACGTTCTTGATATCGAATGCGTAAAAACAAAATCTCGCACTAGGCACACAGAACGATATTACCTTAACTAATTTTGTAAGATACGAAATTCAGCACACATTTCTTTCTTTATTAACATCTAAGTTCAAAACTAATCCACTTTTGCTGAACTCAGATTTAGGTTTTATTTTATTAAAAAATAAATTACCGTCGTCTTAAATTACACCCATGCAAACTCCTAGTGGTGAATGTAAACACGCTAAATTCGTTATTACGCCGCAATTGCATCTACTTTAAAGCTTTAGGCCCTCAGTTCACGTCTTGATTATACACTATAATTGCTTTTATACATTTATATTACCTCTTTAAATAACTAATGACAGTATTAAGCTGACTTCAAAAAAGGAGAGCACAATTCAATTGTGTGTGTGATTTACGTACTTCTACTGTCAAAAACTAATGAGACTCAAACAGGAAATTGAGAAAAAAACGACTGGAATCGATCAACAGAAAAGATGTGGTCTTTCATCATGATAACACCAGCTTTGGTTAGTTAACAAACATTGAGAGCTGGGTTGTTAATACATCCACCATATAGTCTTAGTCCTGACCTTGATTTCTCAGATTTTCACCTATTTCGATCTCTCTAAATAGTGTTACTGTGCTACATGACTGTCAAAACTACTTGTCGCATTTTTTTAAATAAAAATCCCAAGATTTCTACAACAACGGGATTATGTCACTACCTCTAAGATGGCAACAAGTTATTGAACAAAATGGTACATAGACATTATAATGAAATGTAATTAAACTTTGAAATGAAAAATGTCTTGAATTTTATATAAAATACGAAGAAACTTTTTCCCCGACCTAAAAGTCTATTGCTGTCCGTTAGTCTCGCTAAAACTCGAAAACGGTTCGAACGATTTTGATAATTTTTTTTATGTGCGTTTGAGTGGTTGCCTGAATGGTTTAGATTCACAATTGAACCCGATAGATGGCGCTGTAGAGATCCAGAAATCACCCGTGCGAAGCCGTAGCGAATGGCGAGTTGTAGATATATATTTTATTAAATACGTTATAATGGCAAAATAGGGGATGAAGTTTTAACGTAAATATTTAGATGACATTAATATTAAAAATTTAAAGTTACAGCCTATATACGTCACACTGCTGAGCACAGGCCTCCTCTAATTTCTGAAAGGGTTTTAGAACAAGGAAATGTCAACCGTGCTGCCCCACTCCGTGTTAGCGAACTTCAAATGTCTTCGAAATATTTTGTTTTATTTCTCAGATATGCAGGTTTTCTCACGATGTTTTCCTTCACGGCCGAGGTGAAGGTAAACATCAAACACGTGGTAAAAAAGACGACATTGAGATTGTGATATTCCTTAGTTGAAGAGGTTATAAAATATATTTTTTAATCAAAAGAACTGACTTTTAAGAACTAAAAAGAATAACCCGGTGACAAGCTCGTGAAACGATCACGGTTTAGATGAATATGCCTGTACCAACGATGTTTTTCATTCAACAATCAGTAATTATTGTTATCAGTAATTATTGTTATCAGTAATTATTGTTATCAGTAATTATTGTTATCGTTAATATTTAAATATAAACTAAATAATATACATATCATTAAACCTAGAATTATAAAAATAATATAACAGTTTTAGACGTGTGGTTTTAATGTACAAGTAGTTAAACTAACTAGTTCTGCCTCATGCAACTTCGCAGAGCACAAAATGATTTCGATAAGCACGGAACTGTTCCGCACGAAACTTTGTGCAATTGTGTTGAGAACAGCTTGAGCTGTTAACATGTACAAGTTCGAGAAATGGGCTAAGCAAATACTTTTAATTACAAAATGTTATATATTATAAATTTCAAATCTATTTTCTTTTTAATGGACCAGGTAATTAAATTTTTTTCTTTTCACTTTGTCGGTATATGGATTAAACATTTGACTATTCACGAAAACATTATTAAAAAACAGACATATTATTTCCTAAGAGTTGTTAATATATATATATATATATATATATATATATATATATATATATATATATATATATATCATCATTACAGCCCTTCACAAGTCCACTGCTGAACATAGGCCTCCCCCAAAGAATGCCACAAAGCACGGTCCTGAGCCACCTGCATCCATCGACTTCCTGCATGTCTTACCAGGTCGTCACTCCATCTTGTGGGGGGACACCCTACACTTCGCCTACCGGTACGAGGCTGCCACTCGAGAACCTTTCTTCCCCATCGGTTGTCGGTTCTTCGAGCTATATGGCCGGCCCACTGCCACTTCAGCTTACTAATCCGTTGGGCTATGTCGGTTACTCTGGTTCTACTGCGGATATCCTCATTCCTAAGTTTATCACGCAGTGAAACTCCGAGCATAGCCCTCTCCATAGCTCGCTGAGCGACCTTGAGCTTCCTCATACGGCCAGCAGTGAAGGACCACGTCTCAGTTCCGTAAGTCATCACTGGCAACACGCACTGGTTGTACAATTTTGTTTTAAGGTTTTGAGGTATTTCTGACGAGAAGATGTGTCGTAGCTTCCCGAACGCTGCCCAGCCGAGTTGAATCCGTCGATTGACCTCTCGGTCGAAGTTGGACTTACCTAGTCGGACTATTTGTCCCAGGTAAACATACTCGTCAACAACTTCGAGCTTAGTGCTCCCAACAACTACCGGCATAGGTGTGACATGGACATTAAACATAATCTTTGTTTTGTCCATGTTCATCTTAAGACCTATCCGTTGGGAGACACTATTGAGGTCATTGAGCATAGTGCTTAGTTCCTCCAGCGATTCTGCCATGAGGACTATATCGTCGGCAAATCGAAGGTGAGTGATGTACTCGCCATTGATGTTAATTCCGTATCCTTTCCAGTCCAGAAGCTTGAAAACGTCTTCCAATGCAGCGGTGAAGAGTTTCGGGGATATAACGTCACCCTGTCTTACACCTCTCTGCAATTGGATAGGTTTCGTACTCTGGTTCTGTACTCGGATAGCCATCGTAGCTCTACTGTACAAACACTTCAGCACTTTGATATACCGACAGTCAACTTGGCACCGCTGAAGGGACTGCAGCACCGCCCAAATTTCGACGGAATCAAAGGCTTTCTCATAGTCCACATACGCCAGACATAGTGGCAAATTGTACTCTTTGGACTTCTGTACAATTTGCCGTAGGGTATGTATGTGGTCTATGGTGCTAAAGCCCTTTCAGAAACCGGCTTGTTCGGGAGGCTGGAAGTCGTCAAGTCTGCGCGCGAGACGATTCGTAATGACTCTCGAAAACAGCACGTAGACGCGGCTCAAAAGGGAAATCGGTCTGTAATTCTTCAAGAGAGCGTTGTCACCTTTCTTGAAGAACAAGACCACCGCACTTCTGCTCCACGCCTCCGGTGTAATGCCACCATGGAGGACGGAATTAAAGAGCCTCTGAAGAACTTCAAGTACCGGTCTTCCACCCGCTTTCAGAAGCTCCGCTGTAATTCCATCCTCGCCTGGGGCCTTGCCGTTTTTAGGGTGCTGGAGAGCCATTCTAATCTCGCTCAGACTGACGTCCGGGATATCTTCGGAATAGTGTCAAATAAGACTCGCTCTTGGATCGTTACTCACACTTGCGTGTGGCTCCAACGATGACGTGTACAGCTGCCCATAGAACCTCTCAATCTCACTCAAAATCTCAGGTGTCCCGGAAACGATGCTGCTACATTCGGTCTTCAGCTTTGACAGTTGGCTCTTTCTGGCAGACAGATCTCTGGCAAAGACTTTGGAGCCTTGGTTCCGCTCGATCGCTTCTTCAATACGAGCTGTATTGAAGTTGCGTAAGTCTCGCCGCATGCATTTAGAGATCTGTCTGTTCAGTTGCCTGTATGCTGTCAAATCTGTTGAAGAATGTAGCCTCATCTCCCGTCTAACAGCCATGAGATTAAGAGTGTGATAGGAGAGTTTTTGTGTTCTTCTGCGGCGGGTCTTGCAGAACTTAGCTCCGACCGCATGGACAGTTTCCACGAGCTTGTCATTCATATCGTCCACTTCATTGCAGTCTACTAGGCACTGAAAACGGTTTTGTAACTCGAGCTGAAAGGTTTCGGGACTTTGGATTAGAGCACGAGGGGGACGGAGCGTTGACTTCATCAGACGAGACCTCTCCAACTTAACATTTAGGTTCAGTGTGCCTCTAACCATTCGGTGATCGCTGCCGGTTTTCACCCTCGCGATCACTGAGACATCACTGAACAGTTGTCGTCTGGTCGTCATAATGAAGTCAATCTCATTTTTTATCGAACCGTCGGGGCTCGACCAGGTCCACTTCCTGTGGGAATTGTATTATTGTATCTTATTTAAATAAGATACAATAATACAATTTTAATACTATTTATAAGAAAAAGAAAAACTAAAAACTAAAATTATCAAAGAGTTCTATCCTAAAACACTGGTGTTTTTTTCACTAAATGGCTATAATTTTGCCTTTGGGCGAGAAAAAAGCCAGCTCCCTTGTCACCAGTAGTGACAACTAGTAGCGACCTAACTAGTAGTCCGTGCAGTAAATGGCATATGAATATATTCAATATAGTTTGAATTAAATAAATATTACACAATCAGTTACATACACTTGAAACGAGAGACCGTCAAAGTGTTGAAATGATGATGACAGGAATTTACCTTCCCCCAAGATGACCAAAGTTATACTGACGCATTTCTTGCCATCGTCTCCAAATATTTCAGAAGGCTATAAAAACACATCCGAGGAAACATTTATAGAGACAAAAACCGTGGCTGAATAGGGGGGAAACTAGTATGATTTTTCTTACCTGAAACTCCTTGAAGTCCCAAGTCGTCGACGATACTAAAGCAATGACACGGATAAGGGTTGACAGATCGCCGCTTCTACACTATCACCGTATTACTACTTTTTCTTTGTTCTTTTCTTTATAATGATGCTGACACACAGCAGCACTAAGCTGCTATTTCACGCTGTTATGCTATGAGAGCATGGTCCTTCTCCAGTCGAGCAGATCCATTCGTGCTACAACCGTAATATAGCTGCAGCATGACTCTACTACGTAAAGTTTCTCCATATAAAGAAAGGATTTGCCTTAATCGCGTAACTTAGCATGCTAATTAACGCTGTAACTGGTTAACCACTATCCATCAAAACTCATATGATATTTCTGGTTTTCCCATATTCGCCTCTTACGCCGCTCTTGGAACGAAATGGGTTGATGTTCTCTTACACCGCTATCACACTGCAAATATATTTCAATTTATTACATTTTGATGTCATTTAGAAGTTAAAATATTATATGTGTAGGCTAAAGGAGAGGTGAAAGACGATGGCGCGAATATGCGTGCGTTACAACATAAAGTACCAGAAAATATAATAAACAGATCGTTAGCAAATCCGACGCAAATATATGGTACGCTTTCCCGATGATGTTAAATTAAAAAAAAATCCTCTAAACAACAACGGTAGCCACGTTACCACAGATACTAATAATATAGAGTAAAACCTTCACTCTACATATATTTATGTATACAAGCTTAAATCACTTTAAACAAAACTTTACTTTTCATGACGATGCAAGCACATTTTCCAAACCCCGTTTCTATTTAAAGGTAACATCATTATGCATGTAGGCTTATCTTAATTACTCTAAATTAACAATTTTCATGTAGTAGCTGTTAGCCTATTCTAGATTTTAGAACTGTGTTGAAAACTAACGATATCGTAGAGCAACTTCAACTCTCTGTAACTAAATTCGAAACAGCTAAATGTAGATGTAGAATTCGCAATAAGCTAACAGATTTAATTGTAACAGTTAACTATAAATGTAAAATGTTATGTAGTTTAGAATGCAATTTTAATACTTATTGTATAACATTATAAGAGGAATGTGCATATTGTATAATATAATATTTGTTTCAAACAAATTATCACCTTTTGCAGAATTACATGGAACATGAAAATTACAATGTCTACAAGCTATGGTCGAAAATAATTTGAGTACAATATTCTTACAGAAAATCACTGTCTTATCAATATACAATCAAACCTATATAATCCTTTTTTGAACATTTTAAAATAATATATTATGTATATTTTTGTATTTAACTGATTTTTCGGAGACGATTCTAATTATTTGGATGAACACTGGTTACAATTAAAGTATGTTTTACTATAAAACTTCTCTCAGAAAATTACGAAGGTGGGTCAAAAATTTTGCGGAATGGAGGGAGGAGAGAGGGGACGCAGGATTTTTTTAACTGTCACTACTTGGTGACTCAATACAAATATAAATACTAAATTTCAGCCTGATCGGTTCATATTTTTTTTGAAATATCCCAGGATTAACAAATCAACCGGGATGTAAACACTAACTATGGAAAAACACACCATTTACACACACATTTACACACATTTACACCCATTCACAAGAGTTAGTTTAGTTTAGTTTACGACGGGCTGATTTCCGCAACTCCACGTCTATGCGCGTATTTTGCGTGTGGGCAGGAATAATATGCTTATTCAAGCCATGAGATCTCCCCGAAGAAGCTCAACAGTCCTTTGATGTTGCATGCAACTTCGGGGAGTGATCTCGGCGTGCCAAGATGTTTAGCCCTGTACGTAGCAACCTCCGGACATTTCAATATCACATGGGCCGCCGTTTCTTCTTCCCCCATGTATACCCTACACAGGGGACTATCTGTAACACCTATAGCAAATAAATGCGTGTTAAAGTTGCCGTGTCCTGTGATAGCACTTGTTACTATCCTGATCTGCGGCTTGTTCAGTCTCATTAGAACTTTGTTTAAACGACTGTTTATTTCAGGCAGGGCCTCCCTAGCTTGTCTACAGTCTACTAGATTTTTCCAAAGCTGAGCGTGTAGATTAATGAAGTGTCTACGTACCAGTGAACGAACATTACCAAAGGGGATTGGTATGATTGGTTCCGGCCCTATAGTGGCTAGAGCCAATCCTCTTCTGACCAGTTCGTCTGCTGCATCGTTGCCTCTGGATCCACTGTGTCCCTTTATCCATTGCAGAGTCACATTGTTGTTTTTACATACCTCATTTAATCGTTGATGGCATTCATATATTAGTCCCGAGTTCACCACATTACAACTCAGAGCTTGTAGTACCGCCCTACTGTCGGTCAGTATTCTGATGGGGAAGTCATTAACCTTCCTAGCATCTATTGCTATGGCCGCTTGATAATTTACAAGAGTTATGTTGCGATGAATTCCTTACACAAGTGCTGTTTCAAAACTTTAAGCCACCCGCCTTATAGTGCAGATGTGGTTCCTTCGTATTATTATTTTTTCCCAATTATAAAAAAACAGGTTCAGGGAAAGAAATATATAGATGACGAAGAAATGAAGTCGAAAATTTCTGCCTATTTTGAGGGCCTAGCAAAACTTTGTTTAAGGTATAAATAAGTTAATTGAACAGTCTGAGAAGTGTATTATGGTTAATGGAGAATATATCGAAAGAAAAAATAATATCATGTTTAACCACCGTTCCCTTTCATTCCGCGAACGTTTTGATCTCCCCTCGTATATTTTTTTCTAACGCCAAGAAAATATCGATCTCCCAGCTACCGTATATTAAAAACCTGACTGGTTTCTCGAAAATGGCTCTAACGATTTGTATGAAATTTTGTATTCACATAACGTTTTACTTTCCAACTTTATCTAGATAAGTTAGTTAGTAAGTTAGTAGAAAATAATACTATTATTAATGTCAATCATCTCATTTCCACTTACTTTAAAGTATGAATTACTGTGCATCGTAGTTGACAGTTGAATTCATCAAGTATGTACGTAATATCACCTACCGCTCATAGATGTCTCCCGTTGTAAGAAGTAGTAGCCATACCAGACGTCTCGCACTTTTGACGTTGTTACATTGCCGTACGAGAGAGTTACACAGCCATCTTGCATTGACTGTAACATGTAACTGGCATTTCTCATAGTAAACTTTTGTGATAACATGGGAGGTAATGGAGTGATGGATTCGCTTATACCGCCATCCGTTAATGTTACCGTTACAGCCTATTTAAGTCGACTGCTGAACATAGGCCTCCCCCATAGATTGCCTCATAGGTTGGAACATTTGCCACAGTTGCCATGCTTAGCAAGCGGGCTGGTAACCGCAGTTGAAGTACCTTGAGGATCACCAGCTGATTAGTTATCGCCAATACGGTTTTCGTCGGGGTCGATCAGCTGGTGGTCTTCTGGTCTACTTAACTCATAGATGAGCGGAGGCAGTAGAGTCCAAGGGGGAGGCATTGGCCGTTAGTTTGGACATTGCGAAGGCCTTCGATCGGGCTTGGCACAGAGCGCTTCTTTCGAAGCTCCCTTCCTATGGGCTTCCCGAGAAATTATGCAATTGGATCACTTCTGCTTTCTTGCAAATCGGAGCATCAAGGTCGTTGTAGACGGTGCATGCTCCGACTACAAGCCTATTAACGCTGGTGTTCCACAAGGCTGTGTGCTCTCACCAACGCTGTTTCTTCTGCATATCAATGATATGTTGCAAACCGGTAGCATTCATTGTTATGCGGTGTCGTGAAGCGAAAATAAAAAAAAGAACCTAACCTAACAACAACGAAACAACAAAAACAGAACAAAAAAATAATATATTTAAAATTTTAAAAAGATATTTACAATTTTATAAAAAAAATGAAGTATGATGATGGTGATGGGTGACGTGAATTACAATTAAATAGAAAATAAAGATAGATGAATACTGAAGCGGAGCCTGAAGATCAAAGTAGCACACCGCGCTTGGCGGTGGTGGCACGCAGCGCCTGGTCTAGGCACACGCAGCGCTTGGAGTAGGCACACGTAGCGCTTGGAGTAGGCACACGCAGCGCCCAGAGTAGGCACACGCTGCGCCTGGAGTAGGCACACGCAGCTCTTGGAGTAGGCACACGCAGCGCCTAGAGTAGGCACACGCTGCGCCTGGAGTAGGCACACGCAGCGCCCAGAGTAGGCACACGCTGCGCTTGGAGTAGGCAAGGCGACGACTTCAGGTGATGACAGAGGCTTGCAGGATCCCGGAGTAGTGCGGCCCCGCGCTTGGAGTAGGCCAGGCGACGACTTCAGGTGAAGACAGAGGCTTGCAGGATCCCGGGGCAGTGCGGCCCCGGGATAAGGCCTTTAGGAGATGCTTCAAGTTTGGAAGCTGAAGCGAGACTCCCTGTATTGACCAATTATTCGGCTTTTATACCTTTTTAGAGAGAACGGGAAATTATTTAAATTAAAAGCAAATTTTTGTAAATGGCCCAGAGGAAAAGAGTATTTATGTGGAAATATTGAAGTAAAAACATCAGACCGGTAACGAATTTGAATAAAAATTGCCATGACAACCAGATAAACAACGATGTCAAAACATGTCAATTTTTGGTTTCAGGCTCATAATTGAAAAACGGCAAGATTTAAGTAAGGAATGAGATATTATTGATATAGGAAAAAAGGAAGCGCAACAGCACGCACGAAATCCGAAATTGCAGAGTTACGGAGAACTAAATAAAAGATCGAAAAAGGTAGACTCCATTGACAGCGTGAAATTACGAAGTGAAAATGATTTGTTATTGTGTTTTTATGGTCTAAAAACGTTACAGGATCCTATGGAAATAAAGGTGATGTAAAAAGAAAATCAAAAACAGAATGGAAAAATAAATTTAAAACAGTGTAAAATGATATGTAAGTATCATAACACTACATTTTCCCCCCGAACCTGGAAAATTTTACTCAGCAAAAATTTTGACTTGTACATTCTAAAATAAACCATAAAAATACAGTTTTGCAGAAACAGACATCAACAGGCAAAATCAGATATACTATCTCTTACATTCATCATCTGCATTCAGGTAAGGGTGGAGTTCACATTCAATGACTACCACTCTAAAAGTGTGTTTTCGAAAGGACATTCAGGCTTATTTAAGGAGTAGTCATCCGCTCCTGCGTGGAAAATAAATTAATTTAAGCAAGCTTTAGTCGAAGAGACACCACTTTAAAAGTGTGTTTTCGAAAGCACATTCAGGCTTATTTAAGGAGTAGTCATCCGCTGCTGCGTGGAAAAAAAATTAAGGGAGTAGTCAGCCGCTCCCAAGTGAAGATAAAGATAAAGAAAATTAAGGGAGTAGTCAGCTGCTCCCAAGTGAAGATAAAGATAAAGAAAATTAAGGGAGTAGTCAGCCACTCCCAAGTGAATATAAAGATAAAGAAAATTAAGGGAGTAGTCAGCCGCTCCTAAGTGAAGATAAAGATAAAGAACTTAATCCCAAGCAAGCTTAGTCGAAGAGACCAAAGCCCATATCTTCATCGTCAGACTAGATTCTTCCTTCTTGGTCTCTTTCTCTTCCTTCTTCTCAGCTGCCGGCGCTGCAGCAGCGGCGACCGCGGCCACGGGCGCTGCTCCACCGACGGGCATGGTCGACAACTTCTCACGACCCTGCGCGATCAGCTCTTCACTCTTGCCATTGAATTCCGAGATGACCTTCTTCAGTTTCTCGGAGTCTGACTCAATACACACAGAGCTGAAGATCTTCTCAACGTCAGCAGCGCCTGGACTGCAGGATCCCGGAGCAGTGCGGCCCCGAGATAAGGCCTTTAGGAGATGCTTCCAGTTTAAAAGCTGAAGCGAGACTCTCTTTATTGGCCGATTGTTCGGCTTTTATACCTTTTTAGAGAGAACGGGAAATTATTTAAATTAAAAGCAAATTTTTGTAAATGGCCCAGAGGAAAAGAGTATTTATGTGGAAATATTGAAGTAAAAACATCAGACCGGTAACAAATTTGAATAAAAATTGCCATGACAACCAGATAAACAACGATGTCAAAACATGTCAATTTTTGGTTTCAGGCTCATAATTAAAAAACGGCAAGATTTAAGTAAGAAATGAGATATTATTGATATAGGAAAAAAGGTAGCGCAACAGCGCGCACGAAACCCGAAATTGTAGAGTTACGGAGAACTAAATAAAAGATCGAAAAAGGTAGACTCCATTGACAGCGTGAAATTACGAAGTGAAAATGATTTGTTATTGTGTTTTTTATGGTCTAAAAACGTTACAGGATCCTATGGAAATAAAGGTGATGTAAAAATAAAATCAAAAACAGAATGGAAAAATAAATTTAAAACAGTGTAAAATGATATGTAAGTACCATAACACTACAGCGGATGACAGCACTGGTGATGCTCTATACACCGGCCGTGCCAATATTTCTCGGGAAAACGTCGCCGAGTACCGGAACAAACTTGTGTCTGAAGTGAAGTCTTTGCTGGACAAAGTTGGGATCTAGTCCAGTTAAATCCCCAGAAGACACAAGTTTGCGCGTTTACCGCTAAAAATAACCCCTTTGTCGTATCTCCTCAGTTTCAAGGTACTCCCCTTGTTGCCTCAACCAGTATCGCAATCCTTGGCGTCGACATATCGAGTGACGTGCACCATCTGATTTTTCCGGACCGATACGACTTAGGGACCTTCAAGAAAAGAGCCTACTCCTTTTTAAAAGGCCGGCAACGCATCTGCAATTCCCCTGGTGTTGCGGTTGTTCATGGGCGGCGGTAGTCACTTACCATCAGGTGAGCCGCATGCTCGTATAAAAAAAAAGTTTTTTAGCCGTTATTAGGAAGACGCTGCTGCACATCTTCTTATTTGTTCCCTTTTGTCCCTTCTGACGACACCGACGGGATGATGTGGAGTAGTGGATATTCTTACACCACCACTACAAGGTAAAATTTTGAAAGTATATTTGTGTTTTTTTTTTGTTATGTTTTTTTTTTGTTAGTCGTAGTAGTAGTAAGTCGGAAGCCTATTTTATTTGTATTGGACTAAGTCCAAGCTATATTTCTATTGGACAAGGCAAAATATTTCTCTTATTCCCGGGCACTCGTCCAATTGTTACTTAAAAAAATTCAGTAAATGATAAATGAATAATCGGATTATTTATATATCAATATATAGGTATAGGTTATTATTTATGAATATCTACTGTTCAACATGTGTTTAACCCAAATTAGGACGACTGAGGGCTTATCGTGACGGCCGTTGGATATTCTCGCTCAGTAGATGTTGATATCGATCAAGTTATTTAAACAGAGATTATTCTGCAATCTAAGGGACTACACAATATTTTTATTAGCTATTTACCTTTACCAGGTAATAAATTACTTGTCGCTGTCAATATACTCCAAATAAGAAAGTAAATGGGTTAGGAAAATTATGGACTGTATTTACATGGATTTTGTGATAAAATAGTTAAATCAATTAAAAAAATGTTGTTAAATAGTACCATGGCTCTTTTACATCGTTTCTCTTGCTGGCGCCAAAGAATTAGTTGATTACAATTTTAAGTATTGATGAAAGAAAAAAAAAAACAGTCTCACAATTTTTATTGGTCATAAATAAGCTACAGGCCAGTGTTAAATGCTTAAAATATGCAACTAACTTTCCTTACAGACTGAAATTATACTTAATCTCCACTTTAGACCGAAATACGATGGCCTGGACTGAACCAGGACTACTACTAAGGACTCCTTCTCTGTCTGGGCGTCTGTCTGGATATGTACCGACATCTTACCTTTTTCTGCAACAAATAGCAGGGCCTAAACTATTGTATGTAATATAACTAAAAAATTCACTCTTGACATACGAGTATGCTCAAGGTATATAAATAACTTCCAAAAACATACACGGGAAATATTCCAATGGCACGAATGTTCCACGCAATCGGATTTTCCACTGTTCTAGCATACTTCGATTCATTGTAACTGCTATACGATAATTGCTTCTTCATCTTCATCAACCCATACAAGTCTACAGCTGGACATGATTTTTTTCCATTGCAACAAGGATGCAGGCGGATTCACTTTTGCATTAGCAGACGTTTCACACTTTTGACGCTGCTGCCCGTCGCGAGCCGCCGTGCCAACCACAATCTGTCGAGAGCCATAAGATCTTTTTGGCATTATCCATCGCCTCGTACGACACCCACGGGATGAAAGAGAATTATAAATTCCCTTACACCGCTATTACATAACTAAGACCATCTGGTCTTAGTTATGTAATAGCGGTGTAAGGTTATAAGATTATACGTAAGTATCTACTTACGTATAATCACAACAAGAGCACAAGAAAACATTTAGTTGAGACACGAAGATGTATTACTTTTTTTTTGTTAAACATAAACGTATGTGTACAACACATAGGCGACTACATAATATACTTGATACAAAGTCACGATAGTAATTTTTACTACACTTGATATTCAAACAATATTATCCCGACAACAAAGACATTCAGTCGCATATGCTAATATTATGGAGTACGGAGACAGACTGTTCCTCCAGGGACATTCCGCGACACGAAATGAATGTGAGGTCAAACACTGTAACAGACTAAACCTTCTATGTAACATTTTCAATGCAATATTCGTATAATTCTGTCAGTTTCAGAGCAATAAATCACAAACTTAATTTCAATTTCTACCGACTTCAAAAAGGAGACGGTACTCAATTCGACTGTATGTTTTTTTATGTGTGTTAACTCATAAGTTTTTACTCGATAAACCGATTTCGATTATTCTTTTTTTTTATTTGAAAGCTGGTGCTTCACATGTGGTCCCATATATTTGTTGTAATTTTGTTGTAATTTGATCAAGGTTTGATCAATAGTGTTTGAGTTATCCTTAATAATTTATAGTAAATTCGGTTGTACAAAATTTTAAATTTTTAATTATACGTCTACAAACAAAACGATTTCATTTCATCTCAAGGTTGGCACTTGTAAAACTCCACTTATGTATATACTCGTATATTTTTTTATAGAGGAGAGGGCACACGAGCATGCGGCTCACCTGGTGGTAAGTATCGACCGCCGCCCATGAACAACTGCAACACCAGGGAAATTGCAAGCGCATTGCCGGCCTTTTAAAAAGGTGTAAGTTTGTCTATTGACGGTCACTAAGCCGTATCGGTCCGGAAAATATATATAATTCGTGATCAATCATCAAATACTTTTTACTTATCTACTATTGCTAATATCTTTTTTCTTCTTTATTATCGAACCGTAAAATTTTACTACTGTACGAGGGCCTCGCCAGTTGTAGGGAGGATATGCCTTAATTATCACTTTTGGCAGGCAGATTGACGAAAGAAATTTCCAAATAATCAAAGCAAAATTATTGTAGTGGCACGAATTTAGGTGACAGAGCAAAGCAGTAACTCTTGGTAATGCACATCTGTAAACGGGGAAGTGCCACGGCCTCAAAGAATACCTGCGTGAAGTAAAAATATTTATTACGTACTTAATTTAACTTTAAATTAACAAATTTAATTTGTATAAGCTATTAACTTTCATTCATTCATTCATTACAACCCTTCACAAGTCCACTGCTGAACATAGGCATCCCCCAAGGAATGCCACAAAGCATGGTCCCGAGCCACCTGCATCCAATGACTTTCTGCATATCTTACCAGGTGTTCACCCAATCTAGTAGCTATTAACTTAACATTCGTAAAGTTATAAACAAGCCCTGAAAAGCCTGGATTGGTCTAAAGTAAAGAAAAATTAAAGAACAAAAGAAGAACAATATATTCACGCTGTTTGAAATTATAACAAATATATGCGTATCGCATTTAGTTTTTTTTTAATCTAAAGTGACAAACGAACTCACAGTCTACTTAATGTTAAGTGGTTACTGCTGTATGAACATCTACAACCGACATTTAATAAAAAAGGCTTCAGATGCGTTATCATCAATAAGGACTAAGAGAGAATAAGCCTATACGAAAATAATTATACTGACTCTTTTTATCCTTAGAATCGGAACACAGCACATACACCTTACTACAATTTGGCAGCAAAACATAGGTAAGAGAGTGCTACCTACCCTGAAGACTCCTAGACAGAAGAGGATACCTACTACGTAGCAGTTAAAGATTATTTTTATAGGATAGGGTGACAAACGAGCACACAGTCCACCTAATGGTAAGTGGTTGCTGTGGCCTATATACATCTACATCTATCTTCGTGTGCGGATTAAAATGCAGATACGTTGTCAACCGTGAGGACTAAGATAGAATAACTTTTTTCCAGTAAAATGGGTCTCCGGTTCTCTAAACTCACCATACGAAAAACAGCAGCATTAAGCTGCTATTTTACGCTAATATTCTGTGAGAGCGTGGTCCTTCCCCGGTCGAGCGGACCCATTCGTGCTACAACTATACTATTAATATGGCATGGCTCTGGTTTCGTTCACGTTGATTTTAGTATGCGTCAAATATTCATCTTCTGCTATGCTCACATCTTGTTATACTAACTAAACTTTAAAGCAATCGATAACTGACCTCGATTTCGTAGAGCGTTAATATTTGACTAACTGCATCACGACACGAGTATCGTAACATTTTCTGCAATATTATATGAATATATCAGTAGTATACATATTCATGAGTGAATGAAATGAATCCATTATAAATTGTCTCATCAAGTAACATTGTCAAATTCACGACTTCAATCTATTCTGGCGTAATGAAAATTAACGACAGTGTTGTGAATAGTTTGATGTTCTTAATGCTCATTTCGATTACTACTACAAATCCCGCTTCCAAGGCAATTCCAAAAACACCGCAGCTGGCATTTCTTTCTTAAGATGTGTATCTATATCATGCTGGACAAGCAGGTTATTGAGTACAGACCCGATATGCTCTCACCGATTACGCCATGCGCCAACAACAATCCGTAGTAGATTGGTTGGAAGATTGTAATGCAGACTTATTTGTATATACTTATACTATACTTATTCGTACTTGTTATATCTCGTTCACGAAAGCCTACTTTGTTTTATCAGGACACATTTTTTCCATTTTAAATAATTGCCTCAGTTTTTGTTTATTAGAGTGACATTTACCTGATTGTAAATATCTTCTACAGCCAAAGGGCACTTTCTATTAACTTCAAATAAATAAGAGACTTTAAATGAAATGCCTCAAAGCATGTTGATATTTGCAGCTGTGAGTACATTGCTGCTTGACGGCAGACCAGTACTGCACTAACGTAAAGTAGGAACTGCTCTAACCCAGCTGGCTTCCTGGGCAGAAAAAGTACCCTTACCACGTTGACTATGTTCATATTTTAAATAAGACACTATGCAATTATTATATTGCCTATTCATACTATGTATATATTATAATACAAAAACACAATACAAAAAAAGTAAACTGATTTCCTTCCGTCATAAATTGGCAGACCACGTCCGTTATTGAATAATAAATAACTTGGAAGTGAATTTTGTTTAAAAACTTCGAGCCGTTTCGCTTTTACGAAAATAATAAAGCAGAAAAACGTAAAATATAATATATTTTAAGAGCCTCATGAGTTGTTATCAAGACAAACTTTTGATAGTAAACCAAAAAAATATGTAAAAAAGATATTGTAACGATTTTGATTAAGTTTTTGCTCTCAAGCAAGTAAAATAATTTTGAGCCACCTATAATTTCTGTGTAGTACCGATATCTCCGTGTGATTATGCAAGAAAATCCATGATTCCATATAGCCCTGTTGATTTTTATAGCTAACTAATTGGATTAAAGTATATTGCAACATTGTAGGAATCAAAAGGTCGGATTAGCTAGCGAAACCTGTGACAGAAACATAAAAACGGATTCGAAACCACTGTATTTTTTTTATAAAACTTTAGTGACAAATGAACTTACAATTCACCTGATGTTAAGTGGATGCTGCAGCCCACAGATATAAGCAAATAACTTTATCTATAATACATCTATACAAATAAATAAAATCGAAGTGTTTGTTTGTAATGAAAAAATAACAGCTTGACTAAATGCACAGGAAAGTATATACGGTACTTATAACAAAAACACAATTTTTACAATTTTTGTCTGTCAGTCTGTCTGTTTGTTCCGGCTAATCTCCGAAACGGCTGAACTGATTTTGACGGGACTATTACTGGTATAGCTGATGTTATAAGAAGTAACTTAAGCTACTTTTATTTTAGAAAAAAAAATTAGGGTTTCGCGCAAAAAAAATTAAAACCCGTGAAGTCCAATCGTAAAATAGCTAGAGTTATATTATAATCACGTAAAATTATAAACAGACGACATAAAACCTTGATAGGCCTAAAATAAAGAACAATATTATTATGCCGTTAGAAAAAAAATATTGTAATTAGGTTTTTTTTTTAAATTTATATTACAAACGGACTTACAGACTACCTGATGTTAAGTGCCTACAGCAGCCCAAGTGTAGCTACAACTGACATTAAACGAAGAAGGCTTCAGATGCATTGTCACCGTTGAGAACTAAAATTGAATGCCTCACAACCTGTAATTACTGGCTTTATATACCCTTCGCACCGGAAGCAGACAGTGCAAGCACTGCTGCTTTGTGACAGAGATAGTCAAGACTGCGATACAGACTGAATAGCTTTTAGTTAAAACACCTCATCGGAGGTAACACAATAACCAAATAGCTATACCTAATGCTTATTTTTAAAAGAATAAGGGTGACAAACGAACACACAGTCCACCTGATGGTAAGTGGTTGCTCTGACTCATAAACATCTACATCTATCGACGATTACGAATCAAAATGCAGATGCGTCTCCACTCGTGAGGGCTAAAATGGAATGCCTCGTTTCCAGTAAAGAGGGCATCCGGTTCTCTTTTATTAACGCTCACCATACGAAACACAGCAGTGTTAAGCTGCTATTTTGCTCTGGTATTTTGTGAGAGCGTGGTCATTCCCCGGTCGAGCCGACCCGTTTGTGCTACAACTATACTATTAATATAGCTGCAGCATGGCTCTACCACGTAAAACGCTATAATAACTCTAATATTGAAAAAGTAAATATTTCGTTTTTCTCATTTAAATTACTACAGTGGGATTTTTTTCTTTAATATTTTTAATAATCACATTTGGTTTACACAGCTCACACTTTGACTTACGTAACTCAGATGTAATTAGAACATCCAGATTGGATCCTAAATTTTACTTTAGTAGTAAATCGTTAAAAGTATTAAAAGTCTTGTGAGTAACTTCTCATTTCTAAAATTGCAACCTCCTCTCTCCGATTCTGCTTATTAACTAAAGAGCATTTGGAAGAAATTAAAACAAAAGTTTTAGTACTTCATCTCAAACTGTAGTAGTAATTTCACCATTTCAACTTGAATTTGAAGTAAGTGCAACGGCGAGAGATACTAAATTATTTAAGCTTCGTTTGTCAAGGGAGGCGTTTTCACTTAGTTAAAAGTTTCTCAAGACTAATTACAAAGTAAAAATCTAGTAAACAATTTTTAATAAACAAGATGTATAAGAAGATTATAAATATCACTAAATAATTTGATTCAGCCAGACAACATTCATGATGAACATGTCTCAACACAGATCTCTTTTATCTTTCAAACCAACAAAGAGACAATAAGTAACTAATCAAAACAACCGTACAGCGGCGGTGTAACAATATCCACTACACCATATCATCCCGTGGGTGTCTTAAGAGGCGACAGAGGTAAATTGAAACACGAAATGGGCACCTTCCTGATAAAAACTAAAAATAAAAAACTGCGGTTGCCAATCCACCTACCAAGCGTGGCAACTATGGCAAAATCCCCAGTATGAGACAATCTTTTGGGGAGGACTATGTTCAGCAATGGACTTTTATAGGCTATAATGGATGGATAGATGAGATCAAACATGACGTACGTATAATTAGATGGTTCTGTAGCGTAGTGGCTAAGCGTTTTGTCGAAATTCTGCAAAATCGCGGGTTCAAATTCCGCACGGAACAATTCTTTTAGGCCCTCCAAATAATTGTTCTAGGTATGGATTTTATAGGACCCGCATGGTTTCCATACATCATGTCCAAATTTCTATTATGGGGAGTAACGTTTAAAAGTGTACGGTAACGGTAGAAATGTGACGCAGAATGCAATGCTCATCAAGAACATGCACTCACGCACACTTCAGCATCTAAAACTATGCCGTTGGATGCAAAACGTATAACGACGTTGGATACAGGGTCTACAAATTATATCACAATAGTAAAAAATACGTTATTATATCACAAAGGTATATAACTATGTAAAGGTAATAGACTTAGGTAGCTTCAAGAAAGGAGTTTACGCCTTCTTAAAGACCCCGCTCACCGCAATTTTCCTGGTATTGCAGTTGTTCATGGGTGGAGATCGATACTTCTTCGATACTTGATGGTAGCATCAAATGAAAAGCATGCTCGTTTGATCCCTCTTCTATTAAAAAATAATCTTGAAGTGAATATATACCAATTGTTATCATAATATAATTGGAAACCATTGAACCTTTTGTCAAAATGGCACTCTGCCGATTAAAAAACAAAATCTGACGACCTATTAATGGTAGATAATTCATTCAAAATGCTGATTACAATTACACACACTGTATTGGAAAATCTTCCGAGTAATGAATGTCAGTCACAGGTGTGTCAAATGTGTCAGTCAGCATATTTTCGGCAAGACGTCATTCAGCGGTAAACTCAAACAAATTCAGTCCAGCGGTAAATTACACTATATTTCAGGAATTTTCCTTTTTTTACCAATATTTATCAAGGACTTAGAGCTACGCTGCAACTATATTATGGTTTCATCAGGAATGGATCGGTTCGACCGCGGATGGACCACATTCTCAAGGGACTCCAGTGTACATTGCTACTGTATTTCGTATGGCGAGTGTGAATAACCGAAGATCCTCTTCACTAGTAACGGTGGAAGAATGTCTATTTTATATTAATCCTCAGGGGTGACAACAGATATACATTTTCATTCTTAATTGAGGATAGTTGCAGATGGGCCACAGCATCCACTTATCTGACAATGTGCTTATTTGCCACCCCTATTCTATTAAACTATTCTATTAAAAATCACCTCTTCGATCGGGTCTTTTGCCACCCATGGAATTAATGGATCTTATGACACCACATTACGTGATCGTTCTCTTCTGCCATCATGTAAAGAACTAATATTTCACATAGACGGCACCGTGGCGCAGTGGCTTAAATATAAATATTTGTGTGGCAAATAATTGTTCCGGGTCTGAATGTTTGTCTTTATGAAAGGTATGTATGTAATCTGTATCCACGATGCAGGAGGAAATCCTAGTGTGGAGTGTGTTTTTAAAGGAAAATAAATAAATTCCGGGTGGATGCTTTTTTATATAATTATTGTTTTCAATATCAGTAAAGTTAAAGTAACTATCAAGGCTGGGCACAGACACAATTCGGAGGTTTACGGAGCAGGTAACAATCCACCGCACTGCTCCAATAAGTTTCGATGGCCTTCAGATACCATTGAAATATTTTATTTTATTTCTTAGATATGCAGGATGTTATCCCCACAAAGTTTTAATTCACCACCGAGCAAATTTCACTTAAAATTGAAATTGACAATTCCATTGATGCCGGCGGGGATTGAATAATACCGCTATCCCTTGAGCAGTTATCAGTTCAATTGCTTTTAATCGCCATAATTTATCTGTGGTTGCGGCATAGATAATGTTTTACCCGTGTACATAATCGTGTATCTTAAGTATTGTAAGAAAGAAATAAAAACGAAAGGAACAATTTATTTTGGCAGAGACCAGTGACGTACACAACAATATCTATTTATTACACATATGAGAATTTATAATCTAAAGCTAAAATACGTAAATTTAATAAATTTAGCTTTGTACGTCGAAACACGCCAAAAAAAGGTCATTCACTCAACATGTGTTGTGGCGAAACTACAACGTTGATTTTCAGTAATGACCAAAAACCCTTGGAGCTCCGAGAGTAAATAAAGTAGTGAATTTTTACGATCGAAAACCGAAAAAACGTGGGCATGTTCATACTTCCTCTTATTAAATATTAAGAGTAGGTACAGTGTTAAGTTAGATATAAAATACCTATAAATAAAAGCACAAAGAGAAACAAATAAAATATAAACAAATTACAACCTTAATTTAAACAATAAAATTATTTGTTGTGTGACCTATGTAAGGGGTTAAAAAAGCAAATAATAATAATAAAAACTAAATGACTAAATCTCTATATATGTATAAAAACTAATTGCTGTCCGTTAGTCTCGCTAAAACTCGAAAATGGCTCGACCGATTTTGATGAAATGTTTTGTGTGTTTGAGTGAGTACCTAGATGGTTTAGATTCACAATTAGACGTGCTAGGTGGCGCTGTTGTCGAGATCCAGAAATCACCCGAGTAATGCCGGGGTGTACCGCTAGTTATAAATAAAAAAAATATGTAAATTTTATTCTAAGTATATTTTTTTTGAAATTGGAAGAATTGACTATAGAAAATGCATTAAAGATCTCATGACCGCTATAACCATATTTTATTTCATTTGTATCAAAGTCGTATATAGCGTATCAAAGTTTTTATTTATTTATTATTATTATAAAGTCTGCTGCTCGCTGCTTAACATAGGCCTCCCTGCCTGCCTCATAGTAAAGTATTTGTCATAGTTGCCATGCTTGCAGGCAGATTGGTAACCACAGTTCTTTTTTTAATTTTTAGCTCTTGTTAGGAAGGCGCTGCTGTCCATCTCTTGGTTTTTTCCCTCTGCCGCCTCTCACGACACACAAGATGATATGGGGAGTGGATATTTTAATACAGCCATCACACAGTATAACCATCTCATATATTATGCCAAGTTAAAGTAATTTTTCACCACAGAATTTTCCACCCGAGGCACGAAACTCACGGACTGAGATATCCGACACCGCACTCTTTAATCTGCCTGCACAGAGTTTTAATTACAAGATATTGTTTAATCAGCAGCTGCAGTAACTGGTTTGCGTGTTCTAAATAGGTTTAGTTCTAATTTCTATTTATTAATCACAATCACTTTATGATATACTCTTACATCTAAATACATTCATTCATTCATTCATTCAATGAGCTGTGGTATCTCAGGGGCTAAGCGGTCGCTGTAAATTTCACAGTACGCGAAAAACCCAGGTTTGATCACCGCCGACACCAATGAAATTGTAATTTGCAATTATAAGTGTTGATTTACCACGTGTGTCATGGAACACTGGGTTGGAACGAAGTTCCTTTAGTAGTATATTATTATTGATAAACGTATTATATTATTGATTAACAAATACAAATAAATGAATTACTAGCGTCTATTAAAATGAAGCGTCATTTAAAATAAAATAATATTTCTTTTATGGGAAGATAAAAAAAAGTGCGAGGGAGATGGATATTATTCCATTTCGCTTTCATATTGCCGCCAAGGCCGTCTACACTACGTGAGAAGGGGTCGTGACGGAAAAGTCTTATACTTTTTCTCGCCTAGCCCCCATCCGCCAAATTCGTACCATCCCATAAGGAACTTCGTTCCAAAAAAAAATAATTCGAAGACATATGAAGTTCGGCAACATGCATTGAGGCAGCGCGGCGGACATTTCCTTGCCCTAAAACCATCTCAGAAATGAGAGGAAGCCTGTTCCCAGCAGTTAGACGTATGTAACTTTTAACTTTATTCATTCATTCTTTACTGCCTATCAAAACTCCACAGCGTAACATAGAATAGAATAGAATAGAATACAATCATTTTTATTCAATATAGATTATACTCGTAGTACATAATATTTATTGAAAGACATTTTTTACTTTTACCACTGGTTCGAGAAAAAACCTCTATCCTGGGAAGAACCAGCAAAATACCCAGCGATACTTTTTTTTAAAGCACAATTTTTAATATAACCTTTATACAACTATTTTAAAAACATTTAGAAACAGCATGGTAGTGATCACCTCATTCCCAGGGGTTATTATCAGTCATGTCACTCTTTAGTAGTATATTAACCCTCACTGGACATTTTTTTATTAATAAATAATTTAAACCTTTTCATAGAAAAGGTCTGCATATTTTCTGTCACTTTATTGTAAAAGCGTATACATTGCCCCATGAAGGAATTACTGACCCTTTGGAGTCGAGTAACTGGTATAACTTGGTATTAACATAGGCCTCCATCATAGATTATCTCATAACGGTAACCCCATTTGCCGTAGCTGTGAGTCTATTTTGAGATATTATCAGGAAGATGCTGATCATCCCTTATTTAATTTCTTTGTGTCACCTATTACGAGACTCACGTAATGATATTGGATAGCCGTCACAATACGGTTATACTTATATACCTAGATAATAGGTTTTGTATAAATTATAGATTACCGTTCAGATTCTCAAAGGCTACGAACGTATCCAGGCTAAAGTGATCAGCCGACCAAACTACAAGATCAGCCTAGCAGCTTTGACATTGCTGTTTTATATAATGTGGCGCATGGACACTTCAAATCGACCTTTTTCAAATCTTTGACGATACACAAAATTCAGATTCATCAGGCCGCGATACGCAGAAATACATAGTTTTCCGATTCAACCGGCCGGTAAGAAAACAATGCGAGCTCAAGTTGATCACCAGACATAAAGAACGTTCCATGCGTGACTAATTCCACATCCTGCCGATCAAACTCGATCGATAACTTCAGCTTCCTTTCGCGAGTAGTTAGTCAATAGTTTAAGAAAAAATGTACGAAATTCCAGAAGAATATTTATTAATAACACCGGGTTAAAATATTCAGGGATATTTTTCCTTGAATTAATAATATTATAACACAGAACCTATAGAATATAACCAACAAGGTAGAAAGTTACATCAAAATTTTAAATGAACAATGCCGGATATTACATTCTTGCTTCAATTTAAATTTTAATCTCCTTTTTTGTTCTTTACTATATATTTTAGATTGTCTTCCCTTTGTGATTTTACTGTACTTTTTATTTAAACAATTTTTCAGGTCAATATCCAATCCTATTATTAGGATTTTAATTTATCATTAATCTTACTCATTATTGTAGAATCACTGAAAGACGTAAGCACTAATTTTAATAACCTCATTAGATTCCCCCAACGTATAGGTCTTAAGATAAACATGGACAAGACTAAGGTCATGTGTAACGTTCGTGTCCTACATTTTAACAGTGGTAGGGCCACGCTGCAGCTTCTGCTGCTGCAGACATCTAGAGACGATGAAGGCGGCCTTGCTCTTTTTGACCGAGACGCAGGTGTCCTCTCCGGCTGATACTTCGTACCTGTCCTACCCAGAGTATAAATTAGAACACTTCTTTGTACTCCGGGCTGGAGATTGCGTATACGTCAGAGAGGATATCTGTTTTCGACGCCTCGGCAGTCTTGAAGGAACGGACCTGTCCATTTTTTATGTCACAAACTGGTAACATTCAATTCTATGCGGATGACAGCACTGGTGATGCTCTATACACTGGCATCGCCAATATTTGTCGGGTAAACGTCGCAGTGTACCGAAACAAACTTGTGTTTCAAGTCGAGTCTTTACTGAACAAAGTCTCGGATTGGTGGCGACTAAATCTAGTCCAGCTTAATCCCAGAAGACACAAGTTTGCGCGTTTACTGCTAAAAATAACCCCTTTGTCGTATCTCCTCAGTTTCAAGGCACTCCCCTTGTTGCCTCGGCTAGTATCGGAATCCTCGGCATCGACATACCGAGTGATGTGCAGTTTCGTGGTCAAATTGGCCTCTAAAAAGCTTGGCGTGCTCAGCAGAGCGGGACAGTTTTTCATGCCGGCACAACGCCTATAACTTTACAAGGCGCAGGTTCGGCCTCACGTGGAATACTGTTCCCATCTCTGGGCTGGGTTTCCTCAGTGCCAGCTCCTTCCACTTAACCGCATCCAGCGCAGAGCGGCTCGAAACGTCGACGACCGAGTCCTTTCCGATCGCACTGGCACTGTGAATAGATGTTGTATATCTTTGCGTATTTTATCGCATCTACCACAGGGAGTGCTCTGTGGAATTTTTCGAACTTATTCCAGCCGCTCAATTTCACCATCGCACATCGCAACAAAACTCGCGATACCATCTATACCATCTGGATGATTGGCGGTCCACCACTGTGCGATTTAGAAGATGTTTTCTTCCTTGCACAACTTCCTTGTGAAATCGATCACCACCAGCTATTTTTCCGGACTGATACGACTTAAGGGCCTTAAAGAAAAGAGCCTACTCCTTCTTAAAAGGCCGGCAATGAATCTGCAATTCCCCGGATGTTGCAGTTGTTCATGGGCAGCGGTAGTCACTTTCCATCAGGTGAGCCGCATGCTCGTTTGCCCCCTCTCCTTTAAAAATGCGTATAATGTAGTTGTTGGTGATATGAGTGTATGATATGATTGAATATGTAACGAGGATATCTAATATACATAACCCATACGATCAGCAAGGAGAAATGGCAATGAGCTGGCTTGATAGCTTGCAGAGCCGATAGTGAAGAAAGATTCTTCAGTGGTAGCCCCATTCCATTAAGCGAAGTGTTGGGTGCCTCCTCCCTACACTAAATGGGGTGACACCACAGTTACTATGGTAAATATGCAAGAGGAGGATGGATGCAGGTGGCTCAGGACCGTGATTTGAGGTGTTCCTTGGGCTCCCTTATCTGTAGCACAGCACTTGTGAATGGTTGCAATGAATATTATGATGATGGCAGAACTTACTGTACTTAACTAACTGAACTTACTGTGTAACGATGACTTAAATCCAAGCAATTACCTCCAGTAGATGTTATCAGCTTCATTAGTAGAAAATTTTCAAGCCTTAAATATTCAGACCAGTACCGGAAAGCGTATGAGCGATGTCAAAAGGTAATCGCCTGACACAGTGATAAAACTTGTAAATTGAAAGGCCAACACAGTCCACCTGATGATGTGACCCATAGATACCTACCTCTATTTTCGACTAAGAACCAAAATGTAGATGCATTAAACAACTTAGGGCCTAGGACAAAGTGTTTCGTTGTTGTTAAAAAAGGGTCTGGTTTTCGACAGTTACCATTCAAAATGGAGCAGCATTATACTGGTATTCTCTGGATTGTAGTATTTTCACACATTACCAGTGTGTCTCTACCACGTGAAATATATATTAAGTGCCAAATTAAATCAAAATAGAAACAACATCAATGATTTAATAAATAACAGTAAATTTATTTCTGTTTAATTACAACTTTATATATAGTGTTAATACTGCATCTATAATTATATGTAATGAATAGTATATCTGAGATAATAATCATTACTTCAAATATAAAATCAAACAGACGAAATATATGACCTTATAACTTACAATTTTACATAATATTTTTACATTTTCCATAATATACTCTATTCTGAAACAATAAGAAATCAATGTGTGCCTAACTAAAGGCGAAGTTGAATAAGTTTAATTTATTTCACATATGTACTTATCTTTCCTACTTTTTCTGACATACGATTTTCGTAAAGGAAAACAACGTAATGCAATTTATTGTATGACATTTTTTTTTAAATAAGGGTGACAAACGAACATCCTCGATTAAAAATCAAAATGTCAATACGTTGTCACCTCTGAGGACTAAGATAGAATGCTCCGTTACCAGTAAAAGGGTCTAGGGTTCTCTACACCATAATATGAAACAGAAGAACATTAAGCTGTTATTTCACGCTAGTATTGTGTAGTAGAACCGTTCTTCGTGGGATTCCTTAGGAGAAGCCTATAATCAGCAGTGATTTTTAGTGGTATGTAATGATGATGATTCTAAGATATACCTTTTTTAGGTCCTTTCGCGATCGATCCGACTTTTTCGAGCTGCAAACATATTATAGCTTTACCACGGTAAAACATTTACATGAGCATAATGATATTAACTATTAACCAGAGCGTAGCTAAAAAGTACTTGGCGCAATTTTATACTGAAATGAATAGTTGACGACGATAAATTAATATGACAAATACACTAACACTATGAAAACATGACCTGCTAAAATTAACTGTTTCCGAATTTTCCTGTGTTTGCCTTTATTTTTTTATATATATTTAAACTATATAAACAAAAAATAAAATCGTACATATGGCGGACTTAATGCCTTAAGGCATACTCTCATAGTCAACCAATTAGGCTAAGCAGAGATAAATATATGGGTGCAAAAGTAAAGTAATAATAAGGAGAAACAAGGTGACAAAGTCCGAATAAACCAGAATATATATATATATATATATATATATATATATATATATATATACATAAAGAAAAAGAAAGCGTTAATTCGAAGTTGCAATGCTTTAAGTATATGTTCATGAACTTTGTTTTAAAAAGAAACTTATTGGAAGCTTTTTAAATGTCAAGAGGTATGTACATTTATATCTTAGTATAAAAACTAAATTAGTAACAACGTATGATCTTTTTAAGTAGGGTTTGATATAATTGTCACAATTTTATGATAAAATATATTATATGCTTATGAATAAAGGCCGAATTGTGCAGCAACATTTACAAAATTTTTGTGGCAAAATTTAAATTGTATTCTAATAAGTTTAGTTAATTATTATTTTTAAGTGATTGGTTCGAGTTATCTCAAAGCCTTTACTAACGCAAAAATATCTAATCTAAAAGGAGATTTTTTATTAATTTGTTCCCATGCTTAATTAGTAAGGGCCTATACTACAAAAACTAAAAAAAAAAATTTCTTAGATTTACGAATTAATTTCTTATTGATAAAATTTCATAAATTATTATAATCAATAAAATATCTAAAGGATAATACAACTTATTGAAGTTACTATTACAGCTAAAACGTTTATAAAAAATAATGATGCTTTATTCTCCTCTGCTGGCAGATATGAACTAGGTGCAGCTGGAGCAGACGGTGGATGTTTTTGTGATCTAGGATCCTCGTATGATCCACTTCCTTCACTTTCATCCTCATCATCGTCTGGAGGCACCGTCGCTTCATGCTTCAAGTGCTCTGCATGTGGCGCATCGAGTTTGATTGAATTGTTAAAATTCACTGACGGTAGTTCTGTTAATTTTAAAACAGATGGTGGTGTTGAATTATTATTTGTCGATATCTTTTTTTCTGTTTGTCCATTGAACGTAATCGTTTTGTATAGATCTGTGAGATTTTCTAGTTTGAGAGATTTAAGAAAGGTAGTTGTTAGGTCACTGCTGTTTTCTAATGATTTTTCCTTTTCGAATTGTAAAAGTTCATTCTGAATCCTTTCCGAGAAAGGCGCATTGCAAAGTTGTTTAATACATACACATGACATTTGTAAGGTTCCGTTTGTAGTAAGTTTTATAGAACAAGTAGTCTTGAAAGCGGGTAAACATTTGAGCAACGAAGTAAAACCTGTAAAGTAAAAAAAATGTCTGGTACTTCGATTGTCCCATTTTCCTTTCAAACTAGACATATGGCAAATTTAGAAATCCTATATTAGAAGAAACTCATATCAGGCAGTGGATTAATAGCAGAAGTAAAAAAAATATCAAAATTAGTTTTCTTTAAATTGACTTTTTAATTACGGTAAATTCAATTGATGGATTAATTCTCCTAATGAATAACAAATAACTCAGAATTTAATATATATATCAGTACTAATTCGCATGAAAAATGTAAAATTAATTTGTTTTAAATTTTGCACAAATTTTATTTAATAAAAAATATGTTATTGCAACGGTGATACATATTTTTTGAAATGAATACTAGTAGTACACAATACACATTTACATTAATAATACCACCAACATCAAGTAAACTTAAATGTTTGCATTTGTTAGAAGTGATCCACCGCAGTAGTCGAATTGCAGATTTGAACCCATGACTTTCCGAGTTTACAGTACGCACCCTTAATCAATGGGCTACTGTCGCGTTAAATAACATTATTAACAATCTTGAATACTGACTTGGTCCGACGGCTACTGTTCCACAATACGGTTCTTGGGCGGGGCATAAAACAGAGGCTTTTTCTAAAGTACACTGTGTCGTACTGTTGGCATTTACACACTCGTAACACCGCTGCGGCGCTATATCTGAAAAAAAGGTAATTTTTAATTAAAACATATATATATATGGGTTTTTTTATAGGATAAGGGTGACAAACGAGCACACAGTCCACCTGATGGTAAGTGGTTGCTGCGTCCCATAGACATCTCCATCTATCCTCGTTTGCCAATCAAAATGCAGATGCGTTGTCACCCGTGGGGACTATGATGGAATGCCTCATTTCCAGTAAAAAGGGCCTCCGGCCACCTACACTCACCAATCGAAACGCAGAGGTAAACCTCTACTTCACGCTGGTATTCTGTAAGGTCGTGGTACCACCCCGGTTCGAGCCGGCCCATCCGTGCGACAGCAAAAGCTGCCGCGTGGCTCTACCACTGTTATAAATCATCATTCATCAGTCATTTTTATAATACATTCATGCAGAATTTTTTTTTATTACTTATTATTAGACTAACAAAGAAGATAGACCGGACCCTATGTAAATTTCAAGTGACGCAAAAACTATGCTCCACTTCTTAACACGCACTCTCGCACATATCTTTCTTTAACAGCCCGTAGAAGTTCACTGCTAGAAGCACACACATGCACATAAAACTATGTTGTTGGTTGCAAATAATTTTCGATGCATTATGTATACGTGCGTGTACATGTGCGTGTGTATTCATAAAATAAGTTGAGCATGGTTTTGGCTATTTTGCGTCATTTGAAATATAGACAACGCTTCATATTTCGATCTTTTTTGGTCTTAGTATTTAGTTAAAGATATAATTGAATACATAAATATATACGCTGAAATGCAACATTTTGTCAAGAGGCGGCTATGGGTAAAGCCAAAAAACATTAGGCTTCCGATATACGAGTATACCGAAATAAACATCTCGTTTATGTCAGACGTGAAGTACCTGGCCTTGCGACAGGCAACAGCATCAAAGGCGCGAGAGGAATGACGCGGCGATTGATTATCTACCAAGTATGACCATTAACATACATTTTCCCTAAAGCAGATGAAGCTAATATCCAACAGTGGAGTTCAGGACCGATAAAGATACGCTGAAATATTCTGGTTCTTTCGTAGTTCTATGGTAGGACATCAGGTTACTACTAGGACTATGTTCTGTGCTCGTTTGTCACCCTTATTTTATAAAAAATGGGCTATATATCACTAACATATAAGTAAACTCATGTATAAAATGCCGCCACATTCACAAGCTTGATTCGCCGTGATTTCAATTTAGCATTAAAATGATACAATCAAACACCAAAACGAAATAAAGAAAGAACAAACGGATCGAACAAAGAAAAATATTACATAATTCTGCATATCATAGACTATGAATATTATAATACATTTAAAGAACTGTGAGTTTGGGAAATGTTTTTAATTGATTTAAAGCGAATCAGAGTTTGTTAAGAAGTGATACAAAGGGAACGTCATTCAAGTCACCACTGCATTCATTCGAAACCACAATCGAGACGAGTTACCTAAAAGTTCAAGAAATAAACTCAATAAAATATGTCGGAAGGATTACACATGTTAACATGCTGTTTACAAGTTGTTGTTTAAATTATCTTCACTTTAACAAGTCACGATGAGGACGCAGTCAACTTCAATAACAACTTTATTCTACCATCCTCGAACAAGTACGAAATAGGGGATTAACAAAACTATACAAATTTACTAAATACAAATGCTTGCTTTACTAGTGTATTAAAGTGCTACTATTAAGTGCAGGTAAGGATAGTTTTGAAAATCCAAAAGTGCACGCCTCATGAGCGTTTCATTTAATTTTGATGAAAAAAATAAATTCTATTTCTGACTTTTAAAATATATTCTTTACGTATTTTAAATTTAGCACTCTATTATTTTAACACGTAAAATAAATCGATTACACAGAGTATAAAATCGGTATAGGCAGTATGGTTCATTTGTCTTTTGTCTATCAAGGGCTATTAAAATATAAAAGCGCCTTTAAATTTTTAATAGCAATAAAATTTATGAAATTTAAAAATCATTTTAATAACAACTACGTGTACTAGGCTATTAATATGAAATAGGGAACCAGTTGATGTCTCCAGTTGATAATAAAAAACACCCGGTCTCGATTCATAATTTTTTTCGGGAGTTATCGTGACCACATACAAAATCATCTGTTGCGTCCACGTAATTTTTTTTTCAAACCATTTTTTTTTTTCAAATTAGCAATATTAAATGTTTTTTTAGAAACTATAAGATGGATTAATTTGAGTATTTTTTTGGTATACGCGTACTCATATTATCGTAAAAGTATCATATGGTTATGATAGAAGCATATTAAGAACACAAAATTGCTTGACCTTGACGTATCGAGAATAAAGCACTACCTAATAACTCTTCGCGTAAGGCTAACAATACGAAACTACTTTTTCATGCCATGTTAAGGTTAAAATCGATGGAAAATTACTAAACCTAGTATAAAAAATATCTATTATAAATATCTATATATTATTTCTACGTCGCTATGTATCTTCGAGATTGCTCTTTTTATTAAAAGCAATCCAACATTATATCAGCATATTTCAATTGTAAATATTATAAATAAACGTAGCAATACGAGACCTTCTGTTAGGAGAACCAGAATAGCGCTTATAATAAAAATGGCATAGATTCAATATTAACAAAATACAAAGACATATTTAAAAGTTAAAAATAATTCAATTAAAGCAAAGATTTAAGTATACCTAGTTCCTAGTTCTAACATGGCTGCCTCAAACCGGTAAACGAAGTGTAGAGCGACCCCCCACTAAATGAAGTGACTGTTAGGTAAGAGATGCATGATGTCGATGGATGCAGGTGGTTCATGACCGTGGTTGACGACATTCCTTTGGGCATGTATGTGTTTAGCAATGGTTATAATGATGATGATTATGAAGGAAAAATTGCAAACACTGTTAATTGATAAATTTTACTATCACTTCTTCATTGATAAAATCTGAATAATTATACCTATTAAATGGCTTGTGAATGATTCTGCCTTTTTATATATTTACAAAATTACATATGACATGTCGTTAAGGGAAACACTTGAGCAGTAGTTTCCACTGCAACATTATTTCTGAAAACATCATACAAGTATGTTTTGCACACCCATATTTATACAAATAAACTTTCTTTATCTTTGTCTATATAAAATACAATAAAGAAATAAAATAGAATCTAATTTAGTCTAGGCAGTAAGACATTTCATTAAAGTCTTCTTTCGTTCAGTAAAAACACATCTCACTCACATCTGTGGCCTGGTATTTTCTTTTAAATTGTTTACTGTCCATCTGCTGCAATAGTCACTTATCCTCAGTTGTTTTTTTTACGTTTATCAATTTTATAAAAGAAGCAATCTATTTTAACCAGACCATAAAATATTTACAAATCAATCGTAATAGGAGGATTTTATGTTCTTTTTCAATAATAATGACGATGTCCTCCTTGCGGGATTTAATCACGTTGACATCCTATGACGACAACCAAAAGAAGTCAACCCGACAGTAACATTATAGCGCCACCAGTAAAAAGGTAAATATATGATTCGGAAATATCAGTGAAAATTTATCATATTATATAATACGTGGAAGAGCCGTGTTATGGCTATATGCACTATGCACATTATAGTTGTTGCACAAATGGGTCGGCTCAACCGGGGAAAGACCACGCTCTCGCAGAGTACTAGCGTAAAATAGCAGCATAATGCTGCTGTGTTGGGTATGGTGAGTGTAGAGATCTGGAGACTCTTTTCAGTGGAAACGATGCATTCCATCTCAGTCCACAGGGGGACAACGCATCTACATTGTGATTCTTATTTGAGGATACATCTAGTCGTCTATGGGTCTTAGCATCTACTTACCATCAGGTAGACTGTATGTCCGTTGTCACTCTTATACTATGAAAAAAAGAAATGAATTATTGATAAAGTACGTGTGGTGATGGCGTAAATAAATACACTCATTACATCTCGTGGATATCGTAAGGCCGATAAAAGAAAATTAAATAGGAAATTACTTTCTAATAACAATTCAGTTTTTCAAAACAGTTGCCAACCAGCCTTTCAGCTTAGCAATCGATCTATGAAGGCCTATGTTCATCAATAGACTTTTGATAATCTAAATTAATTAATTAATAGAATAGAATCCGACAGAAATACGTTATTATATTTGTTATTTTGATGTTTTCGGCGAAAATAGTTATTTTCATCTAGTTTACGTTTTTAGTCATAATATTTTTTTTGACGTACAGCGCATACGAAAATACGAACTCTTCTATTATTATAAATATTAATTCCAGTATAATTACATGAAATGGTTTAATATGTTAATAATGGTTTCTTTTACGTGGTAGAGCCATGTTGCATCTATATTAGTAGTATAGTTGTAGCACGAATGGGTCGGCTGGACCGGGGAAAGACCACGCTCTCACAAAATACCAGCGTATGGGGAGTGTAGAGAACCGGAGACCCTTTTTACTGGAAACGAGGCATTCCATTTTAAGTTCTCAGAGATGATAACGCATTTAAATTTTGATTCATAATCGAGGATATATGTAGATGTCTATGGGCCACAGAATCCACTTACCGTCAAGTGGGTTGTATGACCGTTTCTCACCTCATGCAATAAATAAAATGTTCTTGGTTGATTAATTAAATAACACAGCCTATATACGTCCCACTGCTGGGCACAGGTATCCTCTAATATCTGAGAAGCGTTTAGGACACGGAAATGTCCGCGCTGCCCGTGTACGTGTCGGCGAACTTTACATGTCTTCGAAATATTTTTTTTCTTATTTCTCAGACACGCTGGTTTCCTCGCGATGTTTTGTATGTTTGTTGAGCACGTGGTAAATCAGCACTTAAAATTGCAATTAACAATTTCATTGGTGGCGGCGGGGATCGAATCCGGATTGCTCGCGTACTGTGAAATTTACAGAGAGCGATAACCATCTGAGCTCCCACGGCTCAGTCACGGCTTTTTATCACATAATAAGCAATAAATATTTTTTAAATTATGTTGCAATCAAAGTGTATATTAAAATCACTACATTTTAAGTGTAAGCTAACATGTTGTTAGACGTATTAATATTCAATTGTATTACATTATGATTTATTGTCCGTGTTTGTTAATTTGATTTAATGAATAATGACATAATGTTTTAAATTTCATGATTTTAATAATATTGTAAACCTTAAACTAGGCATGTTGTGGTGATACTTAATTACTAGTACTAGTGTAGTAAGGTCTGAATGTTTGTCCTTGTGCAATTTGTGTTTGAAAACTGCCTCCACGATAAAGGACAAAATCCTAGTGTGGGGGTAACTTTTTTTAAAAAAAAATACTAGTAGTAGTATAATGTTAAATCTCTAAAACTTACTTTTTTATATAGGATAACGTGACAAACGAGCACACAGTCCACCTGATGGTAAGTGGTTACTGTGACCCATAGACATCTACATCTATCCTCAATAAAGACTCATAACGTAGATGCGTTGTCAGCCGTGAGGACTAAGATAGAATGCCTCTTTTCCAGTAAAAAGGGTCTCCGGTTCTCTACACTCAACATACGAAACACAGCAGTGTTAAGCTGCTATTTTACGCTGGTATTCTGTGAGGGCGTGATCCTTCCCCGCTCGAGCCGACCCATTCATGCTACAACTATACTTCATACATATAGGCTCTACCACGTATACTATATATATGTTAATATATATATAGTATACTATATTATGTAAAAATAAACACAAATTTTTACTTATAAACAGTTTTATATCGTAACGGATTCCGTTCTATTTGTCGTCCGAAAAACTAAGCCCTATTTCCGTCTGAACGGTTTATAAAAAATATAAATCTTATTAATCGATCCCCCCCCCCTCCCCAAGAGATGGAGTGACGACCTGGTAAGACATGCAGGAAGTCGATGGATGCAGGTGGCTCAGGACCGTGCTTTGTGGCATTCTTTGGGGGAGGCCTATGTTCAGCAGTGGACTTGTGAAGGGCTGTAATGATGATGATGATGAATCGATTTCAAATATAGATAGAGGCATCTGGCATCGTAACGCTTAGAATTGGTTTCTCAGCATATATATTTTACGCATACTTATTTACGAGTATATTAATATAATTAACTTTATTGATTTTATTAATTCTTACTAATTTGGTATAGGTTTTAGAGACAATTTTTTGCCACTTTAGTAGAATATAATGAAAAAAATTATCGCATAATGTTTAATTGCAAAACTATCTACGAGATGATAACCTCACCTAAAATCTCAATATTACATAAAGAAATTAAGGTTTTACAGTATTAATTTCCGACAAATACATACGTTTAGTATGTAGAATATAAATGTATAGTCTCTTATAAATTATTTAATAGCTTTTCAATTTTTTTTATGTTTAAAGCTTCCGGAACAGCGATATAAAGTAGTACTTTATTAATTCAGGCAGATGTCGGATGTCGAAGCCTTTGGCTAGCTTTGAACTGTTTCTCGGTCTTTTATTAAAAATCAAATCAAAGGCCTTTTATTACTTTTCAAGAATCGTTTTTTCTTTCTTTTTTAATATTTTCGTATTTTGAAATTGGTTTTCATATAGGCTTTTGAAGTTTGATTAATGATTTGGTCACTTAAGAAAATGATTTTGTAAAATAACGAATAATTTTACTGCATTGTTAAAGAGAATAATACAACACACACTTATGCTAGATTTTTACGAACTGTTGACAATTTTATAAAAAATATTATAGTGACTTGGAGTGTTTTATAAAACATGATCTAGAAACTCACTGTCAAAATATCAGTAAAAACAATCATCATCAAATAAGATAAAAATAGATGAATATGCCCAATAATTTTAATCTGATATTAAGTAAGTACATTATACAAAATAATTTATGTAAACTTCGTCATCGATATGCTATGCAGAAGATTGAAATAAGATGCATCTTAAGCATAGTGCGATGCAAGTTGATGAACCCTTCCACAACGATGCCGAATGAAAGCTAGTCAATTCCTTTTCTGCCCAGGAGTATGCCCCTTACCTATTCCTGCCTTCAAACAGAAATGTACCCACTGCTGTGTATGATTTGAACGGTAGCAGAGCTAATATTATTACAGATTATGTGGTATTCCATCTTAATACTTAAGTGGGATAAGGCATCTGTAACTTTCTTTATATGAATTTGGTATCAGTATCTAGCATCATTGGGTTCAATGTTAGGTAATTTGTCACTTTAATGTTTAAAAAACCTATTAATTTTAAAAATATTTGTAAATTTATAAATCTTTGGTTAATTTTTTTCATTACCTATATTTTGCAGTGCACGCGTTCTTATGTCAGCCACCAAAATAGCGAGAATACTTGTGTACCATATCAATGTCCACATCCTGAAGAGCATAAATTGTACTGCAATTCACCAATTATTTAATTAATAGCATTATTAATTTTTTTTTATTAGAACGTATAACTATTCATATGTTTTAAATTTTTTTATTGTTTAAATATTTTTATTATAGGTGCTTTTGATATTTTTAATAAAATTCTAAAATTTAAAATTAGTAATTAAAGTTCTAAATAATTTTAATTGTTGTTAGCTTAAGATAATCTGGTGAAATTGAAAGATCTTGCTTTAATTTAAATGAATTTACAATAAACTTTTGATTAAGTCATATACGAGATATGGCTCAATCAGTAGGACCATATTCTCAACCGATCACCACAACAATCACTTGATAATGTAGGAGTTATAGATTCTCCTAATAAGCAACAACGCAGAGATTATCATAAAGTAAAAAATATCACAAAAATATCACAATCAAACTTCGCAAATCGAAAAGTTCAGATTAATTTTAAACTAAAGACATTTAATAATATGGCCACATTCAAGCATATTGCTGGATTAAATATAAACAGGTCTTTCGACGTGGGAATTCGTTCTGATCCCTCTCCCTCGTTGGCTGTTATCGTTTTATTGTGTTACTGAAACAATTTGTTCCCTCAGACCGCTTATAAAATAAATGTAGTACTTATTACAAAGAAATAGAGATTTGCACGTATATTTACTTTTACAGAAATTTATTTTTTGTATTTTATAATATATTTATGAAGTAGGAAAAACCATAATTAAAACATTGTTAAGCACTTTATAATAAAAATATTGGATACATAGAACATAAAATAAAGAAAAGTTTAAAACGTGTCCAATTTTTTAAATATGTACTTGATGTTCACGTTTAAACCCCGTAGAACACGAGGTTATTATATGAAGTGGATTGCCGTAGCCCGCGCGTAGCTATCGTAGCCGCGTTTCGTAGGCAACTGCCGTAGCTCGGTGGCTGCGGGCTTGTATCCCTGACATTTTTACTATGTATCGTTTTATATTAATTGTCCATTGTATACTGTACGTAATTTGATTTACATTGCTACTTTGAAAGGAACCTTATACGCTGGTAGAATAAAAATGCAGCAGTGAAAATTACTCATACTATTTTACTCAATTTCTCAATAAACTACAAAATGTATAATATTCTACATCAGTGCGGGTACGAGACGACTGTCACTTTGTGGATTACCTGGAAATTATGTGGATTATTATTTTATTATACCGGACTAAATGAATTCATAATTTAATGAATACAAATTTTGTATAAGCATATTTTGTGCGAGTTAAATTGTATTGTAAAACAATTTTGTAATAGATATATTTCATTAATTTTGATATATCAAATTAATTTTAAAGGAGTCTTAAAATAATGAAATTATTTTATAACAGCCAAATAAATAAAAAAACTGAAAGCAAATACTATATTTAGATAGTTATCCTAGCTTAGACTATATAGATATCATAAGCTGTGGAAAGATTAAAAATCTAATGGAATTTTATGAGGGTGGGAAAAAGATTCCATCAATAATAATTGGCAATTTCCGGAAGTAGAGTCGCGTACATATACATTAATCATCCGTAGAGATATTTAAGGGATACATAATAATGTTTATTTAGCTGGTAGTGTTGTCGGTGTACACCCGGAACTAATATATTATTATTCAGTACACGAAATACAATTGTAATGTTCTTGGATAAAATGTGACATGTAATAAATTTTCTGTAAATTTGAAAATGTTAGGGAAATAAAGGTATTTTATATAGTTTTAACATTTTTGTTGATTACCAAAGTTTTGTTATTTACTTACGTCTCACTCAGCAGATTTTTTATTATTTAATAAAATATTGGCCGCTTTGGTATTACCACTGTCAAATATATTTAAAATGTTTTAAGAATATTTCATAACTCCTATATTATCTATAACATATATAATACTCCTATATTATCTATAATATATAAACATTACTTTAGCTGCCATCTGACAAGACCCTAAATCTTTAGAGTAAGAATAGTATCTCTCATACAGGCATAATTGATAGAATTCACTCAAAAATTCCTTTCCTACAAGCCAAATACGATAAGATTCCTAATCAATTTATTTTCCTGTCAGCAAACAGACGCAACAATCAAATACAATTACAAAGCATACGCACAAGCATTCAAAGGGGCACACTATTTAATCTCAATTTTCCGTGCAACAACAAACGCAGTGATCAAACGTATTTACAAAACATAGGCAGCAGCATTTAAAGGAGTATTTTAAATTCAATTCTTTTAATCACAACCGCTACAATATGAATTTCGCGGAAAACCCAAAGCATTTTAATTTTAATTTAAAGAATTTTTAACTAAGTGCTCGACCAATCCAAATCTAATACCCCTTGAGAGCGTGATTCAACGCTCCAGGGGGCCCTAATCTTCCCACCACTAAGTGGAGGCCACACCGCGTGAACCCGAGACTAATAGAGAGCAACCGCTAGCAGTCGCCACTCGGGTTGTACGCCCTCACTGAGGCCGTCGGCAACAGAACAGCTTGACAAGTGGACTGTTGACGGCTTAAGGCTCAGTAGAGGCGGCCGTGGTGGGAGCTAAGGCGGCAGCTAGCTAGGGCCGCCTCCATCAAATGGGGTACAGTGGTACACCAGTCGCGGCCACTCAGCTAACGGGAGTGAGAAGGGTCCAGCGGACTGATGAGTGGCCGTGAAGTTCCTCTCCGCACGCTGAGGGGGGGTGATGACACCCCCGCCCCTGGGAGAATTACCCCCCGACTGGTCGGGGGAGGGACTCCTTTCAAACCTAGGGGCCTGTTGGCTAGCCGGCGGGCGCCGAGCGTCGCCCGTCAGAGGGCGTGGCGGAGCGCCCCCGCCCGTGGGGGTCGAGGGTCTGGCAGCGCCCCGAGAGGAGACGCCGTTCGCACCCAGGCACAGTACGGAATGGTGATTGCCCTGGCAATGCAAACAGGGACGCCGGTGCGGACAGTCTCGCTGGAGGTGCCCTTCTACACATGAGTAGCACCAGCGGCGCTCCTTGGCGATAGTTCGCCTCGCCGGAACCGGTTTACTTAATAATTTCGGGCAAAACGTTACCCGGTGATCAAATGCTCGACAATAAGAGCAGGGGGGGGGTTGACGACGACTTGCCCGGCGGATTCCGCCTCTCACTGGGCACGGCTCGTAAGTCGTCGACGGTGCCCGCCGCGTGCTCGATCTGTCGGCACTGCTCATCCAAAAACCGCAGCAGGTCATAGAAGGGCGGAATATAGGAGGACTCGTCCCCGCCGTACCTCTCCTCAAAAAGTATTCTAAGGTCGAGAGGTAGGCGGGACAGCACGATGCGGAGCAACAAAAAGGCCCATTCGTCCACTGGTAAATCCAGCCGCCTCAACGTATTACAGGCCACCAAGACTGGATCCAACAGGTCCGGACGTAGTCTGGGCCGGTCACTAAGCAGCGGGAGGCTCAGAAGCTGCTTAACATGTTCGTCCGCAATTCGCCGGACGTTGGCGTATCTTCTGGCTAGGAGGTCCCGAGCAGTCTGGTAGGCGTCGTCCGACAAGCTCAAATGACTGACAACGCCCAGGGCCTCCCCCTCCAGTGAGGCCAAGAGGTACGTCATTTTCTAGCTCGGGTTCAAGTCACTCCGGGCGTCCACTAGGCCGTCGAAAAGACCAACGAAGGTCAGCCATTCGGAAAGGACCCCGGAGAACCTTGGCAAGTCCAGAGTTGGGAGTCGTCCCAATAGCTCCGGCTGAGGCTGCTTCCGAAAGGACTCGGGCAGGCCACTCGTCCGAGCTTCACGCACCTCCTCGGCATACCTGCCTTCAGCCTCGATCAACTCGTCCGTGAGCGAAAAGAACTGCTCATAGTCTGCGAAGCAGGAGTCCAGGACTCCCTTTTCCACATCCAAATCCTCGAGCTCAGCGTAAGCCTCCTCCACTGCAGCCCTTCGAGCATCGACCTGCTCGAACCGCTTCATCAAGTTATGGACCCTATCCGGTTGACCTATCAAAGCATGGGCGCTGGTGGCCCAGCGTAACTACTGAGTTACGCTGCGGACTGCCGCAGGCAGCGGATTAGCATCTTGGGCGAGGACATCACTACTAAATACAAATTACGACGCGGCTCGAGCACAATTACAAAAATAGCAAATAACAAATACAAAAAAAATAACAGCTAACAAATGCAGTTCCTATCAAATCGAGTTGAATAGATAACAAATAAGAACCGCTACTTATAAAATTAAATACAAGTTAGTACAAAAGAAAAGACAAATCAAATTAACAATAACAAATACTAGTGCGATCAAATCAAGTTAAATTCAAATTACGCAAATACAAATTACTACTCTTTAGTTCAAATACAAATTACAATACGAAAGTTACATAAACGAAGACACACATCACGGTCGATCAACAAAAAATGCCCAGCTCGGAAATCGACCCTTCGATAAGTAATCCACTACAACTATCCGACAACGATAATTAACCGATTACGTAAAAATAACCATCTACCTACATGACGCAAACTCCCGCTTGCGCGCTAAACGGGCGCGGCTTTTCAAATTTACCCGCAAACAACAAAGCAAGCCAACAAAAAAAAGAATTTTATTATTACGTATATAATAAAAAAAAATATTTTTACGTATTACGGACGGGCGTGATTATAGACAAATTAAATTAAACCAATCAACCCAACGCTCCCTGCCACCAAAATTATTTAATTTTTATCAAACACTATGGTCGGTGGATCGACCGGGAATCGATCCCAGAATCGCGCTCTGCTACCAAATGTTACGGCCAACAGCTGCTTATCCCAGGAGTAGGGTCCCCCGCGGGCCCATAGACGGAGAACCTACAAGCAGATGCTGGTCGGGCCTGCTACAGGCCAAGGTTTAAGTTTCTAATTACAATAAACAATCAGAGGGGAGCGTTGTTTTCTATAAGGGGAGCTTACTTACCTCTAGCCAAAGCGACTGGTCCCTCAGGATTCGGTCAGGTCGCGTGTGGATGTATAGTGCTAGGAAAGTAAGGGTCAGTGATGTATATCTGGGTGTGGCTGGTAGTGTTATTGACCTTATTAGACCGTTACCCTCTGCAGCAGTTCGGCACTCAGCACCTCTCCAAACTACGGTCTCCTTCCGCATTCACTTTCTTCGTTTTCTTCGATGACAGTTCTTTAACTCTGACGTAAGATTAACTACCTTACAGAAGCCACTAACTCTCGTTTGTTATAACGCCTGACTCGCGAAATGAACACAGAACGTACGGATCAAAGGTTACCGTTATTTCTAGAATATCAAATACCGCACTAGTAACTAATACGGTCGAATCCACTTATACAGATTCTGAATTAGACACTAAGTCCCGGGGTGAAGCTAACAAAACAGGAATGCGCGTTACAATTCCCAGTGGCACATTTACTATACGCGCCTATCATATTCCGCTTCCGACTTCCCGACAAAGAACGCGTGTTTATCTTTCGACGCGATGAATTGGACTCTTATTTTTCCTCGCGCGTCCTCCTGAGGGCGGGACGTCAAACCGGTATCGCCGAGGCGCGCGCGCCGTCTGACGTCCATTATTGACATTAGCGCTTTTACGCGAACATAATTTTTGGATATATATTACGAATTGTTATCATGTATTTCACTATAGCTAGCACTAGAGCCACAATTTATTTGTGTATATATATATATATATATATATATATATATATATATATATATATATATATATATATATATATATATATATATATATATATTTTATATATATATATATATGTGTGTGTGTGTGTGTGTGTGTGTATGTGTGTGTGTGTGTGTGTGTAACGGTAATTACTTATTTACCTTTTACGCTAAATACTAGATTACCTGTAGTAGTACAATATTGGCTGGGCTCACCTTCAATTCCAAAGTACGAGAGCAATCCGTGGTTACCGATATCGGCTTTTGCGTTAATAATTATTTCGTTTAAAACATTAGAATTAGTTTAAAATGAAAGACTGAAACTGAAATTAAATTTGAAAGCAATCATGTCAATGTAGAACAGGTATTTGCTAATTTGAAGTTGTTTCAAACTCGACATGACACCACACTCGCAAGTAATTGCAAGTGTCACTCTATCCTGTTTGTTTTGACATATTTTAAATTACCTTTAAAGTATTTCTATAACAAATAAACATTTGGGAAAATAAAAATATCGCCAGAATATTTTTATTCGGTTAATCAGGATAAATAATCCTGATTTATTCAAAATAATTCCTGTCTTCATTGTCAGCGAGAAAAGAGGTAAGAATTAAAGACGTATATTATGCACTCGTAATTTCTTATTATCCACGCAGTGCTGAAGGAATTATATCTGCAAAATGTCTGCGCCGGCAAAGACGGCTGATCCTTTTCTCATCATGAGCATCAGGCGACGTTATTTGCAAAATTTTATAAGGTGAACAAGTTTGTTCATTTGTTTAGTTTTGTTTTGTTTATTATTTAAAAACGTTGGGAATTTTTAATTTATCATGGAGGCAGCTTACAAACACAAATTGCCTGAGGGCAAACATCCGGACCCGGAAATTTTTTTTCTAGGCCATATTCGTTCCGTGCGATATTCGAACTCACGATCATCAGCACCAGAACTCAATGCATATTGTAATTACGAACATAATAATTAGTTTTTTATTTAATTTTTTTTTAATTTCATTTTCTTGTAATTTTTAAGTGTCATTAAAACTCAATTATTTGTATTTTTATCATCTTGTAACAGTTGCTACCATTTGTGGAAATAGGTCGTTTTTGAAATAGGGAGGGTTAGTCGTAGTCATAAACTTAGGAATATATTCTGTCTATGACTAAACGTAGTGATTATCTACTCTTTGACGCTTCACACTCAGCTTGACACCTCATTACTAACGTCTCGCAACTCTCCGTCGCCAGCTTAAGTTTTATATTTGTGTATTTATTTTATACGTGATAGTTATGACGCATCTATCGTTGCCTCTTTCGACACCCACGGGATGATATAGGAAGACGGATTCTCTTTTGCCCCTTCTATAGGGCAAAAAGTCCAACTATTTTTTTATTATTAAAATTATCTTTATCGTAAGCTACGCAAGAAAAATAAATGGGAGGATATAAAATATAATTTATAGCTATCGTTTAAAGGGCTCTTATGCGTAAGTGTTCACAGCTAAAGTGCTGAGTACGTATTTTATGATTCTCTCACATAATTTATATGGCATTTTAATAGTACCTACATTTGTTTTTCTTTTAGGCTATGTGGGATAATAAAATAAAAAATGTAAAATTAAGCACCCGCTTTTGCTAAATAATGCAGTAACTGAGTGCGTGCGCCATAGCTATAGCTAGTGATTTTTGGTTGATATATAGATAGTGATGCTTGGAACATATACATAAAAAGCTGTGATATCAGAATAAAGCTAAGCGAATAAATATTTTTTTTTATTATACTAACTTGTCTAATAATAACTTGTACTAATAATATAATGAAATAATTCAATTGTGGAAATGTAATATATATAATTGTAACTATAAAATTTGTATACCGAAAGGTTGAATGCAGCGAACATCATTTTTAAAGATAAATTATGTCTCAATACCTATATTCGCAAATAAATAAAATTTGAATTTGAATTGGTTATGGCCATATTGAGAATGTTAGTAGATCCCAGGTTTATATTGTGGGATTAGTAGGGTTGGTATTAGATCTAATGTAATGTGTAAATGTCTTCGTATCTCTGACAATATATTTTGAGGCCACCTTCTATCTTATTCTTAACATGTTGGGTCACTCTGATAAAAACCCTGATTTGTCCCGCTCGTTTCAACTAAAAGGGATACAGTTTTTACTGCCGGAAAAAGCACCAGTGGCTAGACCGTTGAAGTGGTATCTGAGGCGGGCTGAAAAAAATATTTCGAAAATTGGTTAATTGCGAACGCATGAATAACACTTTGGATAGATGTCACTGGAAAGTAATCTGAAAAAATTAAATAGTAAAAACTTTAACTATGGAATTTTACTTTTGCTAAAATGTCATAGTGACTGACGTATATACATAAGCTTGATTGGTCACAAAAGATAAGGACGAGAGAATAAATCTGTATAGTTATTGTCATTATTATAACAGAACTATAAAGCCAAAAAGTAAAACAGATTTTAATTATTCTACGAACCGAATAAAATTAATTCTGCGTATTGACAAAAAAAAAACTAACTCTACATATATTGAAAAAAAAACTAATTTTACGAATTTACTCGTTACACTTTAAACTTTTTTTAATTTATCATCATCATCACCATCATTTCACAAAAGTCCACTGTCCACGCCACGATTGGCAGGCTTGTTGGTGACCGCGAACAAAGTACCAGATGTATCACACCTTTAAAGTTGATCTTATCCCTCCCTGGTCTGTATATTTTATGACAAACATAAACTAAATGGTTATACTGCCATCTATTTTTTTTTATAGGAAAAGGGTGACAAACGAGCACACAGTCCACCTGATGGTAAGTGGTTGCTGCGGCCCATAGACATCTACATCTATCCTCTATTAAAATCAAAATGTAGATGCGTTGTCACCCGTGAGGACTAAGATGGAATGCCTCATTTCCAGTAAAAAGGGCCTCCGGCCACCTGCACTCACCAAGCGAAACGCAGAGGTAAATCTCTACTTCACGCTGGTTTTCTGTGAGGTCGTGGTACCACCCCGGTTCGAGCCGGCCCATCCGTGCGACAGCAAAAGCTGTCGCGTGGCTCTACCACTGTTAAAATTATTGGAGGCCATTGGATCACTTTGGTATTTCCCATAGTCGGCTCTTACGACACCCATACGATGAAATGTTCAAAATTCAAATTCAAATTCAAAATTCAAAAATAATTTATTTGTAAAACAGGTAAAAAAGTTACAAACTTGGTGGAAAAGGTATGATAAGTATCACTATGTTTCGCCTTAGAAGGCATACAAATATTTGGTTAACATGATCACCACTTGCATTACTAATATAAATATTGAATAACATTACAATTTTAATAATAATTAGTATGTGTAGGAAAAATTGCATAGATTATTGTTTTTATTATCCATTACATAATTAATTAATAACATAATGATAAAAATATAATAAATAAATCGGACATTAATTGTAGGTACTAAAAACTATTCATTTTATCATCAAAATATTCGTTGATAGATTAATATGCTTTTTCTATTAAAAAACCCGAAAGCAATTTCTTAAATTTATATATGTTATCTCTCTTTGATGTTTTTGGGAGTTTATTAAAAATTTTAGGATGTAGAAATAGATTCTCATATGCCGCCTCCATGTGGCATTTATGCTAGTACTATTTAAATATAATTTAAAAAGAAACGCAATTCCTTTCAGATATATCTGTAAAATTAGTCCTACCCACTTACTTAATAACAGATAAATGACGCCACTGTTGAAATCGTGTAAAAGTAGAATTATTATTAACCATTTAAGAATACATAATAATTGATTTTTTATTGCTTTTTTATCACATTAAAGTGTGTCTTCTTGTTGGCTTCTTGTGGCCAACTCGCATGCAAGTCGCACAAGATAAAATCATTGACATTACAATTGTTGTTCTGTTATGATTATCAAATAATAGTATACCTTATAAATTATGCGTCAAGCACTAGGACTCATCATTCTCATCATCAGCACGTGAAAGTCCACTATGAATCTCACTTGGAGTAGAGAGGATTTATCTTAATCGTTTATCATCGTCATCGTACACCCACAGATTAAATAATGTTACTACATATGTACGCCCACCGCACAAAATAGAGTAATGGATTCCCTCACGCCTCCACAACACGGCATAAATACTAGCTTTGCTTTTTTTATAAAGCTGAAATGACAAACGAACTCACGTCCCACGTGATGGTAAGTGGCTCATGGCCACCTTCAACCAAATCAAACAAAGAAGGCTTCAGATGCTTTGTCACCTTTGAGTACTAAGATGGAATACTTTACATCCTATAATTATACTGTCACTGCTATTTGGGTACATAAATAGGTAAAAAGGTAGTTCTTACCCAGACGAACTCTTAGGCAGAAAAGACGTCCTTCCATTAACATAATGTGAAGTTACCTTATATATACTTACCTAACGGTAATTCGTTACAACCTATTAAAGTCTTAACATAGGCCTCCCCCTAGATTGCACATAAGGGGACATTTGCCATAGTTTTCATGCTTAGCAAGCGGGTTGGCAGCCACCGTTCTTTAGTTTTAGTCGTTAATACCACCATCTCCTGATTTGTTTCCCTTTTTCGCTTCTTACGACACCCACGGGATGATATGGGGTAGTAGATATCCTTACCCGCCACTATACAGTAGCAGTATCGCGAATTATGGTATAACAGTCTCTAATTAACACCGTATAGTGGGTTTTAGATGAATTGACGGTTTTAAAGATAAATATAGATATGTGTATAAATTTGCACCTTCGTTGTTTGGATATTTTCCCTTTCACAAGTTTACATGTCTAAAAATTGTTATAAAAGGAGAATATATTTGTTTTATACTTTTAAATGGTAACATTCCATAATAGTCTTCAGAGGTAGCAATGCATTCACATGCCATCACGTGGATCTTACTTGTATGAAAAAGAAGAAACAAATTTAAAAAGAATTACATTTTAGTTTTGACCATGATAAAGATACTACAAGTGTATATTCAAAACTAACTACATATTTAGTAATACAGAACAATAAGTGGTAAATAAAAATCATCAAATCCGTGCCATGAATAGCCGCAGAGGAACAAGAGTAACTGACACAGCCCAGCGGATCAGTAACATAAAATAGTAATGAGCCAGCCATACAGCTCCTATGTCCTGTGATCCCCCAGTAGATGAGGTGACGACGACCTGATGAAACCAGTGATTAGTTAGTGGACTCAAATGACTCAGAAGAACTGTACTTTGTGATAATTTATAGGCGAGCTCTATGTTCAACGGTGGACTTGTAATATTTTATGGCTTTGAAATATCATGTGAAATATCATATTGTATTAATCAGTTATATCAAAATGGTTTTTATTTATTTCGAAAAAAGATTCAAACTTTGTAATAAGTGAAAAATTGCGCACGTTAACAGATGACTGCCAGCTTCCAAACAAAGGGCTTCCGTTAGAGCTATAAATCGTGCTTTATCACCGCTAACTTATAACCATTTATGTGGCACTAAAACCAATGCTTTGTTATCCGCCGTATTCAGCGTTCAATTGTAATTTTAAGGCTATATAGATTAAATACGAGTACATTCAAAAATATTAGTTATTCCGTTGGATATTAATGTCATTCTTTATTAGGTCTTCTTATATACCCAGGAGTTCATCTGGTTAGATAACCCTCTTGCTTATTAAGGCAGATGAACTATAATTAGCTATTTTTATTTACATTAGCGCGAACTGTTGTGTTGTATGAAAACTAGAGCCCAATGACTTCGTCAATCTTACTTAGCGGTACCATGTAGCGACATCTATGGAAATGTATTAAATAAAGAACGATGTATTTAGCGCGTCAAATTTTCATATCGATATACATCGCAACCGCTTCCGTAGATATATAATAGATGGCGCTAGAGTAGTCAAGTGAGCTCGGCCACGTAAGAGAGATGATAGAGAGCCAGTATAATTAGGGGCTATGGATTATTCCATCTTAGACTTCAGAGGTTAAAACACATATATAACCTTCTTTATTTGAAGTTATTCGCTGGTGGGCTACAGTAACCACTTACTATCCGATGGACTGCAAGCTTGTTTGTAATTTAAATTAATAAAAAACATTATCTTGACGACCACTTAACGTTGGAGCGTGGCTGTAGTTGTCCACTGTACCGTCTAGATTAGAACCTTTACGTGGTAGAGCCACGCTGCAGCTATATTATTGTTGTAGCACGAATAGGTCGGTTCGACCGGGGAGAGACCACGCTCTTACAGAATACCATCGTGAAACAGTAGCATAATTACGCTGTGTTTTCTATGGTGAGTGTAGAGAAGTGGTGATCTTTTTTACTGGAAAGAGGCATTTTACCTTAGTCCTCGGGGGTGACAACTTAATTTGGATTCTAAATCGAGTAAATTTTCATGGGTCACAGCATCAACCACCATCAGGTGAACTGTGTGCTCGTTTGTCACTTTTATTTCATATAAAAAACTTGTATGCACATAATGGTAATATAATCCGACGTACCACCGGTCACCCATAGTTTCGCAATTTTCAAAATGTTATAATTACGAGTATAAAAAGCTATAGTTACTTGTTCATTGTAATTAGTTACGATTATCTAATCTCGAACTCTTAGAACGGCAGATATCAATTTTCGGGTCCGAATAATAGTATATGATGAAAATATATTAGGATTTATTTACATATAACCCTCTACTGGAATCGCTAAAATAGGTAACGTAGTTGGTATCGGGGGTGAAAAATGACCCCTATAATTAAGTGATGCATAAATATTACAAATAATACATATTTTTAATTTTAAGTTTTATTTATTAAACTACAACTTTGAATCTAGAGATCAATCAGTATTTAAGCCTAACTTAATCTTAAATAACATTTTTTTTTCAGATTAACATAAAATATCCTTCTTTCTTATAATTATGTAGGTACATGTTACTTTAGGAACTTTTTTATAGAATAAGGGTGACAAACAAGCACACAATCCACCTGATGGTAAGTGGTTGCTGTGGTCCATAGACATCTACATCTATCCTCTATTACAAATCAAAATGTAGATGCGTTTTCACCCGTGAGGACTAAGATGGAATGCCCCATTTCCAGTAATAAGGGCCTCCGGCCACCTGCACTCACCAACCTCTACTTCACGCTAGTTTTCTGTGAGGTCGTGGTACCACCCCGGCTCGAGCCGGCCCATCTGTGCGACAGCAAAAGCTGCCGCGTGGCTCTGCCACTGTTCAAAAGTTCTTTCTATTAAAAACAAAATATAACGTTATTTTTTTTCTTCTCTCGTTTTCTTATATAGTCTAGATTTAAGAAAATAGAAACTTACTTTCAGATCTACTAAAAATAAAAAAATGACAACATAAAACAAAAGTTCCAATAACTACCTCTAAATTTCTAACATTTGGTACATGTGACTGCTTTGGCAGTATGTTCTTTACAAATGAAAAATAAGCACTTGCTGCACTTTTTGGTATACGTGAGGTATTTTTTGCGATCACATAAGTAGCACCTTCCTCTCTTACGGTTACTAATTTGAGAATCAGAAATAGGCATATTTAGTTCCGACTCCAAATCTCCCTCTTGATGTTCTTTCAGAAATATTTCGATACGCCTCTTTAGATCTGCCGAGAAATTGGAAGATTCTTTCCGTCTAATTTGCACAAATTGTGTTACTAACTTAATTCCAATATTCTTTATATATTTATTTCTTTTTAGACGCTTATCTGGATTTGATGCATTCCACAAAACGTAACCGTTTACCATCGAAATATTCAGGATAGCCGAAAATATAACACATGGCCATCGTTGAGTTCTCCTGGCAACTGAATAATTTGCACATTTTTGATCAAGGGCATCTACGCCTCTTTTTTGTTGTATTGTAAAAAAGTATGATCTCCGGCTTGCCGCTTTCTGGATCAATAGATTGATGTGAAGAGTGTTTTTATGATTTCCACCATGCACCACGCATGGTGGAAATCATAAAAACACTCTAGTTTTTTTGTGGAACATACGACACCAGTGTTTTTTCGTTGGTAAATCCGAATTAAGTAGAGCCTTCAGGGCGCGTTTTATGTGGCAAAAATTCAGGCGGCACCTCACGTTTGTTTTTACGCATAGTTCCAACATACGTCAAACCAATTTCTTTCAATTTATCAACCAGCTCAACCGATGAAAACCAGTTATCACCTGTAATATTTCTGTTAGTTCTCTTCACAGGATCAGCCAACTTTAAAACAGTTTCTGTAGGTACAGAAATCCCATCTCTTCTATTTGTTCCAGTCTTTCCGGTGTAAATAGATGAATTAAACAAATAATGTGTTTTAGCGTCGCACAAACACATCACTTTTATGTCGTATCTAGTTGGCTTGGATTTCATGTAAACTCGAAAAAGGCATCTACCTCTAAATGGGCATAACATTTCATCCACAGTCAAGTGTTCTGAGCATCTATAATTTTTTTGACAGTTTTTGATGAATTTGTTGATTATTTCAGAAATAAGCGCGAAATAAAGAGGAGACCGATAGGTCTCTTTTCTTTCGTCTCCTTTCGATACATCATCAAATCGTAATGCTGATAAAATAAATAAAAATCTCTTAAGAGACATAGTGACCCTAAATACATCGCGACCTGTTCCATCTGCAGCCCATAAACTATCAACATCCTCATGTACGGATTTGAAAACACCGGCAAGTAGCAAAAGTCCAAAAAATGCATTCATTTCTAATAAACTTACATGATCAGTATGCGCTCCCTGGCTGCTATATTTCTCAGTAAATTCAGTGAATTTTTCATTTGTGTGGGAACACACAATTTCGATCAGATCATCAGGAATTAACAATTCCCAGGATTCAGTTTCCGTCATATTCATTTTCTCACGCGCTTCTCCTGCGAGGCCCGGACGCTGTGTGATTATATTGTGTTGTCTTACCCGGGACGAGCTAGGTGGATTTTTAGACCACTTGAATTTATTTTTACCCCTATAAAACCAGGAGTTTGAATAGTTTCTTCTTCTTTCTCACTATTGGAACTAGAAAAATTCAAATCTGTACCTAATGTACTTTCTTCGCAACAGCTGACTACCTCCGCTTCCTCACAATCACTAATGTCCTCGTCGTTACAGACTGCTGTTGTGGTGTTTTGGTCGGTTTCTGAATTAGATTCTTTATTTTCGTCTTCCAAAAGTTATGCAATTTGATTTGAATTTAAAAAAACCAGCCATCATGATGATTATTGCCTAAAAAAATATAAAATGTTACAAAATGCCTTTACAATAAAATGAACACTTTTGGTGTCGGGGGTAATTTTGACCCCAGCAGTGTACGTACCTCCGCTTCTAGCAATAGTAGTGCGACGAAAGGTCCGTCACCCGCCGCACCACGCGACGTACTGAGATGACATAGACGCGCAGGGTTGTGTGTGGTTAGACTCGAAAGACATGATGAGAAATGTGTTCGCTTGAGGTGGTTTGTGACCCCCGATACCAGTTAAGGGTCTAAGGGACTATTGGTATTTAGTTTGTGTGAACCATTCTACCTCCGTTGTGCTCTTAATGCACATGTATTCAAACCAGATAAAATTATTCTACTCTATTCTAATTTGTAGCATTGGCCTTTGGAAAAGCCTGTGTTCGGCAGTGAACTTGTCATGGGCCATAATGATAATGATAATGATGAAACAAAGGTAAAAAATAATTTAGTGGTGATAATAAATGTTTTTTTTTTATTTAATAACAAGGAATATTAGCCTTAGGGATATGAAAAAGAGATAATGATCATTGTAATTACTCATGTGGAGATCCAAGTGGAGCAAAGGATATAAATTGCCCCTTATCGAATTTCACTCAACAATAAACCCGAAGAGCGTGTAAAAAGTTTTTACACTCAGTGAATATTTTCTACTTTATACGAAAAATGGACATTCAATACCTTTGCTATAAAATGTCTACGGAAAAGCTTCGAAAAACTTTTATTATTAATGATGTTCATGGCATTCATAGAAAAAATAAAATACAATTTAAATAACTCGCAAAAGTTAACTCGTGCAGTCATAAATTTGACTATATCTTCTATGTACATATATACCATTATTACAATAATAAAGATTGTATTGACTCTTCAGTTGGAGACTTTTATGGAGGTTCATTTCTATAGTATGTGCCAAATCGATTGAGAAAAACGGACAATGACCTTTCGGTCGTTTAACCAGGGGTTACAAACCTTCAATATATAGGCACATTTTATATGTAGTACTTTCTTTATTTATAATGATTTTTTTATAATGATTGATATAATATATATTTATTAACTATTATTAAAAAGTTATGTGAAAGATCGCTGTAGAAGAAAAATCATCTATTGTTATAAAGTACTTTATTCATTTAACAACAAAAAACATTAATTTATAACACATATAAAGATTCGAGTGATAACGACACCGAATAAGTACGTACTTATGCAAAAGATAAAACTTTATTTTTAATATTATATAAGAACTTTATTTTTATTCGGTGCAATCATCACTCGTATCTTCACTTGATGAACTATCTGTAACATTAATTATAAAGCGATCTGCAGTTTGGTCAATTCTATCATCCATGCCACGCATTTTTTGTTCAACCTTAAGGACATGCTGAACACAGTTTTTCCATTTATCTGGCGTGATTTGAGTTAAACCATCTTTAAGTAAATTTTTAACATCTTTTAACTTGAAAGTTGTATTTTTTCGTGCAACGTACCCTTTCACATCTGCCCACACAAGTTCAATGGGGTTAAGCTCACAGTGATAAGGAGGTAACCTTACCACTGTGATGCTTTTTTCTTTTGCCATCTCGTCGGTGACGTAACTTCGATAGTTATCTTTAACTGCCTTTATTTTTTCCATTAAGTGGGTCTTTGTGTCCGAGGGCACGTATGCGATCTGTTTAGATTCTAGCCATTCCTGCATATTTTGTTTCCGCCAAGACATTGTTGGGGTTTTTTCTAAACGTCTGGAGTGGTAACTAGCGTTATCCATAACTATGACATCGCCGCTTTGCAGTTTTTCTATTAATTTTCTAAACCAGTCCTCGAAATGGAGAGCGTCCATACTCTCATGGTAGTCACCAGTAGATGATGATTCAAATACCCAATCACATCCCTCCAAAAAGCCATTTTCATTGCCAACGTGTACAACTATTAATCGCTTTCCTTTACCCGAAGGGGCTTTCGCGCCAGTAGAGTAGCCTTCTAACCGTGATTGACGAGAAGATTCAATTGTGGTGTCTTCCCATACCTTTCCCATAGTATGACCTGCGTTAATCCATGTTTCGTCAAGGTAAAAAATGTTACGTCCCTCGTTTCTTAATATTTGTATTTCTCTCAAATATCTGGTACGCCACAGAACTATCTCTGGGCGATCTATTAGACCACTTTTTCTGTTTCTCTTTATATATTTGAATTTTAAATGGCGCAACACACGTCGCAGGGAAGTTTTGCTCAAGTTTGGCAACTGGTCATCTTGATTTATACTGAGCAAAATTTTGTCTAAAGTCGGTAATTCTCCTGCAAGAAAGAACTGATGCACTTTCGCTCTTATAGCCGATTTATCAAAATCGTCCAACTTGTCAATTACAGACTTTTTTCTTTTATTAATTATTCCCTTTTCTGGTATTTTATGGGAATCTCTATACACGCTTAATACGCGATATATAGTGCTCTTGCTGACTCCTGAGATCTCCGAAACCTTTTCTACCATATTAACGTTTGAAGGATACACGTCTTCGGGCCAGGTGTTTTTGACATATTTGTATACATTAATGATAATCTCTTGTTCCCCGACCGACAAAGTGGTAGGTTTTCTCTTTTTTACTGGTGACGTTAAAGGTGCTCCAGAAGATGGGCCTGTAAATAAATGACAAAAATATACTACCATAGTACTACATCACATAAATACATATTGTTTTAGAAAATAAATACCACATGGTCACATAAAAAGAGCGCTTTAAGAAATAGAAAGGCTACGTCGTCGCATTTGTACCTATTTGTACGTACCTGCTACGTTTATTATGGGTCGGCGACGTCTCTTTCCACTTGATGTTGAAGGACCGGGTCCTTCACCAAATTCTCCTGAACTCATGTCGATTTAGTAACGACCGTCACAGTAAAACTAATATAACAGATTCAAAAAACAAAAACTTAACGATATAACAAATTTAACAGTAAAAACTCAACTAAAACAATGCAATGAATGCTATGAATTACCCGAGACGTACACACGCAAGCGCTATCCGAACACGAATGAAAACAAAATGGCGGACCGGCCCAAAAAAGGTGACGCATCTCTGGCTGCCATTGTCACGTTTCTTTTAGAACGAACTGACGTAACGCGCGTTTTGTTTATTTTAAAGGGATGAATTTGCAAAAGCTCAATATGGTGATTATATTGCTTCAAATATTTTTTTAATATGAAACTGTTATTAAATGAATTGCTGCGTTACTTACCATAAATTGAAATATAAAATATAACACATTTTTCGCGATGTACCGTAAGATTTTACTATGTTTATAGGAACCACAGACAATATTATTTAAGAAACAAAAAAACAAAACATATGTGCTGACCTAGAAGTGGGAATAATATCAATATTTAAATATTGTTATCACATCTAAATTGAGATTTTGTAAGTTACGCCTTTTGACACTCGGCTCATATCTGAGGTCATTGTCCGTTTTTCTCAATCGATATGGCACATACTATAGTTTAAACATAAAACATCCGCACAATATTTTGTGGCTCTTTAATAAGTTGTTTGTAATAATAACCCCTGGGAATAACGTGGCGCTTCCAAGCCGTTTCTTAAATAAGTTTTGTGTATAGTTTGTACTTGTGTTTACTGTATAATTTAACTTTCAAATAAAAACACTCCCGCTAGGTTTCTTGCTCGTTCTTTCCAGCACAGAGGTTTTTTTCAAACCAGTGGTAAAAGTAAAAAAACTAACTTTCAATGAGAATTACTTGTAATCTTCGAGTATTGAATAAAAATTATTCCATTCTATTGTATGCTAAATTTTTTATACTAATCTATTTTATTTTGTGTAGATCCAAAATATAATCATTAAATATCAAAGTAAGTTAAACTTAACCAAATCTCTATTTACAATTTATCACATATAAAGTTTTCCTTAGTGAAATAAAGTAACAGTCTATATTCATCCCAATGTATCTTTCACATTGTTAGGAGGATTTGCCTTCACCATCACGTTTCACAGGCAGAATGACGTTCGCAATGCCAGATGATTCGAACCTGTGTGAATAAACTAGGTGGTCCATTAGAAGCCATGGGGTCTTTCTAGAGTAACCTATGGTCGCCTCCTATGACACCCACAGTACTAAATGGGGTGATGGATTCTATCAAGCCGCTACCGCACGCCAACCACTTATACTAGAAGTGGTTTATAATAGGGGAAAATTGGAACCCACGACTTGTGAGTATCATTACATCGAGCTCGGGTAAGTAAGGACAAGTGAGTGGCTCTGTGCTTACACATACAATTGTGAAACCGTAAGGGCTCATGCCCACGAGACCGTTTTTCGCCGGAGCTCCAACCGGGTCTACGTCCGGTCGGTCAGTATTGTATGGGACACTATGAAGCCAATCACACGACGCCGACGCTAGCGCCGGGGCACCGCGTAAATGGTTACGTTACGCTAAGAGTTCCTTACGCAGCTTATAGCTTCTGATTATTGGGCTCTTACATTAAATAACTAACAAACATTCGTCCAAAATCTACCAGGACATCATCACATCCTACGTATACCACCTAGTACTATGAACCTGAAGTTATAGCCATCATTGAAATTGAACTAGAGGATCAAAATCACAGTATGACTTTTATGATCATCAACTCTCGGCGTAGTAATAAAACTTAACCCAAAAACACTATAATATGCTACATAATAGTTTTTAAGGCTCCGTAGCCAAATGGCATAAAACGGAACCCTTATGGATTCGTCATGTCTGTCTGTCTGTCTGTCCGTCCGTATGTTACAGCCACTTTTTTCCGAAACTATAAGAACTGTGCTGTTGTAACTTATTACCCGCATTAAGAGACCTATCTATGGATCGGTCTTCAAAAATGATATTGAGGTTTCTTATATAATTTTTTTTCTAAACTGAATAGTTTGCGCGAGGGACACTTCCAAATTGGTAAAATGTTACAGGGGGGGGGGGGGGTTGTAACTTCTAAAAGAAGAGAATGATAACACTAAAAAGTATATGATGTACATTACCATGTAAACTTCCACCGAAAATTTGTTTGAACGAGATCTAGTAAGTAGTTCTTTTAATACGTCATAAGTCGTAAATTATGTTACTTGCTGCTACGGAACCCTTCATGGGCGAGTCTGACGTGCACTTGACCGCCTTTGATTTGATGTATAAATTACATTATTATGTTATATAAGTTACATAATATTCTTTATTATGCTTAACAAAAAAATACCAATCTAAGGGTTTTATTACATATCTTTTGATGTAATAAGAATTTGATGGCGGCTTAATCTCGAAATAATGCATGCAAAGACGCCTCTGCGTCAAGTGAATACTAGCTGAGAAAAATATAAGTTTCTGGTTAGAGGCGATGTTAAAATCTTAAAAACGTTTCTCAACTTATATTATAAAACTAGCTGTTCACCGCGATTTCGCCCGCGTGTAATTTAGGGTTTTAATTATGCTGTGCGGAACCCTAATTCTTTTTCTAAAATATAGGTATCCTAAGTTACTCCTTATAACATCAGCTATCTGCCAGTGAAATTCCCGTCGAAATCAGTCCAGCCGTTTCGGAGATTAGCCGGAACAAACAGACAGACAGCCAGACCGACAGGCAGACAGACAAAATTTTTTAAAATTGTGTTTTTGTTATAAGTACCGTATATACTTTCATATGCATTTAGTAAGAAGCTGTTATTTTAATATTACAAACAGACACTTCAATTTTATTTATTTGTATTGTATAGATATAGATAATGTATGAAGGTAGCATATCACTCAAGAGAAAGTGACTGAAACGACGAAATAATTTCTTTTAAATAATTTGTTGTATAAAAGTTGTTTATTATTCACTCAAAAAATTACTACAATTAGTTTTTAAAAGTTGTTAGTTAACCCTTTCGCTGTCCCGTGCACTACATATAGGGTACTGCTATTGTCTTACTATTGTGTCTGGAAAACGGACAGTGAAAGTGTTAAATCAATCAACAATTGGACATTAAAAAATAATTTTTAACAACTTTAATATAATGGATTTCCGCAAAGTAACACCTGATTTTATTTATTAATAATGGACCAAATCTGAAATTAACAAGTTTAAAAATGTGAAGAAAAAGAAGAACCTCTTTGCAGTATCAAATAGCAGGGATGTTGTATTCCTTGTTTTGCATTACAGGGAAATACCTTTGATGAAAAACTTTATTCCCACTGTGTATACCTGTTGAACATGTGACATCAAAAAAACCTAACCTATCTTTTTACACTTATGTCAATCATAGGATAATCGCATAACAAAAAATTCTTATTCGTCCGATAATTTTTAAAATTAAATAGTTAAATTCCTGCAATATTATATTTTAATTTATTAATGGTTAACAATTATAATATTATAATTAATAGAATCAGGCGTTACTTTGCGGAAATCCATTATATAAAAGCTTTTAGAAAAAATTTACTTTGCAAATATCCGCGTTATAAAGAAAATGATGTGTCTTACCTAGTTTGAAGAGCACCTCCCGCCTTCCCTCAATTGCGTGCACCATCTCCGTCACCACTAATCCCAGCACCGCTACTCCCAACACCACTACACTAGGCAAGACACACCACTGACGATAATACGACACGTGTTTCGCCTCTACACGAGGCATCCTCAGGTGATATGGACTCTACGGCGACTAACCGCTAAGTGAGCGGCGAGTCAAAAACAAGTGCCTTTTATACATAATTATTTATATATATATATATATATATATATATATATATATATATACATATATATACATAGACGACATAATTATTTGCTGGACTGGCACAAGGAGACAACTGGATGTTTTCCTCAATAAAATAAATAGAGTCCATGACAAAATTAAATTTAAACTTGAATTGGAACAAGATTGTTCTCTTAATTTTCTCGACTTAACAATAACAAGAAAAGATTCGTCACATGTTTTCCAAATTTATCGAAAGCCAACTCACACCGATACGGTCATCCCTGCGTCATCATGTCATCCGTGGCAATATAAAGTAGCCGCTTTTTATTGTTACATTAACCGTTTGTTCACTGTCCCATTAAGTAAAGAAAATTATTTAAAAGAACTTAATATAATTTATCAAATAGCGGTCTCTAACGGTTTTTCAAAAAATCTCATTAACAATTTAATTAAAAAGAAACAAAAGCTTGTTGTTCGCAACTCTCTGTACGCGGTTCAAACTTAAAGTGTTCATCGATATGTGAGCAGTTTGACCTACTTAGGTCCCATATCTGAAAAAGTAGCTAATACTCTTCGACAAAACGGCGTTCATGTAGCTTTCAAAACAAACAATTCTCTTAGAAATATCTGTAATAATAAAGATAAGTTAGATATTCGTCAAAAGTCAGGTGTTTACAAACTTGTTTGTGACGAATGCCACGCCGTTTACGTGGGTCAGACTGGTCGCAATTTCGAGACACGTTATAAAGAGCATTTAGCCGCGTACAGGAATTGCAATCCCGATAAATCCCATTTTGCCAAACATCTCTTGGACACTGGACACAACCTAGCCAACGACCACTCCTTTAAAGTCTTACATACGTGTCATAAAAGGCTGCGGCTGTGTGTGCTGGAACAGTTAGAGATATTAAAAAGTAATAATAATACCGTTGCATTGCTGAATGAACAAACAAATGTTACTAACTCACCTCTCTTAAATATCTTTAAGCCTGCTCTCTAATAATAGAGAGCCTCGCAATATGGTCGTTTGTCACCCTCATGGTGATCGGCGATTGGTTGCGTGGTTAGAGGGTAGGCGTTGCGCGGCGGTTCGTTTTTAATTTTACAAACGGCTGCGTAAGTCCGGCGGTGATTGGTTGCATGTTTTATCGCATGACGCAGGCGCTAGCTTCTTAAGTAGATAGCGGTTGCGTCATCGGTCTGTATAAAAGGCACTTGTTTTTGACTCGCCGCTCACTTAGCGGTTAGTCGCCGTAGAGTCCATATCACCTGAGGATGCCTCGTGTAGAGGCGAAACACGTGTCGTATTATCGTCAGTGGTGTGTCTTGCCTAGTGTAATGGTGTTGGGAGTAGCGGTGCTGGGATTAGTGGTGACGGAAATAGTGCACGCAATTGAGGGAAGGCGGGAGGTGCTCTTCAAACTAGGTAAGACACATCATTTTATTTTATAACGCGGATATTTGCTAAGTAAATTTTTTCTAAAAGCAATTATAATATTATTATGTACGCGGCTCCAGTGTAGCCCAAGGTCCATCCCAGGCACACCTTAACCTACTGGCACTGGCATATTGCAAGAATGTTTTATTAGACACAACTATCCTAATCATACGAGTATCAGAGTATATAAAATACTTTATTTTATTCAAATTCCCAAAATTATTAAAAATATTTTTATAATTTTTTTTTAATTTTAAGTATATCGGATGAATAAAAATAAATAAATCATACGATAATCATACAAGTTAAAAAAAATATCGTTCGATTATCGTATGAATTTATGTGATTAATTGGGCATTATGAATAATGCCCAATTAATCACTTGTTCAATAATGTATACACTGCTGAACATAAGCCTTTAACATAGCGCGACACTACGTCTAACGAATTAATAATCCGAAGGATAACAAAGTAATAAAGTTTGTTTATTGAAGATTTATTGCGTACCCGAACCTATGGTACCAGCCAAGCCGGTCACATATCTAGAATATTAATAAAAAGCTTAATATCCATTTTACCCAGCGTGCATGGTTTTGTAGTGACTTTTCAAATACATTATACCGTCATATAAATCAATCTTTCATTACTCGTAAAAAGAATAATTATAATTCCATGTAAAGGAAGGCTTTGCAGACCAGTAATTTAATAAAATTTATTTTATTCCCCCATTACCGAAATAATAAATGTATTAATCAACATACAATATATGTAGTAAATTAATTTTCTTATAAAACCCTATTTAGTTTATGATTACAAAGGTGATATATAATATTATACATAAATGACTGTTTTATCTGGTTAACTTTCCAAGAATCAGTTATGTGTTTTGCGAGTTCTACGTCTATTTCACACACAACACGCAACACACACATAAACACTCACGCCTGTCACCCAGTGGGGTAGACAGAGACTACGGAATTCCATTTGGCGCGATCCTGACACACCTCTCTCGCCTTCTTTACATCCATATATCTAGGCATACACGCTCGTCGGTTAAGGGTTCTCCTAATCTGGCCTATTTTCAATGTATCGCCACATTGGTCGATAAACCTTCATCTAGGGCGTCCCTTCCCGACTCTGTCGTTCACTTCTGCAACATAAATATGTTTATCACTTTTTCTTCGTTTATTCTATCTACATGACCAAACCTATTCGTAATAAACTTCTATTTCATAACATTAATTACACTCAGCCTGCACTCACCTTGTTTGCTCCGCAGTTTTTGTTATAACATTTAGTATTTTATTATTTCTGATAATTCGTGTAAAAAATATTACCAATTTTACGAATTCTTACTTTTAAAACAAAATTTTTCATTACTTTCGCAGCCCATCAAAAGTCAGCTGCTGAATATAGGTCTCCCCATGAGTTGCCTTGTAGGGGGGATGTATTCCATGATTGCCACGCTTGGCACTTTTAGCAACTGCAGTTTATTTATTAGTTTGAGTTGTTATCAGTGAAAATTATTATAAGTTTTTATTTAACGTCTATCCTAACATCTATCCTAACGTCTTTCAGTTCTTTAATAATGTCCATCCACTACACATGTAAGACAACAATGAGGACATCCACGACTTTTTCTGCCACCAGGGCGGCGCCACTAGAAAGTAAGGTATAAGATTTGACAGATTCCATAGCGAGGAAGTAAATTGTTCGGAAAATGTAAAAGTTATTGTTTCTTTTTGTACTATTAGCTATATTTTATATTAATAACATTGAAAATAAATAAATCAAACCACAGATATTCATTAAAGTAGAAAGATAAAAAAAAATGTTTAAAATGTGCAAAAAATTAAAGAGCATACCACTGATGCATTGTTTTGTGCATTAATATGCACAAAATAATACTCCTTATAACTGATAAACTTTTATTAAAAACAACTTCTCAATTAAATTACATTGTGTAACAAAAAACTTCACATCAGTGTCAACTAGCGACATCTGATGAGCAGAAAATTATTAGCCCTCACTGACCACCTCAATGTTTCGCAATAGGTAATGATGTTTAAATTGTTAAAAATTAACCGTAACAACAGATAAACGCGAATGAGCGATCGATTACTCTCTATAAAACGAACGTTGCTTTTACGCGCAAGACTTTAATTTATCAATCATAAATAAAGAAACCAATGTTGCCAGTGTTATTCAACTCTTTTTTTCTCTGCGTCTTATTTAAGCCTCGTTCACTCTCAGAACAGACCGTATTAAGAAGACATAGTAGATATTCATCCATTGGCTGCAATAGTCACCATCATGACACTGTCAACTCGCTTGTAAATCTAATGTACCTAAAATCGAAAGTATATCTCATGAATTATTGTTACCCTTTTATCTATTTAATTAAATTGTGTACTGTTAGTCAAACTAATTACCTAAATTAATTTAAATCTCTTATCTATTTTATACACCTTAAGATAATAATAAAATATTATGGGTATTGATGCAATAGTTATAATAATGTCCTCTAAATTTCAGTCACGGCGGCCAGTCACATCGGAGGATCTGCGCAGGACACGCTTATAGTGCACGAGTGTTTGCACAAGCTCTACAGCACTAACTTCACTTTGCTACTGAGAACTTCTTGACAGATAACCCCACCTAATGTTTGTTAATAACATCAATAAAGGAAAGCTTGTTGTGGTTGTAGCTAACAAAACGAAATTTATTAACAATTGACTGATTTCGGCCTAACCCCGGGATCTAACTCACATGAAGAAGTTTTTGTTCAAAGTAGAAAAAAGTAAAAGATATTAATTAAAATTAATTACATTTTCATTATAATGTTTAATTTTTAACATCTTTAATATAATGGATTTCCGCAAAGTAACGCCTAATTGTAATATTTAACAAAAAATGTGTTTTGTCTGGCATTTATTTGTAATTGGCAGGTCGGACGATCGTTTAGCGCCAGCGTTATACCATATAACGTCATTTCCTGTTTAATTAATTTTATTTAAAAAATTGAAAATAAACTCAAAATCCACCTTGAAGATTTACCACATGGTCGTCTCTATTCTTATCTACGCGTAAATTATTTATTATGTCTCTTTTCTAAGGCTTCTTTAGATGCTTAAATTGGAGACACAAAGGCACTAATTCTATTGTTGAACTGAATAAGTGAAGAATACTACAACGGAAAATTCGTCGCAAGGTTAAACTAACAATAACATTCACAGTATTAAATTATGCTTTGAAACATTTTTTTAATAAGAGGGAAATATATTATTATATTTTTATTACTACTAATAACTTCATTTCTTAAGCAGTCAAGAGGTTGGTATAGACTGCAAATCGCTAACTTTCTTTTTGAACGAAATTGATAAATAAACTAATCTAGTTATAGTTAAAATGCACACCATAAATTGACACGTTCAATGGAGTATATTTATTTATTTAAACTTTATTGCAAACACTTTCGACTAACGGTTACAAAAGGCGAGATATTATGGCATACTCTACTAGTCAATGGTAGAAATGGAATAAAACTAAAATGTTGGCAGATGGAAACTGAGGACAAAATACTTAAATATGAAAACAGTTTCACTAAATAATTCATGCGCTACATTTTCTTATACTGGTATACATAATAATAGGTTTTTACCTATGAAATTGCAGTTCTGCAGTACTGACTGAATCTGAATCTTTTTCGTCATCATGTATACGTTAAAAATTCGAATAATTATAGAATATGAGTACCGTCGTGGCAGTAACACGTCTCATATGGTACGCAACTCAACGACGTTTACGGAGAGAATACTACAAACGAACGCACCACCTGTTATTGGTTTGCGCGTTTCCATTCTGGAAATTTCGACCTGAAAAATAAACCCCGTAGTCGTCCAAAAACTTTGGTAGACAATAATGAATTAAAGGTGATTGTGGAAGCTGATGATACTCAATCAACGGCTGAATTAGCAACAGCTTTCAACGTTATCATCAAAACAATATTGACCAATTACCATCAAATTGGCAAGCCATCCATCAATTGAAAAACTTGACAAATGGGTGCCCCACGAACTCAATGATCACCAGCACGAAGTACACGTCGAGACGTGCCCTTGCACTGCTCAACAGGCGCACAAGCAAAGAATTTCGAACCGCATTGTTAACTGTAACGAAAAAAGGATTCTGCTTGATAATGGTAAGTGCTCAGCAAGTTGGTTGTTGGACCCTGATTTTGCATATAAACAATGCCCTAAACAAAAACTTACCCCTTGTAAAGTGATGGTCACTGTTTGGTGATCTAGTACTGGTGAGATTCATCACAGCTTCTTACCAAACGGGATAAGCATTACTACAGATGTGTGCTGTGAAGAACTGAACACAATGACGGAGAAGCTCGCACGTCTTCAACCAGCTTTGGTCAAATGCTCGTTCCCGCTACTCCTGAAAGACAACGCGCGACCTAATACTGTACAATAGACGGTCTTCAAATTACAAGAGCTGGAGCTAGATGCTCTCCGTTATTCACCATAGTCTCCAGACCTTGCGTCTACAAAGTTCTACTTTTTCCATTATTTGGATAACTATTTTGCGGAAAAAAAATTCAATACCCGAGAAGTGGTACAAAATGCCTTTGAAGAATTTGTTGCTTCCCGTCCAGCTGATTTTTTTCAAGGAGGGCATCAAAAAACTGCCACTGCGTTGGCAAAGAAAGAAATATAGTTCGATCTGGATCCCCACTAGGGCCGATGAAAATGTGATTTGCAAGTAAAGTGCTCATTTAACACATACGCAACGGTGAAGAAAAATATCGTGAAGAAAGCTACATGTCTGAGAGAAGCAACATATTTCGAGGACATATATATGTACAAGCGCAGGAGTAGCTTATTGGAATAACTGCTCCATAATTCTCTCAGAAAAGGGAGGAAACTTATGACAGCAATGGCCTGTGTTTATTACTGTAACTACTGTAGTGTTATGCTACTTACATATTATTTTATATTATTTTTCCATTCTGTTTTTGATTTTCTGCATTCATGTTTTGCATCACTTTATACTAATTTTCCATTCTGTTTTTGATTTTCTGCATTTATATTTTGCATCACCTTTATTTCCATAGGATCTTGTAACGTTTTTACACAATAACAAATCATTTTCACTTCGTATTTTCACACTATCTAGCACTTTTAAAATCGCTGTCAATGGAGTCTTACCTTTTTCGGTCTTTTATTGAATTCTCTGTAACTCTACAATTTCAGGCTTCGCGCGCGCTGCCGCGCATTAGTTTTTCCTATATGAATAATATCTCATTTCTTACTTAAATGTAATGGTTTTCCAATTATATACCTAAAACCAAAAATTTATATTTCTGACAACCATTATTTATATGGTTGTTATGGTAACTTTTATTCAAATTCGTCACTGGTGTGTTGTTCTTAATTTAATATTTTCACATAAATACTCTATGGCTATAGGTCATTTACAATAAATTTCCTTTTAATTTAAATAATTTCTCGTTCTCTCTAAAAAGGTATAAAAGCCGAACAATTGGAGAATACGAGAAAAGTCTCGCTTCAGTTCTCAAACGAGAAGCATCTACTAAAGGCCTTATCCCGGGGCCGCATTGCCCCGGGATCCTACAAGCCTCCATCTACACGTGAAATCGTCGGCGAAGTCTACTTCAAGCGCGGGGCCACACTACTCCGGGCGCTACGACTGCTTGCTCCAGGCGCCGAGTGCACCTACTGCCCGCGCTACCTTTGGGCGCGCTACGACTGCTTGCTCCAGGCGCCGAGTGCACCTACTGCCCGCGCTACCTTTGGGCGCTGCGACTGCTTGCTCCAAGCGCTGAGCGCACCTACCCCAGGCGCTACGTGCGCCGGCGCCGGACGCTGCGTGTGCCCAGTCCAGGCGCTGCGTGCCGTCGCCGCGAAGAAACCTCAAGCTCCGCGTGTGCCTACTTCTACAAAAGCAGCGTGTCACTTCAACCTTTAGGCTCCACTATAATACTATATTCTCCTATTCTCCTATCTTTATTTTTTTTAAATCTAATTGTAATCTCACTTCATCCATCATCATCATATTTCATTTTTTTTATAAAATTGTAAATACCTTTCTAAAAACTTTAAATATATTATTTTATTGGTCTACTTTTGTTGTTTTGTTGTTCTTAGGTAAGGTTCTATTTTTTTTTCTTTAATTGTCGCTTCACGACACTACATAGTTTTTTAACCCTCATCTTTCCATGTCGTGTGATCGGGCATGAATAGATTACGCTGTATACATGTGCCTGTGTTCATGCGTTTACAATAGATACCCACTAATATGTCGAATAATTATTAAATTCTTAATTGTTGTAGTCAAAAGTTACCAAGAGGTTATCAATATTGCCTCATTCGAAATAACCCCTAAACAATCTTTTTCTTCTTTTGTAAACCAATAAACCGAAACTAATACTATGCGATCACTATATATTCTCCATCAGCTCGTAAAATCCCACTTCTGAACATAGACATCTCCCATTGAAGGAAAGGTTTGAGAAAATCACTAAGCTTGGCACATGTAACGCCGCCTCGTCGCCAATTTACGTTTGGCGTAAATGAGATGGCGTAATACCAACGTCAGAAGCCAATATAAACTTTAGTACCTATATTTTATATTTATTAAAATTATTGCTGACGCTAAGTTTAGATCCGCAAGTAAAAGGATTAAAATAGCTATCAAGCATCCGCCAAACGTAAAATATTATATTATAACTTTAGGAAACAGGATTTTATTTCTATTACCTCGTAAGTAGTTTATGACATTAACCAAGCTATCTTTACGATAAAGCACTTTTGAACTTAAGAAAATTTATAACAGTTTTTTACTATTAAATTAGCCCAAGACTTACGTACTCCACATAACTTACATTACAACTCTTTTATTCTCTCTTATAAAAAAAACTTGCTATACGTCCCGGATTCACACGGGTTATTTCTGGATTTCGAAAACAGCACCACCTACCAGATCCAATAGTGAATCTTAAACATCTAGGGACCCACTCTAACACATACAAAAAAAATCATCAAAATCGAGACATTTTCGAGTTTTAGAGAGACACTCAGTCTTCTCCTATATCTTGAAGGTCCGGGACAATTATTCATAGCTATCCCCATAATCATTATCATCATGATATGCAATCACATTATTCAAACACGCAACGACCGCTATGCTGCAGTGATGCGCGTTATAGCAGATTTCTCATATCCTGGAAATGTTTTTAAACTCACATATTTGCTCACAGTGTTTTCCTTATCCGCTAAGTAAATCAATACATGCAATTAACAAAATCAGTAATTTCGGCAGAAATTCAACTCTAATTTAAGCCGTATTACATACATAAACACTCATGTATGTCACCTAGAGTGGTAGGCAGAGACTACGGACTTCCATTTGGCACGATCCTGGCACACCTCCCTCGCCTCCTCCACATCTGTATACCTACGGATACATGCTCGTCGGTTAAGGGTACTCTTAATTTGGTCCATTTTCAATATATCGCCAATTTGATCGATAAACTTTCACCTAGGGCATCCTTTCCTGACTCTGACGTTCACTTCCGCAATATAAATTTGCTTTGTCACTCTTTCCTCATTTATTCTTTCTACATGACCAAACCACCGAAGCATTCCTTCCTTAAACCTGGTCACAACCTCATCTTGCAAACCACACTCTTCTCTTATCACACAATTTCTCACACTGTCATTCAAATTCAACCCTATCATACTCTTTAATGGCCGCATTTCTATAGCATTTATTCTACTCTCGTACTTCTTCTGCCACACCCAACTTTCACTACCATACAATTACGTAGGGACTAACACTAAATTGTGAATTGCCATACGTGCCTTTTTGGACACATTCTGACTTCTCACAATAGAATGTAGGGCCCCATTTACTATATTTCCTGCGTTCACTCGTTATTCTACATCCTTGTCATATCTACCATCCCTGTTAAATATACATCCCAAATACATAAACTCATCTACTTGTCCGACCAACTCCCCTTCTTTTCTTATTACAAATATCGTTTTACTTTCTTCTTTTTGAAAAATAATAACTTTCGTCTTTCTTGCTTTCACTTTCATTCCCCTTTCTTTCAATAACCTGTTAATTAATAGAAAGGGGAATTTGCAACTCGGCCGCCGACGATGCCAAAACGATTTGATCATGGGCGTACAAAAGGCATTTGACGGTTTACTCACCCATTCTTAACCCGTATTCTTCAACTTTCAAATTTTCCAAACAACTGTCCATAATTAGGTTGAATACCCACGGGTAAGCCACACAACTCTGTCTGAAACCTTTATGGATGCCAAACCAGACTGAGGAGGCCCCGTTGATCCTGACACAAGCTTTAGAGTCCCTCCACTCCCTCTCCAGCCCTCAGCATTTTAAGTGATACTCTATCATATCCAGCTGCCTTATCTACTTTCATGCTTTTTATTGCTTTCATTATTTCATTTATACTTATCTCCCTATCCTTTTCCTGTTCTTTTGGAATTTTTATTTCATGTAAATCAAACGTCTCCAATCATAAATACGCTTTCAAAATATTGTTTCCATCTCTTTAAACTCGAAACTTCGTCATTCAGAATACAGCCATTCTGGTCTCGTATAACATTCATTCTATGTCTTCTATATCTATCTTATGGCGTACTATGAAATTATAATCAAACTTTGAAAAAAGTAATAACCGACTTCAAAGATCTAAAGAGAATATACTCGTAAACTTCGAAATCGATTAATCTGATAAACAATTATGCACCCGTATGCCGTGCCGTAGTTTTTGCAAATTAAAGAGTTAGATGGTTTTCTCGTGAAACCCATCATCTGATTGGTTCCATGGGACCATAATACATATAATTTTTGACCAAAATTATATGGGACCACCCTTGCTAACCCAGTTTCTAACAAGAATCATTGAAATTGGATAACGTAGTAAAGAGTAATCGCTGAATATTCATAAAATATTCCAAGCGATTGAGAATCTCGTGCTTTTTTATACGTGTTTCTTTATGTTTTCTTAATCATCGTGCTTTTTTATATTATATTTAATTAATGAATTAGGTATACTTGATCCCTGATGTGACAGTTAGAGGCTGCTGGACATGACAGGCCACATTATCATCATTTTTTTAAAGGATAAGGGTGACAAACGAGCGCACAGTCCACCTGATGGTAAGTGGCTGCTGTGGCCCATAGACATCTACATTTATCCTCGTTTGCAAATCAAAATGCAGATGCGTTGTCACCCGTGCGGACTAAGATGGAATGCCTCTTTTCCAGTAAAAAGGCTCTCCGGTTCTCTACACTCACCATACGAAACACAGCAGTGTTAAGCTGCTATTTGACGCTGGTATTCTGTGAGAGCGTGGTCCTTCCCCGGTCGAGCCGATCCATTCGTGCTACAACTTTACTACTAAAATAGCTGCAGCATGGCTCTACCACGTATAAAATCAAAAATCTTCAAAAACAATTTCTCACTGATATTAAAGTGGCGTCAAACTGGCGTCAAAAAGGTAACAGAACAAAAAAAAAGAAAAAGGTAACCTTTCCAAATGAAAACCTTATATGCACGTGGTACATCGATTTAACCAGCAAAATCTTAATATCACTACTAGTACTAACACGTCGTGTTAGTGCCAAATGTATTTGCTGCGAACTAAATAATGGTGTTCTGGACAACGAATAATAGCGCTGTATTTCCATCTAAATTGCCGAAGGCTGGATTTAGTGCTCGACCGACGGCGAGCGCTGTCATCGGTTGAGCCTAGCTATATTAATGAAAACCTATTAACGGCTACAGTGCAGCGCTGATGAAATACCACGAGCGTACGGCTAAATCGCGCGTACAAGGACCGGCGATCGAGCTCGTCGGTCCGGCGTACGTCGGTTGAATGACGCGCTATGGCGGTATATGCGTGCCTTTAGTGCGACGCAGCTGGGGTACACTTCCATACTTTAGACAGGAATCCAATAATCTGCAAAGACACTAATGCCATCTTATAAGATATCCGCATAAACTTTCGAATACCAAATTCTAAAAGGTGCGCTAGATAGCGTTTACACCAATTCTGATTATTATGTATGGAATTTAATGGATATATTACTCTACTCTATGGTGCGACGCTGACAGAGCGACCGACTGTACGTGCGTACGCATTATCGCGAACAAAAATGAACATTGATGATACATGTACATTGTTCTCGCTTTTTCGAATACAATGAACAAAATTCTCCGTCAATTAAACGGTCTACAATTATTGGGTGCACATGATATCTTCTCCATCTATTATGCCGTAATCGTTTGCGTAAATAGTACGCACATATTATAGAGTTCACAAATGGATTCATTTTTCTTCGTAATTGTACACGTCTAACAAAGCTTGCCGTCAGTTAAGCACTAAACGCTTGGCCTCGACCGACGATCAGGACGTACCATCCGCGCGTACGGTACGTGCTGACCGTCGGTCGAGCACTAAATCCAGCCTAATACCACTAAGGTCCAAGCGAGATCTCGGTTACGGTCATTCTCGGCTTAAAATTAGGTCTCGATCACGGTCTTGGTTTAATATTCGGGCCTCCTGGGCCATGATCTAAGATATTATTTATAAAGAGTTGTTTAGATTGTACGATACAATCTTAAAGGTCGTAATGCGGTGAAATTGCTTTTCCTAGCTTGCAGCATGCAATTGTTTAACGTTAATTACTAGTTCTAGTCCGTATAAAGTACTCAACATTTTTGACTTCATATTTTTGTGTATTTGTTGCCTCGGTCGAACCATAGTAGATGCTACAGACTGGTAAAGAAAAGCAGCGTATACAATATGAGTGTATCAGCTCTGCAGTTGCACACCTCAACGTGGTGGACAAATCTTCAAAGCAACTAAATAAATAAATAAAAAACAAACGTTGGCTAATTGGCGTATTCTTGAAAAGTCCATAGGTATGAACATTTTCAAAAATAGTCTTTTAAGACAAATAATCACCATTAACTTTTTCAAGAATTTCAGAGTACGGGTAAATTTAAAAATGCCACTACTATCCTCTAATGGATCTAAAATAAGTGTTTTTAATAAACTAATACAAAGATTAATTTATTCAATATCAGACTGCAAAAAACTGCAAGACAGTGTCTTGCGATATTAAATTTTTTTTTCCTAATTTAATAACTATTTTCCCTCAGATTCCTTATATTTGTTAACAGAGAATAATATTTATTTTTTAAAATTTATTCACTGTTTTGAGAATATACTATCTCATATTAACCCGTGGGTATCATTAGAGACGACAATGGGAAATTACAAAGTAAAGCCTCCCTTTTATGGAAGAGGCGGATGTAATAGCAGTGGACTTGTGAAGAACTGTAACAGTAATGATGATAAAGGGGGGATACGATAGACATCCTTTGTGTTAGAAAATGATTCATGTCCCTAAGCCACTTACCATGATATATCATTTATCTTTATACCTCATAAAACGAGACAAAACTCACCTAATTTTGCTTCACTAGTCGTATTGTATGGGCAATACGTTGGATGAATTCAGACTAATATTTGTATTTAAAACAAATAACTAGTTTCCGCCGATGTTAGTAATGTTTGTTTATATCAGACCATCGGATAATAGTCGGTGAGTTTAGAGCAACTTTTGTTATTGTACAAATATTGAATAATACTAATTAGTGTACATATAAAAAAGGATATCTTATAAAAATACAATTTTAAATGGTAACTAAATTTTTACAAAATTTACAAAACACCTCGCTTGCACAGTGCGCAAGGTAAGGTGGTGCAGAAACTACTGATATTAAATGTCATTTTATTATGTCATTTTATTATATGTGATGAAGAAAAGAATCGTAACACACCCATCGAAAAATATATTATTTCGAGGATATGAATACCTAAAGTAAATTCTAAAAGCTAGTAAAAAAAGAAGTTTTATAGGTAGGTATTGTAAATATTAGCTACTGAGTGACGGATCAGGTTCCAATCACCGACTAAATAGAAATCAACACAATTAGCTTTATTCATTCTCTATCATATTGGTACAGCTAAATGAAACGATAATTTCATTTAAAAAAATCGTGAAAATACTTAAACATAAAACCAGCAGTGGAATTACTGAATTACAATCAGCTGACTAGGGGTTAATGTACGCGCAAACGCCAAATTCGCGCGGCCCACAGCTAGCGGGTCATACCACAATACCTAATAATTTACAACACTTGTCTACATACCTAAATTATCTACTTAACCTAATATTTTGCCACTATGCTTGTCTCCACGTAGCCACTTTAATTCGAATTCACATGTTAAATAACCCAAATAACTGGTTCGATTCCCCGCTAATGAAAAAAATTCTTGAAAGAAATGTAACCAAGTTAAGTTAAGTTACTTAAAAAAAATTAGGTATGAAACAGCAGCTTACCGCTCTAAATCTTCACGTTGTTGCTGGTCTAATAACCAACTGCAGTAAACTCGCCGGCGTTCGTGATCGCCGGGAACTAAAGCTTGCACTTTGTACACGTTGTATGGGCGCATTTGGTTACGCTTTAACACTTTGTGAACTATACAGTATGACACACTTGTTCCATCCCGACGCCTTAACAATTTAGCGATAGTTCGTGTACCTAGATTCGGATTCCGGCGAACGACATCTAAAATGCGCTCCTCTGAGTGAACAGCCATTTGACTTCCACCTCCTGCCCCTTCCAGAGCAATGGGCCGATTTTCCAACACTCGCTGAAATGCTGCTGTTATCAGACGAGAGTCAACTGGATGTCGAGCGATCGGGAATTTCTCTCAGTAAATTCGCAATGCATTCGAAGCATTCCCAAGCATTTCCAGAGCTTCTCCAAGGCACTTGCCGTATTCACGAACACTATAAACGTACGCGTTAGGCATTATAAAAACAAAAAGGGAAACTTAAAACGTAACAATAATAATAATATCATTAAGTAATAAACAACAAGTAATAACGACAATAATTTAATAAACAAAATAATTGAACTGTCTTTTGTGATAGTCAACACGGAACTAAAACAAATGCGTACAATGTATAGTCCTTGAAGCACTGGAACCTTCCACACCGTTAAAGCGTTATGTATATTAAGACATCGCCAACGTTTATTTAATTTATAAGTTTTATCCCTACGTCTAGTCTTCATATAGAATTTAAAAGTTATGGTTGTCATTTTTAATACAATTACACAATCAATTGTACCCTAACGCAACAAGCAGTTCTTTACTATAAAAATTATTGAAATTAAAAATATACCTAATTCGGCACTCAGTACTCACACAATTATAAACATTATTTCATCGTTATCTTTGATTTTGTATAAGAAAATAGAAATGATAAATGAAACTAAAAAATGAAACTTAGATCGATAAATCGCTCAGTGCCCAGGTTCAAGGCTAGCGTTTTTACGTGATGGGTGATGGGTGATGAAGAGTTCGGCGCCCGCGAGGATATTGATCCTATTGTCAGCTGAAGTTTTTTTAACTTTCACTGATGGTTTTTTATTTAAATTTTTTCATGATTTTTTTTATGAAATTATCGTTTCATTTAGCTGTACTAATATGATGGAGCGTGAATGAAGTTAATAAAACGTTGTGAAAAGATGTTTTTTTTCCTCGGGATCAAATTTATTTGTGACCCATGTTCTAAGGTGTAGTACCTACTATCATCTGTCTTCGTTTTCGGGAGCGTTTCACAAACACCCGGTATAGGTCATTGCTATTGTCTTACTATTGTGTCTGTAAACTGGACAGTGAAAGTGTTAAATTATAAAAAGCAGAATATAATTCTAATATATTTTTTTGTAGAATAAGGGTGACAAACAAGCATAAAATCTACCCTGTGATAAGTGGATGTTGTGGGCTATAGACATCTACATATATCCCCAATCAAGAATCAAACATGCTGTCACCCATGAGGACTACCCAGCCTAGGACCAACTTAGGGAATTATATTGCTTATAGGGGATATTTTGACGCCAAATAGCAGTGTTTGCATTGTTATATTTAGTCTGAAGGATAAAGAGATCCAGTTTAATTACAAGCTGTGAGGTTGTCCATATTAATCCTCAGGAGTGACAACGCATAGATTGGCTGCAGGTGTCCATGGACTGCAGTAATCTCTTACCATCAGATGTGCTATAAGTTCGTTAGTTGCTTCATTTTTACAAAATAAAATCCAATTTCCATCTATTTAGCTAACTTCCTATCGTTTATTTATGTGAAATACAGATTCAAACGAGAATTAGCTATACCTATATAATTAAACAAGACAAATTTTCCTGAAACCAGAAGAACCCTGAAGCTCTTGTACAGTACAGTATGCTAAAATTTAACATCTTTATAACGTGAAATAATTATTCGTTTTAAGCGTTTGTTACTCTCGTCTACTCCTCTTACCTATTTCTACCACCAAGTTATATTGATTCGACTGCTGTCTACAGATTTAAAGAGTAAAAACTGGCCAAGTGCGTGTCGGGCCACGCACAATGTAAAAGTTGTGTTCCGTAGTTGTCCTTTACAATACGTGGGCTTTCTTGATAATGACCATAATAAGTGAGTTCACTGTTTGACCGCTATGAAAAATGGGCAAATATAGGAAGACTTTTCGATTTTGAAAATAATACAATTTACATCAAATCGTTCACATGCCAAGGTACAAAGATGATGATAATTGACTATCTATCTATATATTCCTAGCAGTGCAACACACGGCCCTAACGAACCGTTACGTAAACCACCACTGCCACACCTAGATCATTTTCCTAAGGTTACCCACGTAAACCAAGAGTGTAACGAATGAAACTTCTGAGGCTATATTTTTGTGTGAATACTTTGAATAAAGCCTACAATAACAACCAACTAAAAACTAAGTGAAAGTAGTAAGTAAGTAAGTAAGAAAAATCTTCCCTGCCCATCCCCCAAGTGAAAAAGTAAAACTATATTAATAATGCATATAAGTGGTTTTCTTCATAAAATGTTTCTTATTAACAATTATTTACAATAACATTACAATATTATAATACAGCTAGTTTAGGTCACTTTCTATTGAGTTGTAATGAATATTTTACTAATCCAAGTGCATTTTATAAGTTGGTTGAATATTACTCGTTAACCTCATAATTCTACCTATCTGTAATAGTTTTCATTTTAACATCAATAAACGAGTATATAATACTATCATGTATAATTTTCACATTTCCAAAAACAGCGGTTTGGTTGGTAGAGGGGCGGAGGGGGCACATGCTTTGGGTATATTTTATGATCGTTCCAAAGCTTTCGACTCTGTTCACCATGAGAAATTAATCAGGAAACTACTATGGTGTCAGGAACACAGCGCTTAAACTTATTATTTCATATTTAATTAATAGGATGCAGAAAGTTATTATCAATGGTAAAAGTTCTTCCGGGTCACCTGTACTAATAGGTGTCCCTCAGGGTTCGATTTTCGACCCATTCCTGTTTCTAGTGTATATTAATGACTTAACTTCCGTTGCAGGGAATAATTATGATATAGTATGATGTGCTGATGATCCTTCCTTTATTTTTAAACTTAAACGTCAATCAATTAAATGTGACGAATTGAATAATGCTATATCAAAATTAGTGTATTGGTTTAACGTTAATAAATCTACATTTAAACGGAGATAACATTATTTGTATTGAATTTACAACAACGAATGTAAAAATGTGAATACCAAGGTGTTTTTAAATGTGGAGGAACTAAGCCCTGTTGTATTCACTGTTTTTCTTGATATCACTCTCGACGCAAAGCTTCAGTGGGGCCCCCATGTATTCAAATTCGCAAGCAGACTAAGTTCTGCAGCCTATGCTGTAAAAAAATTAGAGGTTTCACTATTGTAGAGACAGCTAGATTAGTTTATTTCAGTTATTTTCATAGCATAATGTCTTATAGGATTTTGCTACGGGGAAATGCGGATGATTCAGAAACTATTTTTGTTTTACAGAAGAATGCCAGCTCTTATGGCAGTTTACAATATAAAACCGAGAGAGTCTCTTAGAGATAAATTTAAAGAAATAAATATATTAACTTTGACCTATCAGTATATTTACGAAAATTTAATGTATCTTCACAAAAACAAAGGTAGTTAAAAAAGAGGTTAGTAAAAAAGAGATATACATTCTGTAAACACTAGGAACAAACACAAGCTAGTGATACGAGTTTCGCGACTCCAAAGAGTCAGTAATTTATTCTTGGGGCCAATGTATACGCTATCACAACAAGGTCCCGGAAAGTGTACAGGCTCTCTCTATTACCTAGTTTAAATGTTTTGTTAAGCTGGAACTGTATAAAAAGGGTTATTATAGTATAAATGCATACATGGTTGATAATAACCCCTGGGAATGAGGTAGTCGCTTCCAAGCAGTTTCTAAAATAAATTTTGTAAATAGTTTGTAATCATTGATATTGTAAAATTGATTTTTTTTTAAAGTCCCGCTGGGTTTCATGCTGGTTCTTCCCAGGACAGATGGTTTTTTCTAACTAGTGGTGAAGTAAAAAATGACTTTCAATAAGAATTACATATGTATTCTATATTGAATAAAAAAAAATTCTATTTATTTTTATAGGAGAGGGGGCAAACGAGCATGCGGCTCACCTGATTGGTAAGTGACTACCGCCACCCATGAATAACTGCAACACCAGTGGAACCAGGGTAATTGCAGATGCCTTGCCGGCCTTTTAAAAAGGAGTAGGCTCTTTTTTGAAGGTCCTTAAGACGTATCGGTCCGGAAAAATTGCTGATGGTAATCGATTGCACAAGGAAGTTGTGCGAGGAAGAAAACATCTTCTGAATCGCACAGTGGTGGACCGCCAATCATCCAGATGGTATGGATGGTATCGGAAGGTATGCCGCGATGTGCATTCGTGAAACTTGGCGGCTGGGATTAATCCGAACGATTCCTCAGAGCACTCCCCGTGGTAAATGCGAAAGAAAATGCAAAGGGATGCAACATCTCTTCGCAACGCCAATGAATCGAGCCGATCAGAAAGGACTCGGTCATCGACAGTGGTAGGAGCTGGCACAGGGATGCCCCAGCCCAGAGATGGGAACAGTATTTGTGAAAAGTTGCAGACGATGTGCCGGCATAAAATACTGTCCCGCTCTGCTGAGCACGCCAAGCTTTTTAGAGGCCAATTTGGCTTTCTCTTCCAAGTGACTACAAAACTGCACGTCACTCGATATGTCGACGCCGAGGATTCCGATACTGGCTGAGGCAACAAGGGGAGTGCCTTGAAACTGAGGAGATACGACAAAGGGGTTCTTTTTAGCGGTAAACGTGCAAACTTGTGTCTTCTGAGGATTAAACTGGACTAGGTTTAGTCACCCCCAATCTGAGACTTTGTTCAGCAAAGACTCGACTTCAGACACAAGTTTGTTCCGGTACTCGGCAAACTTTTTCCTGAGAAATATTGGCACGGCCGGTCGGAATGTTACCGGTTTGCAAAATATCATTGATATTGTGACGCCTCATAATTATTATTAATTATTATTAATAAATAATAATTAAATTCATTATAAAGACATTTAAAAATGTCATAGAAATTATATTTTAAACAATTAAAATGCAAATAATAAGCATAAAATTCAAATATATTCATTTGGAATATTGAATAATAAAGTATTAGTAAAGGCATGAATTGTCTCTAAAAATCCCTAAATTTATTAAAACTCTGCTTCAAATATTCAAAATGTATTAAATCATATATATACAAGTCGATTGTATTGCAATAATAAAGATAAATAACATTTGTAATATGAAAAATGGATCAAAATTTTCTAAGTTGATGAAAGTGTTCTTGTAATAATCGGAAAATTTGTAAGTTGATGAACGTGTTCTTGTAATGTTCCTTTATAAGGGGGTGTTACCGGAGACGCATACCCAAGATTGTACATACTCGTATATATGGGGTGGTTGGCTGATCGACTGCTAGTACTAAGGTAGTACAATGACTAGTTCTATATTAGGGACTTATCATAGTAAGGTCTAACGAACCAAAACATTAATATAGAAGGTCTCTATGATGCATAAGCATTATGATAGCAGAGTTATGACTTGAAGTCCCATATGAATAAAACATACAATAGTCTTTGAAATAAAGCAAATATGTGGAAGGTCTCAAATGTGTAAAGCATTATATTGAAAGAAATGGGACTTGTAAAGGATTATTATAGTGGCGTGTAGGTTGTTTCACAGCCTCCGAGACCGAGGTAAACTTGAACTCGTTAACCGATGTGTTCTAGACATATCATCTTAGTGTCGGTGGTAAGCGGGTTTGTTGTAACAATACGACTTGCCCGTGGACATCGCACGCCCCTAACGTTTGTAGGCGGCGTCTTAGCGCATAGCGTTATGATACGTCGGCTATCTTTCGGATTGAGTGAGTGTGTTTGGTAGTACTTTTAAGTGCAGCAAGCATACTCAACTCCATGTCTTAGTGCAATAGCGCTATGATACGTGGAGTTTCGGCTACTGACGTGAGTATGTTTGGTAGTACTTTTAAGTGCAGCAAGCATACTCAACTCCATGTCTTAGTGCAATAAGCGCTATGATACGTGGCGTGTTGCTATGACACGTTGGTGGTATTTTGCGGGTGGTGCTGTCTGCTGGGACTGTACGGGGGACCTTGGGATGGTGTAAACCCAACGATAGTCGTATTGATGCTTGTTGCATTCTGCAGCATTGCGTCTCTGCGATGGTTGTTTGGCGGGTCGCTATTCTGAATGGCGCTCCCTGCGTCTTGGTTTGACTCACAACCTAAGTAGCTTTGCCCAAGTCGGGTCCCTTCATTGCGGGGCTGCAGAATGTCTGTCCTCCGTGATGTTTTATATAACAACATAAAAATTATGATTTCTTATATTTACGCGAACACTACACATTGAATAAAACTGTTTTTTACGGATTTTATCGCGTTTATTTTATTATTTTTTTTTCCCGACGTTTCGAGTGCTTTTCAGCAACCCATGGTCACGGGGGGGACTGAGATGTTTGACGTCCCGATGTCACAGTTAGCCCGGCTACCTTCAGTTTTTTAATATTAATTTTTGGTTCGATTTACGCAGACAGATTTAACATAAAAATTATATCTCTATAAAGTTCCCACCTTAGAAAGATTGAAGGCAACTTGTTGGTGGGTGAGACAAACATGATCGAAAAATGCATATACTCAACGTCAGTGACACAAACCCTTTCTGATGGCGAATTATTACTATTATCTTATAACTGCCTATTGGCTATATCTGCCATTGTATTGGTTGGTGGAGCATATGTGTCGACCTCATGCGGGTGGTAGCTGGAGGGAGAATCTGAGGAGGCTCTCAAGGCTGCGGCCGAAAGCCGCGCAACGTGGGACCCCATTCCCTTGAGGTGAGCGGTAGACTCATGACACGCTCTGCGGCCAATTGGCCGTGCTGACCATGCAATTGGTGGTGATGCCTTACACTTAAAATACGTCTGCAGGAACGGCGGTCTGGCAGGTGGTGGCGCTCACGGGGGGATTTTTATGGCCAGTGTGCCTATTGTTGCCTGACCCGTGTAACGTACATTCACTGTGGCTGGATTTGATCGTATTCTATATGGCGTTTACACGCATTGACATGCGCGACTTCGGTCGATGTTTGTGCTTACGCACTATCAAGGGGCCAAGTCCTCTTTTACTGGTTCGCCAGTTATTTTGCTGTCGACTACGGTCCAGTTCCCAACTTAGCGTACCCTTCGAAGGTAGCGCATTAAAATGGTTGGCTCTCACCGTGTATGGCGTGTGCAGAGCCGTGTGCCTCCTCCACATTTTTTTAAATGTGGGAGAGCAAAGCCCTTGTATCTGGTATTTGATATAAATATTGTGAGCCTTTTCCACGCGGGAAGGGATTAATAAGGAATTGATTGTTGTGAACCAGATACAAGTAAAATAGGGACAATTTATTGTTATTAAACTTTTTGAGCTCTGTCTTCGTGAACGGGGTTCTTTACCTTGTAAGGACGCTACCAACAGCTTCCGGTTGCTCTCGTGTATATTCATTCTTCCAAGATACACCTAAAAGAACTAAGTTACTATGCAAACACAACCTAAATAAGGGTCCTAACTAAGACGATCACGCCATAAATTTATTAAACAGCCTATATTTGAACCTTAATTAATCAAGGTATGATTAATATACTGGTCACGTAAATTTGATATATTTATATATCTTATAGATAAAGATACTTATACTTGTATTTCTAAAGAAATACAAGTATAAGTATATATAGATATAGTATAGAGGAGGGGGGGGGGGGGGGTTTGTTACAATATGCAGAAGAAACAGCATTAATAGGCTTGTAGTCGGAGCAAAACCCGATCGAAGGCCTTCGCAATGTCCAAACTAACGGCCAACGTCTCCCCCTTGGACTCTACTGCCTCCGCCCATCTATGACTCAGGTAGACCATAAGATCACCAGCTGATAGACCCCGACGAAAACCGTATTGGCGGTCACTAATCAGCTGGTGATCCGATAATGGATTCCGTTATTTTGGAGAGCAAGGAGATGATGGCGATAGGCCTGTAGTTGGACGGGTCTGAGCGGTCGCCTTTTTTAGGGATCGGGTGGACAAAAGCTGTCTTCCATGATTTCAGGACTACGCCTAGAGAGTAGGAGTACCGGAAAAGACGCGTTAGAACTGATGCCAACTCCGGAGCACACGTCTTCAGCACAATTGGGGGATTCCGTCAGGTCCACTCGATTTGTGGACGTCCAGGGAGAGGAGTGCTTTGCGAACCGAGCGCTGTGAGAATCGACTCGGCTCGACTCGGCTCGACTCGGCTCGACTCGGCTCGACTCGGCTCGACTCGGCTCGACTCTGCTCGACTCTGCTCGACTCTGCTCGACTCTGCTCGACTCTGCTCGACTCTGCTCGACTCTGCTCGACTCTGCTCGACTCTGCTCGACTCTGCTCGACTCTGCTCGACTCTGCTCGACTCTGCTCGACTCTGCTCGACTCTGCTCGACTCTGCTCGACTCTGCTCGACTCTGCTCGACTCTGCTCGACTGTGCTCGACTCTACTCTACTCTACTCTACTCTACTCTACTCTACTCTACTCTAATCTAATCTACTCTACTCTACTCTACTCTACTCTACTCTACTCTACTCTGCTCTACTCTACTCTACTCTACTCTACTCTACTCTACTCTACTCTACTCTAATCTACTCTACTCTACTCGAGACTGGACTGGACTGGACTGGACTGGACTGGACGGGACGGGACCCGCCCCGACTCGACTCGACTCGGCTCGGCTCGGCTCGGCTCGTGTGTGTGGACTCTGTATTTAACTGCCTAACTCGTATCAGTCGATTTACTATGACGTTTAATAGACTTCTTTGCTTGAAGTAAGTTGCAGGTGTTTGTGGAATGCAGTAGCCACATACCATTAAGTGAGACTATTAGCCAGTTTATCGTTCAATTATACATAAATTTACTATTATAAATAGTAAGGACCTACTTCAAAGTCAAAAAAGTAAAACCGACTTTTAAATAAATCCACAAAATAGCTTCTGAAGTTGGTGCTAAGACATAGTGTATCGAAGAATTGAAGCCCCGAATTTTGGAGATAATAAGTTAAATTTATTTTTTAAAATCGGTTTTATTTTTTTTTAAGTTTAATTATTTAACCATTTTAGGTGGACTAATGAACATCACAAATTTTTTTTATAGGATAAGGGTGACAAACGAGCACACAGTCCACAGGTAAGTGGTTGCTGTGGCCCATAAACATCTACATCTATCTACGATTATGAATCAAAATGCAGATGCGTTGTCACCCGTGAGGACTAAGATGGAATGCCTCGTTTCCAGTAAAAAGGGTGTCCGGTTCTCTACACTCACTATACGAAACACATCAGCGTTACGCTGCTATTTTACGCTGGTATTCTGTGAGAGCGTGGTCCTTCCCCGGTTGAGCCGACCCATTCGTGCTACAACCATAACATAGCTGCAGCATGGCTCTACCACGTTATTCACAAATCACAAGCTCAAGGTAACATCTAGAATGTCGTCTAAATAGTTACATTAAAAATTTATCCTCTATACTTTCACCCTTAATGATGATTTTTTTCTTAAAATTTATATGAGACTATCCCTGAAGTATATATTATTTCTATTTAATAAAAGTAGAAACATTCAAATCAGTTCAGTTGTTTCCAAAGATCAGTAAACATACATAAACAAAAAACGTGCAAACGAGTCAAATATAGTAACTTCTCTTTTTGGATCTTGGTTAAAAATAAGAAATACATAATGTACTTAATACTTCAGAAAAAAAGCTTGCTTGGATAAGAAACGACACAGATTTATCCAAGCTTTGTAATATAGTATAAAGGGGAAAATATCTTGAACTCACAAAGCACTGTTTCAGCTTTCAGCAAAAGGAAATATAATGGCATCCTTCATTATCTACCCCATCTTATTGTCCCGCGCAAAAAAGAGCTATTTAACCCAAATCATGATGTCTGATTATAAAAATTTATTATTTTGTTTTCTCTAAACTAATCTGGGTTTTATTTTTCTAAGAAAAAAACTTACGATTGGATCTGAGTGACAGGAAGTCTTTGAAATATGCAATGTCTAAATTCTTTACGAAGAAAATATTATTTATTTGATGATTTTATGGAAACCTAATAATTTGTTGTTCTGTTAAAATGTTAATATATTTTCAATATACACTTAGGGTGTTTCTCCACCAGAGATGTCCAATGCAGCTATGCTGCGAGGATGTGAAAGCTAAGCTATAAAACTATGTGACAGTTTCCACTGATGCTAAGCTATAAATCGGAGCGAGTATGATGTGCTATGAAGATGCACTGCCGCGTTGTAACTGTGTGAGGAAGATGCGCAGCTGGAGCTATGCGATTTCTCGACAGTAGGGAAGGCAAGGGAAGCTCCTCAAGAAGAGTACGCATCCATCCATATAAAACATAGCTTAGTTGAACCTGTTTCCACGTGTGCTAAGCTATATGGACCAATTAATATGATTGTTAAATATCAAACGCATCCACAGCAACGTAGCATAGCACATCTCTAGTGGAAAAGCACCCTAAGAGTATATAATATTTAGTAAGATATTCTGTGTATATGTGACGTAACACAATTTTTAGCCAAACAATTTTTTCATACACAGGTTTCATTTTAACAATGGAAAATTATTCGGAAAAATTTACAGATTTTTTTTACATATATTCGTACATGTGTAACACTCTCGTGTAGTGGCTGAGTAAGAATATACACTATAAACACTCAATAAAGTCCCATGGGTGTCGTAAGAGACGACACAAGGAAACAAACTAGGACATAGGCGTCATCCTGCTAACAGCTATAAAATAAAATAAAAACTGCTGTTGCCAACCTGCCTGCCAGGCGTAGCAACTATAGCAAGTAACCTATTTATCTTTTTCTTTGTCTTATGAGACAATCTAAGGGAAAGCCTAAGTTCAGCAGTTGACTTTGAAGCCTGCAATAATGATAATGATGATGATGATGATAAGAAATGCTTATTGCCCCGAAATAATTAAGCTTTAAAATATATGAGCATATTGCTCTAACAGATAAAATAATGCATTAAATAAGGCGACACGAGTTTTCGCCTGACCGAACTCGCTTTTCAATTCAGTGATCTGTTACTAAAATTGCACTGTTGCTGATGTGGTACTTCAGGGTATGGACGTTTTTATTCCATCCTCTGTGGTGCCCATCGAAGGCAGATCCCAGCCATGGTTTGGTCGCTCCTGTAAAATAGCATCGTGCTATAAGCAGGAGTGCTACCGGACCTGGGCTGACGCATCAACGTCTCGGGATGTAAACACCGGCGCACTTAAAAAGAAGTATAATTCCGCCTCCAGGTCCCTCAAAAGCGTCATTACCGAGGTAAGGTCATCACATCAGCAGAATCATGCACATGTCATCATGCACATCAGCAGAATTGGCGAGAAGCTAGTTCGCCTTCCTTCGGGAACCCGTGCATTCTCGTATCTCGCCAAGGCTATCCAAGGGAACTTCTGTCAGCCATCTCTTCCATCTCTGCACAGAGAGGACGACTCACTGGCCCATGCCGTAAAGGAGAAAGCCGATCTGTTGAGCTCTATTTTTGCGTCCAACTCGACTCTAGATGACGGGGGGGAACACACCGCCGACCATCCCGCGATGTGAGTGCTCCATGCCGGATGTGCGATTTACACAGCGCTCGGTTGGCAAAGCACTCTTCTCCCTGGCCGTCAGCAAGTTGAGTGGGCCCGATGGAGTCCCTCCCATTGTGCTTAAGACGTGTGCTCCGGAGTTGGCACTGGTTTTGACGCGTCTTTTCCGGTACTCTTACTCCCAAGGCGTAGTCCCGAATTCATGGAAGACCGCTCAGACCCGTCCAACTACAGGCCTACCGCCATCACCTCCTTGTTCTCCAAAATAATGGAAGCCATTATAAACTGCCAGTTCATGCGGTACCTTGAGGATCACCAGCTGATTAGTGACCGCCAGTACGGTTTTCGTCGGGTTCGATCAGCTGGACATCTTCTAGTCTACTTAACTCATAGATGGGCGGAGGCAGTAGAGTCCAAGGGAGAGGCATTGGCCGTTAGTTTGGACATAGCGAAGGCCTTCGATCGGGTCTGGCACAAAGCACTTCTTTCGAAGCTTCCTTCCTATGGGCTTCCCGAGAAATTGTGCAAATGGATCACCAGTTTCCTTGCTGATCGGAGCATCAAGGTCGTAGTAGACGGTGCATGCTCTGATTTCAAACCTATCAACGCTGGTGTTCCACAAGACTACGTGCTTTCACCAACACTTTCTCCTGCATATCAATGTTGCTAACTGGTAGCATTCATTGCTATGCAGACGACAGCACTGGTGATGCCTTATATACCGGCCGTGCCAATATTTCTCGGGAAAACGTCGCCAAATACCGGGACAAACTTGTGTCTGAAGTCGAGTCTTTGCTTAACAAAGTCTCGGATTGGGGCCGACTAAATCTAGTCCAGTTCAATCCCCAGAAGACACAAGTTTGTGCGTTTACCACTAAAAAGAACCCCTTTGTCATATCTCCTCAGTTTCAAGGCACTCCCCTTGCAGCCTCAGCCAGTATCGGAAGCCTTGGCGTCGACATATCGAATAGTGTGCAGTTTCGTGGCCACTTGGAAGGGAAGGCCAAATCGGCCTCTAAAAAGCTTGGCGTGCTCAGCAGAGCGAGACAGTATTTCATGCCGGCACATCACTTGCAACTTTACAAAGCGCAAGTTCGGCCCCACATGGAATACTGTTCTCATCTCTGGGCCGGGGCACCCCAGTGCCTGCTCCTTCCACTTGACCGCATCCAGCGCAGAGCGGTTCGAATCGTCGACAACCGAGTTCTTACTGATCGGCTCGATACACTGGGACTGCGTAGAGATGTTGCATCTCTTTGCGTATTTTATCGCACCTATCACGGGGAGTGCTCTGAGGAATTGTCCGGACTAATTCCAGCCGCTCAATTTCACCATCGCACATCGCGACAATACTCGCGTTACCAGCCATACCATCTGGATGATTGGCGGTCCACCACTGTGCGATTTAGAAGAAGTTTTCTCCCTCGCACGACTTCCTTGTGGAATCAATTACCACCAGCGAATTTTCCAGACCGATACGACTTAGGACCCTTCAAGAAAAAAGCTTACACCTTTCTAAAGGGCCGGCAACGCATCTGTAATTCCCCTGGTGTTGCGGTTGTTTATGGGCGGCGGTAGTCACTTACCATCAGGTGAGCCGCATGCTCGTTTGCCCCCTATTCTATAAAAAAATGTGGTATATACTTATAATAAATAAAGGAACTATGGTACGCGCCACAAAAATCTTTTCATATAACCAAAAAACATTAAAAACACCATATTATGAAGAAAACATAGAAATCAAAAGAGCGAGCGTTACACGAGCCGAACGAACAATTTTTTTAATATCTTACTAGTCACTAATTAACTTTTTCTGCGTTTGAATATTAATGTTTAATAAGTATATATAATATCTTTGATTTCTACTAAACAAATTTTTCGGTTGAGCAAACCATCACCGCTTTTTTCCCTTAGTTTAAAAAGTATGTTGCTGATGATAATGTATTTTATAATTATTAAATCTAATAATGCTGTTTTTCTTGGAGTTCCGTATCTATATATAATAATAGAATAGTATAGAATAGAATAGAATATGTTTTTATTCAATATTGATTATTATATAATACTTTTAACAGTGGTAGAGCCACGCGGCAGCTTTTGCTGTCGCACGGATGGGCCGGCTCGAACCGGGGTGGTACCACGACCTCACAGAAGGCCAGCGTAAAGTAGAGGTTTACCTCTGCGTTTTGCTTGGTGAGTGCAGGTGGCCGGAGGCCCTTTTTACTGGAGATGAGGCATTCCATCTTAGTCCTCACGGGTGACAACGCATCTACATTTTGATTTGTAATAGAGGATAAATGTAGATGTCTATGGGCCGCAGCAACCACTTACCATCAGGTGGACTATGTGCTCGTTTGTCACCCTTATCCTATAATAAAAAAAAACTTATTGAAACTCATTTTTTATTTACTACTTGTTCCGAAAATACTTCAGTCCAGGGAAGAACCAGCAAGAAACCCAGCGGGACTTTTTTTTAAAACATAATTTCACTTAACAATAATTTTGTTTATACAATTTTTAAATGATTTTTCATAGAACCAGCATGGTGGCGATCACCCTATTCCCAGGGGTTATTTTCATTCATGTATTCCTTGATATTATAATAACCCTTTTTGTACAGTTTTTCTTTAATAAAACTTTTAAACTTGTTTTTTGACAAACTTTGAATATGTTCTGGGATTTTCTTGTAAAAGCGTATACATTGCCCCATAAGGAATTACTGATTCTGTGGAGTCTAGCAACTGGCATTATAAGCTTATGTTTGTTCCTTGCAGTATTTAAAGTATGCACATCCTTATTCTTATTAAGGCCATTTATGTTTTTATGCACATACATTACATTCTCATAAATATATTGCGATGCCAAAGTTAATATGTTTATTTCTTTAAATTTTGCTCTGAGGGACACTTTACAATTTAGGTTATAAATCGCCCGTACGGCTCTCTTTTGCAAAACAAATATAGCTTCAATATCAGCCGCATTACCCCATAGCAAAATTCCATAAGATATTCCGCTATGAAAGTAACACTATCTAGCTGTCTCAACATCTATGAGACTTCTAATCTTTCTTACAGCATATGCTGCAGAACTAAGTCTGCTTGCTAATTTAGATATATGGGGGCCCCATTGAAGTTTCGCGTCAATACTAATACCAAGAAAAACAGTGGTATCCACAAGACTCAACCCCTCCCCATTTAACAGCACATTGGTATTCGAATGTTTTACATTAGGTATTGTAAATTTAATACACTTTGTCATATTGCCGTTTAAGAGCATATTGTTGGCGTTAAACCAATGTACCAATTTTGATAGAACATTATTTACATCGTTATAATTAATTAACTGTCGTTTGAGTTTGAAAATTAAAGAGTTAAAAAAAGAAATGAAACCCTTATGAAATCACTTTGTAGTCCGTGATATTTTAGAAAAAGCAAAAAAATTTATCATGTAACAGAATACGCCTACAAAGCCGACAATAAAGAGGATTAATGTACCTGAATTTGTTATCTCTTACGCCATATGAGCTTGTAAAAATGTTCTTCATTTATCTTGTATATTGATGCGCAATATAAACAAAGGTGTACTTCCGTGTTAATATATTAGTGGTTTAGCTTTAGTAAATTCTTTAATATCAAAACAGATACGTAATGTGTCTTTGTTACGTTCCCGCCAAACTTTGATCCTAAGTTTTAATTTCATCTAAAAGGGCAAACAACAAGAAACGGATTTTCTGATTTCGAAAATACTTAATGATGATTCCTACATACCTTAGAGTGACGAAGACTCAATGTCTTCTCTTAATACCAACCTCACCCATACGTATTGCATTCCGCTAAAATAATGAACGACTGAGAAATAGTGATATATCTCTGTCGCGTACGACTATTAACACGCCCAGAGCCCAGCGTAAAAAATATGGATAAATGTTTCAAGTTATGCATGTCCGTTGGTATTTTATCGATGGTGTAAGCAAGAATAAGTAGATGAATCGACATGTGCCTCTGAGTTAATGCAGCACATATTGCCTTGGTTAACAGCTTCCATACTTTTGCTGTTAATTTAATTTTTTTGTAACATTCGCTTTTTATTTAAATAACGACCAAACTCGCAGCTTCATATTCATTAACCGTACTACAGTTCTTCGAAGATCAATTTGGGAGACTTCCAACTGAGAAAAAAATTAGCATTCATTCATTTTTCCGCTTAAATTTTTCAATAAAATCCCGAATTTAGCAAGCCAAGGTCTTGCTGTCTTCAAAATGATAATGCTAAACGTATATGGAACTTTTATAATAAAATCATTGTAATCATCAAGCTGTAAAAAACTAACAATGAACATATTTTTGTCTTAAGTGTTTTCATCAGTGTCTCATCTTGTCAGTCTATGCATAGTACCAACCTGTATTCATTACCAGAGTTCATTACTAGCTGGCTTTAATCCCACTGCACGTTAAGCTACCCGAGTTTGAGCCCTGCACGCACCATTGAATCTGTTAATCTTAATTTAATTGCAGTCTTAGAATTCGCTCGCGAAGTAGAATAACAATGCGTTTGACTATTATATATCGAGAACAGGTGGAGGCCGTTAATTAGCACTCGTAGCGGGCTCTACCCTATTTCGTAAAGTTTATTTCTACTAGTTTCAATAGGATCATTTTAAAATATTTAAAAAAGGAAGAAAAAAGGTACAAAAAATATAGTACAACGCAGTGCTGGCTAGACTAATTAGGTTGATTAGTTAAAATCATAAAATGTTAAGTTAACAAAATAATAATTATATAACAATAATCCAAGAAATTTGTGAGCATAACTACACTAAACTCGCAATTAGGTAATGAATTGTCCTTAAATGTATTGTATTAAATATATGTGTATGTATTTAATAGTACTGCAAAGTTTATATTGGTTTATAATATCGCCTTAAAAAGGATCTACTATTATACAAATAAATCGGATGAAAATTATATTAGTGTTTCCAAAAGGATAATGCGATAAACAGATTACATATTAATTATCAATAAAACACAGGTTCCTGTGTCAATTGTTTACATTTGATTAAATAGAACATTTAATTAAAATATATCTAACACTGCACAATATTGGTTGTAAATTACCCGTCGTACAGCTTCACAAAATATAACATGTAATAATCGTGAAATCACATTTTACACGGTACGCCGCTATTAAATTGGAATGTTCTAGAAAATATTACATTCCGTATTTCCATAAAATATATTACATACTTAGTCTAATTATCACGAGTACCTTATTAATACATTTCTAGCCAACAGAGCAAATCACCAGAATATATAAAATAGGTGCTAAAAGGATATACCTATTAGGTAAATATGTTACGGACCAAGTGATTAAATGCCCTGAGCACTATTTATAATGCCAGGGAAACCAGTGCAGTATCAAATATCAGCAATCCTTCCTTTACGTTACAACTTAAACGAAAAATACTTTTGCTGAAAAACTATTCTCATTGTGTTTAATTGTTAAATGTAACAGGAAAAATACCTAACCTAACCCAACCTATCTTTTTATTACTCTATCCCAAAAAGTGACTTTATCCATAACTGCGGCGATCACTACTCCAAATATATGAGAAATATGCGATGGATCATAACCTATTGTACAACACCAAGAAATCTGTCTGTTAGCTTTTTTAGGATTCAACCTCATAACCCCAAGTGTATTTGTATAAATCGCAATTGGAGTGGGTAAAGACGTTTAGATACTTGGGTCATATTTTTCCTCAGAATCTGTGTGATGGTTCCGATATAAACCGCGAGGGACGTTTCGTATCAGTGCCTGCCAACATGATAGCTCGACGCTTTCAGAGGTGTTCTAATGTTTCCAAACTGGTGTTGTTTTCAGCATCTGTCAGCCACTTTACACTCCGTAGCTGTTAAAGGAATTACACTAAAGAGGAATATCGCAGGCTGAAGGTGCAGAATGATGCGTTCCGCGTGTTGTTCCGTCAGCCGCGATACTGTAGTGTGTCCCAGATGTTCGCAATCGCCCGTATCGCTGAATTGGATCCACTGATTCGTCAGTTTACACGTGGTAGAGCCATGCTGCAGCTATATTAGTAGTATAGTTGCAGCACGAATGGGTTGACTCGACCGGGGAAGGACCACACTCTCACAGAATACTAGCGTAAAATAGCAGCTTAACACTGCTGTGTATCGTATGGTGAGTGTAGAGAACCAAAGACCGTTTTTACCGCATTCCATCTTAGTCCTCACGGGTGACTACGCATCTGCATTTTGATTCTTTATTGAGGATAGATGTGGATGTCTATGGGTCACAGCAACCACTTACCATCAGGTGGACTGTGTGCTCGTTTGTCACCTTATCCTATTAAAAAATACCGTATCGCGTGATTTAGATGTTCAGTTTTTGGGTCGCAGAATATTCTTTTCAAAATTATTTGTAGCATTTGTGCATTCAGTGAGATTTTTATTGTGAAATTTATAGGATGAGTTAGGAATAGAAAGAGAGCGCAGGACACTGATTGTTCGCTATAATAAGATGACCCGCAGGTTTACACGATGTATTAAATAAGTAAAATGACTATTTTTAAAGCATATTGCCAGTGTTTTTACACGAGCAGCTTGAGGGTTAAATATAAATATATAGGCAGCGTGTATTCATCGTCCTGGATGTGCATTATAATTAATATGTTCAAGGAGCTGTTGCGATTGCTGCTGTATTCTAGTGCCTCGACCATCTTCGTTCAGACAAATACGGATGGCTTTCATTCCATTATACGTAAAAGGTGTGGTTCATTACTTAATAGCCTGCGTAACTCTACCAACAGCATTATGAACACACAGTTAGGCAGGACTCTGCAATAATGAGACACTGTTTAAGTCTACATATAAAAAGGTAGTCAAGTTTATGGGAACGTAAAATGATTTTTTAAAAACTATTAAAAATCTATTTATTTCTAATTACAATAATTATAATTCTAATTACTTAATTCATACTTCTAACTAGTTTTAATGTAGGCTACAGGAGTGTTATTTATTAATTAACTGTGATGTATATTTTATATGTATACTAGCTGACCAGGCAGACGTTGTTCTGTCCCTTCTGAACGACCATTTGCTTTCCCAACTGCACACAGTCTGCAAAATTTCATTGAAATTGGTTCCATCTGTTGAATACTTACAGCAACACGTGGTGGTTATACTACTAAATTGTAGCTTATATTAAACGTTTGTATTTTTAACATAACGCCATCTATTGAATATTTACTCAATCCAATCAACAAATATCGTCATCTGACAAAATCGTTTGGAGCTAACAGAAAATTGTGACTGTCAAATAATAGGCAAATAATTTTCAATAAAATAATATTTTATTGCGACTATAAATTGAGATGTAAGCTATCCTATCTTTTAAGTTGGACCAAACTGCACACAGTGTGCAAAATTTCATTGAAATCTGTTCAGTAGTTTAGGAGTCCATCGCGGACAAACAACGTGACACGTACTTTTTATATATAAAGATAAATATATATAAGATTACACTAATTTATTACAATTTATTATTGAAAATGTCAAAAATTTTCTCTGTCAAAAGCTACATATATTTACCTTATTTTATTTTGCTATTTGGAGGCCAATTCTGGCTTACAAATTTCAATAAAAAGATCAGAAAATATATAAGAGAGTTGTAATAATAATATTTTTTTTATTTCAGACTAATACTAATTAATAAAGGAAAATATTTCTGCTGCGCCGTTGACAACTGTCAAAGCGTAACGACTACATACAACTTTTATCAATATGGAATAAATCCAGGGAAGTAATGTGATAATATTTCATTTATAGGGTAAAGTGCTTTTATTTAGGCCGTAAATGATTGTTTCAGGGAAAGATGCGGGGTACAGCACATTTCAAGTTAATATGAATACGTAATAAAGACTTTTGAGTGTTGTAGAGATCTGTTTAGATTTTTAATGAATATCTCTGCTCCACTACACTCACAGCCGGATTTCCTACAGTGTCAAAATTGTGCTGACGGTAGGCTGTTTAAAGGTAAAAGGGAATTAAATATACATATTAAACGATGCCACAGTAAAAGTATTTCGGCTTCAGAGCCTGCCGTAGAAATTCATAACTCTATTAGCAATTCCTCTAATGACACAAATTTTTCAATACCCCCGAAATTTATCATTACGTTTGGCAATGTTATGGTCAAAATACTAACTTGTTTTACGAAAATCATGTTATCGATTCTGCTGTCGGTGTTCAGCAGGGTGACCCACTGGGTCCAGCACTTTTCAGTTTGGGAATTCAACCCATTATTTCAAATTTGAAATCCAAGCTGAATGTCTGGTACCTAGACGACGGTACACTGGGAGGTAGAGCAGATGACGTCCTCGGTGATCTTATTCATATTTTTCAAAATTTTAAAAATATTGGTCTTGAACCAAATAGCAATAAATGTGAAATATTTTTTTCCAATAATTTATCTACTTCTCATACAGACTCCTTACTTCAAAATTTTAATCATATTTGTCCAGGAATAAAAACTGTCAGTACGGAATCACTATACCTGCTAGGTGCCCCGTTGTTTTTCGATAGTATTAAACCTGTTTTAAAAACAAAATTTAATCAGTTTTTAAACCACGTTGATAAATTGTATAAATTAAACCCCCACATATCTCTTACTATTTTAAAATATTGTCTTCTTGTACCTAGATTTACATACTTACTCCGCTCGAGTCCAGTCTGAAAATGTTCGTATATTTTACAAGATATTGATAATAATCTTAAAATAGCTATAGAAAAATTCTAAATTTAACTTTAAATACAACAGCCTGGACTCAAGCTACTTTATCTATATAATTTGGTGGCATTTGTGTGAGAAATCTTTCTAGCGTTGCATTGCCCGCTTTCCTTGCTTCCGTGCATAGTGTCAGTGACTTATGTAATATAATTTTAAATAATAAAGTACACCTATGCTTTGCTATGGATGCAGGGCAGACATGGCAAACGGTCTGTCCTGGTGAAGACGTTCCACTAGAAGTTAACCAACAAAAACAGTGGGATATTCCGTTGGTACAGGGCGCGCAGAAGGATTTGTTTCATAATTTCCATAGTGACCAAGATAAGGCACGCCTTCTAGCTGTTTCGACTAAGGAATCTAGTCACTGGTTACACGCTTTACCATCAAGTAATCTAGGCACATTACTTGATGGAGAAATCTTACGCATTGCCGTAGGAATCCGTCTAGGAGCGGCGATTTGTCAACCCCATCAGTGTCCCTGTGGTAGCAGCGTCGACAAGTTTGGGCTCCACGGACTTTCATTGGCTTGACATTGGTCCCTTGGGAGAGAGGTAAAGCCCTAGTGTGGGATGCAACTTGCGTAGACACTCTGGCGGCCTCTCACCTCACGGGTACCTCGTTTAGAGCCGGGGCGGCATCAGAGGTAACTTAACTGAGTAAGTGGCGCAAATATGAGTCTCTGAGAGATGACTACATATTTGTGCCATTTGCTGTAGAGACTATCGGTCCGTGAGGTCCACGTGCGGTGAAGTTCCTAAAGGAACTCAATCCGCGGCTGGTCGTTGCTGCTGGTGATAAGAGGGCTGGTTCTTTCCTCGCTCAAAGGATAAGTATAGCCATTCAGCGGGGAAACGCAGCCAGCGTTCTTGGCACGATGCCGCGGGGAGTAGGACTATATGATATTTAAATTTCTAGTTTTTGTTTTTTTTTTTAATTATTATTATAGTTTTAATATTGTAGATAAAAATAAGTATTATGTATATATTTAATATGATTGTAATACTACCATCTTAATGCACAAATTCTGAATAAAAATTATGAAATTATTTTTTTTTTATAAATTTAAGTAAATGAATTATTCGGCCACAAAAATGTTGAAGATGAAAAACAGGAGTACACATGTGTATCTTTACTGAATTAAATACGAGCGAGCCGCTGGCAAGCTTGGTTTGGGTTTTGCATAATCTATTGTTTGAAGCTTTAAAATAAATAAACAACAACTGCTACCTAAATTTATTTTCATTTTTAGTATATATTCAGACTCGTGTGTATTATGGAGTGTAGAGAGAAGGAGGACCATCTCTATATATGAAAAGTGTCCCTAAAAACGTGTCCAATAAGGGTGGCGCTGCAGAAGCATAGGATAAATTTAAAAAAAGCGCCAAAGTTAATTAGAATAAGATGGAGAAATAAACAAGGACCGACCAATCCGCTTGGTTTCGGTCATGAAATTTTTTAAATATTTGAATTCAGCTGACTTCACTCCGTTCACATCAGCTATCTTCATATCGTAGTTTTTCAGACGCCAGCGCTATTGTGGTAGATTTTGGAACCTCTATTTTCAGTAAATAGTAGGACACTTTTTCAACTTTCGCCCCTTATAAGATGGTTCTTCTTGTACTCTACACTGCATAGTGTGTATATAAGAAAACATGTTATATAATCTACAATCATTATTTCAATCTATAAAAACCAAACAAAACGTTTCAATTAAGTTACTATTCTGTTAGAGCTTTATCCTTCACTAGTCGAGGCGAACCATTCACGCTACAAACATCATTAACTAACATCCGCTCCCACACTATTATTATTTTTTAAATTACGTCTGATTTATTTTTATTTGAAGTTTCCTAAATTAATAGTAGATTAGAGAGTGACCTATGCTTTCAACTTAAAGCTTTTTTTTAAAGGACATAAAAATTGATTGAAAATTAATTGTGAAAATTTATATCTAATAATAAATAATCTAATAATAATAAATAATTAAAAATGTATAAGTGGTAAAGCTGTACATATTATGGTTGTAGCACGAATGGGTCGGCTCGACCGGGGAAGGACTACGCTCTTACATAATACCAGCCTGAAATAGCATGTTGCAGCTTTAAGCCGCCATTTCATTTATTATTTTATTGTAGCACGAACCATAAGTTCTACCACGTAGACAATTTTTAAAATAGTCAATAATATAGTTATTCTCAATTAATTTTTATCTCCTTTTCAAAAAATGTTTTTAGATGGAGACATAGGGCAGTCTCTCTCATCTCCCATTATTTTTGGAAACTTTAAATAAATAATGCAAGATTTTGAAAGAAAGATGCTAGTGTATACAAATCCCGGGAGTTTTAATTAAAAAAGCTTTTTTCTACACTGTCAAAGGCAACACTCGTACTCATACATCAATACGGAAAATGTACATTTCTGCATTTAATTACATAAATGCCTTACTCTAGATACTGTCTGTTTTTAAAACACACTCATCCCTTTTTATTTGATAAAAAGTATTAAGCAGGATGAAATATTTGTGTTCTTTGTTGAGCGAGGATCTCTTTTGTAGATTTTCAAATTGTTTTGTATTTCGAGAATACTAGGGATCCGCACAGGCTTCGCACGGAAGATTTCTGGACCTCAACAACAGCTCCAGCTACTGGGTTCATTTGTGAATCAAAACCATCCAGAGACCAACTCAAACACACACAAAAATTTCATCTGAATCAGTCCAGCCAGTTTCGAGTTTGAACGAAACTAACAGACAGCAAATGATTTTTATATAAGAGACTAGCGTTCCGTCCCGGCTTTGTTACTGATTTTTGTCTTGACCCGGAATTTCAACTTGGGACCACAAAATCAGCAGTCGCGTTTATCGCTAGACCAACGAGGCATTCAATGACGTATTACGCTTTATACGATTCAGGTGATGGTGGAGTATCCAACCAAAAACTCGGAATTCAAATTTCACGGGTTAGTAAAGAAGAGCAGCAAACAATGCTACGGTTTCGGCTTTACCCTTACCTACATAGAGTCGGTATAAGCGAGCTGAGTGAGGATAAAACTAAAAATGCAATCATGCATTCTTGAAAATATCTGTGTTTAAAATTAAGCTTGACAACGCTGCTGATGTATATAGGAATAAGACATAATTGAGTATTGTTGTTGTTATTTCACTTGTATGTTTTGTATGTTCCACTTGTATCCTTAACTGCTGGTGGTATGATGAAGCTTAAGGTCGCTCAGCGAGCTATACCGTTGCTCTCATTTCTAAATTTATCTCTGCGTGATAAACTTAGAAATGAGGATATTCGCAGTAGAACCAAAGTAACCGTCATACATAGTCCATCGGATTACTAAGCTGAAGTGGCAATGGGCCAGCCATATAGGTCAAAGATCCGACAACCGTTTGGGAAGAAAGGTTCCCGGGTGGCAGCCTCGTACCGGTAGGTGAATTGTGAGGCGCTCCCCAGTAGATGGAGTGACGACCTGGTAAGACATCCGGGAATTTAATGGATAGAGGTAACTCATGACCGTGCTTTGTGTGCTTTGGAGAGGCCTATGTTCAGCGGTGGACTTGTGAAGAGTTATAATAATGATGATGATGACGATAATGTTTCACAATGTGTTATTGTCGTAGGTTATTTAAGGGATACAGTGAACCACTAAACATACCAAGGGCCAGCTAATCTGATGATCCCAACAGGTTGCAAAATGAAAATAGCTTTAAAAGTTATAAGGTAAGAACACGCACAAGATCGCACCACTGTTCGTGTGTACAGTTGAAGGCTGAAGATTTCTGCAAGTGCGTACACAGGCATTACGTTGCACATCGCATGTCGTACTTTAACGTACTTAATTCTATTCTACATTTTTCTTTTAAAATAACGGCATCATATATATTTAGGTGACGATCTTTTTTTGTGCCTGTTTTTTACCGGTAGGTGACACAACTTAAGCGGTAAGGTAACTAATCTTTGGCACCTGTACGCCAGGCATCGCAGGCTCCGCATTCGTCCACCGAATGCGGCAGCCATTGAGGCGGAGCTGTACGAGGGATACAGAGCGGCGAAGACCGCCCTCCGGGAGGCTGTCCTGCGGGCCCGGGATCGGGCCCGTGAGGAGATGCTGGAGACTCCCGATAGAGATCCGTGGGGGCGCCCTTACAAGATGGTGCGGGATAAACTCCGCACCTGGGCCCCCCCGCTGACGCAGAGTCTCCGGCCTCAGCTCGTGGAGGACGTGGTGAGCGCTCTGTTCCCTGCGCGAGGGGAACATCCGCCCCTGCCTATGGCTCCGCCACCTGCGGTGCCGGAAGCGGACCACCAGGACGACGACGACGACATCCCGGAAGGGACCGGGGTAGACCTGAGAGTGGCGGTACATAGGCTCAAGGCCAGGAATACCGCCCCAGGACCCGATGGCTTGCCTGGCAAAGCCTGGGTCCTGGCCTCGGAGACTCTCGGGCCCCGACTGGAGGGGCTCCTAAGCGCATGCTTGGAGAGAGGCCGATTCCCGCTTCGTTGGAAGACGGGGAAGCTGGTCCTCATTCGGAAGCCGGGGCGCCCTGCGGACTCTCCGCTCTCTTTGAAAGAGTAATTGCAAACCGCCTCGCCGAGCACCTTGCGGGGATGGGGCCGAATCTTGCGGAACACCAGTTTGGTTTCCGCAAGAGGCGCTCTACGGTGGACGCCATCATACGCGTGAGAGCCCTCACGACGGATGATGCAGTGGTCAGGGGGGGGTTGTCTTGGCGGTGTCTCTCGACATCGCCAACGCCTTCAACTCCATGCCCTGGAGCTGCATTAGGGAGGCACTCCGATATCACCGGGTGCCGACCTATCTCCGTCGTATAGTCGGGGACTATCTGACGGACAGGGCCGTCATCTACCCCGGTCGCAACGGTGAGTGGAACCGGCGAGAGATGTCGTGCGGTGTCCCACAGGGTTCGGTTCTGGGGCCGCCCCTGTGGAACATCGGTTACGACTGGGTGCTGCGCGCCGACCTCCCTACCGGCGTCAGCGTAGTTTGCTACGCTGACGACACACTGGTACTGGCACAAGGGGGGTCGTACGAGGCAGCAGAGGAAACTATGACACGCGGGGTTGCGATAGTCGTTGAGAGGATCCGGCACCTGGGTCTCGAGGTGGCTCTGCACAAGTCCGAGGCCATGCACTTCCATGGTCCTCGGAACAGGCCACCACCGGGATCCTCAGTGATGGTAGGAGGGGTATCCATCGGCGTCGAGTCGACGTTGAAGTACCTAGGACTCGTCCTCGACGGCCGATGGAACTTCGTTGAGCACTTCCGACGTTTGGCTCCCAAACTAGAACGGACCGGGGCTGCCTTCAGGCGGCTCCTGCCGAACCTGGGGGGGCCAAACGCCTCCTGCCGGAGGCTCTACGCGGGGATCGTGAGGTCCATGGCCCTTTACGGAGCCCCGGTGTGGGCGCGTGGTTTGGCGCGGCTTGCCGTCCACCACCTAAACGCGCCCCAAAGGGTGGTTGCCGTAAAAATGGTTCGCGGCTACCGCACGATCTCCCGCGAGGCGGCGAGCCTCCTTGCCGGATTGCCGCCATGGGATCTGTAGGCGATAGTCCTCGCGCGCCTGCACGAATGGCGCGCGGAGGCACTATGCCGGGGGGTAACCCCGCTGCCGCGGCAAGTTGTCGCGCAGCGGACAGACTTCCGGCATGATCTCATGGCGACATGGAGAGAGCGACTGTCGCAACCCCGTGCTGGGCACGCCACTATAGCGGCGATAAGACCCCTCTTTGAGGAGTGGCTTGAGAGACGCCACGGCATCCTCACCTTCCGCCTGACGCAGGTCCTCACCGGACACGGTGTGTCCGGGAGGTTCCTGCACCGAATCGGGCGGGAGGAAACGCCCGGGTGCTCCCACTGCGAGGATCGACCGGAGGACATGGTGGAGCACACCGTGGAGGTGTGCCCTGCTTGGGCTGAGCACCACCGTGTCCTCGTAGCGGCGATAGGCGGCGGCGACCTCTCTCGTCCGGCCCTGGTCAAAGCCATGGTCCGGAGCGAGACGGAATGGGATGCCGTCACCACCTTCTGCGAAGCAGTGATGCTAGCGAAGGAGGTGGCGGAGCGGGAGAAGGAAAGAGCAGCAGCTTTCCTTCCCGGCCGCCGCGGGAGACGCCCCGGGCGTCGGGGGCTACGTCGTGGCCCCCGGCCACCGTAGGCGCGGGCCTGTGGACGGCGAGCAATGGGTAGTTCGCCGTCCGTCCGTCTAACGACGACAGGCCGTGTCGACGGCGCGTTTTGTTCCACGCGCGCCTCAAAGAGCTGTTAGCAGCGTGAAGGGGCCCGCAAGGGCCGACGCCTGCCGGGGCTGCGGGTTGTTCGAAAGAGATACCGCGGCTCCGGAACGTAAGGGCACTGAAGGAACACGGATGGTTTTTAGTCAGTAAAAGTCTGACACTCCCTTCCGCTTCACCCACAGCGAAAGGCGTCATTAGATGATTTTCCATCCGCAAAAAAAAAAAAGGTAACTAATCTTTGAGGGTGGAGGGAGAGAAATGAAATCCGTAGGCTCTGCACCTGTACGTGATACTCAATGAATAAAATAAATAACTTTGAATAATAATAGTACAGAAACAGACGATTGGCAAGCACATACTACTCATATTGTACTCATTATAACGAATTACTTGGTTTAACGAATATTTTCTAATTCCATTCAGTTTCGTAATATCGAAGTTGCACTGTATTTATTTATTTATTTAACAATTTATGTACACACAAACAATGGAAAGGACACAACATGATGAAGAGGTTGTACAAGGGCGCATACAGCTGTACATTACATTAAAAACATTATATTAAAAACTTCATCCTCTTTACTTTAACCCTTAAGGATGAATTTTTATCTTAAATTTGATATGGGACTACCCCTGAAGTATATGTAATACCTATTTCATAAAAAAGAAACATTCAAATCACTTGAGTTGTTTCCGAAATATCTGTAAACATACATAGGAGCCGTGGTAGCTCAGATGGTTAGCGCTCGCTGTAAGCTTCACAGTACTCGAGCAACCCGGGTTCGATCCCCGCCGGCACCAATGAAATTGTTGATTGCAATTTTAAGTGCTGATTTACCACGTGCTCGGCGGTGAAGGAAAACATCGTGAGGAAACCTGCATGTCTGAGAAATAAAAAAAAAACATTTCGAAGACATGTGAAGTTCGCCAACACGCATTGGGGCAGCGCGGCGGACATTTTCTTGCCCTAAAACCCTCTCAGAAATGAGGCTTGTGCCCAGCAGTGGGACATAAATAGGCTGCAAATTATTTATTTTATTTTATTATACATAAACAAAAAACATACCAACGAGTCGAATATAGTAACTTCTCTTTTTGGAACTTAGTTAAAAAAATAAGAGACACATATACATTAGTAACAATATTTACGACAAATGTACACTACTTTAAGCAACATAATATACTTAATACTTTAGAAAAAAAGCTTGCTTGGATAAGAAACAACGCAGATTTATCCAAGCTTTGTAATATATAAAGGGGAAAAATATCTTGAACTCACAAAGCACTGTTTCAGCTTTCAGCGAAAGGAAATATAATGGCATCCTTCATTATCTACCCCATCTTGTTATTGTCACGCGCAAAAAAAAAAGTGCTATTTAACCCAAATCATGAAGTCACAAGACAAACTTATTATTTTGCATTCTCTAAAAACTTACTATTGGATCTGCGCGACAGGAAGTCTTTGAAATATGCAATATCTATTTTTATTTTTTAATCAAATAAATAATGCATTTTTTTTCATAAAGGAACTTTATAAAAAAAATGCATTATTGATTTGATTCCTAACCTAATAATTTGTTGTTCTGTTAAAATACTAATATATTTTAATATACACTATGAGTACAATTATTCATAATAAAATGTTCTGTGTATATGTGATGTAACACAATTTTTAGCCAAACTATTTGTTATTACACACATTTCATTTTAACAATATAAAATTATTCGGAAACATTCCCAGAATGTTTTACATTTAACATGAGTACCGCTCCCGTGTTGTGGCTATTTAAGAATATCATCTACTCCATGAAGTCCCGTGGGTGTCGTAAGATGCGACAGAAGGAAACAAATCAGATGGGCAGGCAAGTCATCCTGATAACAGCTAGAAAATAAAAAAAACTCCAGTTTCCAACCTGTATGCCAAGCCTAAGTAACCTATTTATCTTTTTCTTTGTCTTATGAGACAATCTAAGGGTAAGTCTAAGTTCAGCAGTGGACTTTGATAGCCTACAATGATGATGATGATGATAATGATAAGAAATGCTCATTGCCCCGAAATAATTAAGCTTTAAAATATATGAGCGTATTGCTCTAACAGATAAAATAATGCATTAAATAAGCCGACACGAGTTTTCGCCTGACCGAACTCGTTTTCAACTCAGTGATCTGTTACTAATTACACATTGATATATTCTGATTTTATTGAATAAAAAGTAGAACGGAACAGACGCCAGAAAATATACGAGTGTGTGCATTTCTAATATTTTATGTTTGTATTGTTTCTTTTAATTTTACATGATTTGAATATACTAGTTAAATTTTTAACATTAATAGAGGAATTTAAATATTCTGCAAGACACAAATTGATTGTTTAAATTTATTTTAAAATTATATTTAAAATCGACTGTATCTTAATTTTTTAATTATTCATCCGGCCTTCTTTAAAACTTGTCAAAACCGCATGGGTTTTGTACCAAAACAGTAGAATACGAGTATATATCACTCCTCAGCGTGTGGTATATTCTTATAATAAATAAAGGAACTATGGTTCACGGCACAAAAATCTTTTATTATAACTAATAAACATTAAAAACACCATATTATGAAGAAAACATATTAAAATCTAAAGAGGGAGCGTTAACGAGTCGAACGAACTAAATATTTGACATCTTACTAGTCACTAATTAAGTTTTTTCTGCATTTGAATATTAATGTTTAATAAGCATAGTTATCTTTGCTTTCTACTAAGCAAATTTTTCGGTTGTGCATACCATCACCGCATTTTTTCCCTAGTTTAGAAAGTATGTTGCTGATGATAATGTACTTTATACTCGTAATTATTGAATCTAATAATGCTATTTTTCTTGAAGTTCCGTACTTGAAAAGGAATAGAACCCTAATATAAGTGATCTTCACTTTGTAGTCCGTGATATTTTAAAAAAAGCAAATAATTTTAACATGTAACAGAATACGCCTACAACGCTGACAATAAAGAGGATTAATGTACCTGAATTTGTTACCCCTTACGCCATATGAGCTTGTAAAAATGTTCTTCATTTATCTTGTATATTGATGCGCAATATAAACAAAGGTGTACTTCCGTGTTAATATATTACTGGCGTTTAGCTACTAAATACTAAATTCTTTAATATCAAAACAGATACATAAAGTGCCTTTGTTACGTTCCCGCCAAACTTTGGTCCTCAGTTTTAATTTCAAGGATGATATTTTTAAAAAAGGTCAGCAAGAAACGGATTTTCTGATTTCGAAAATACTTAATGATGACTCCTACATATCTTAGTGTGACGAGGATTCAACATATTCTCTTAATACTAACATTACTCATCGTATTGCACTCCGGCAAAGAAAATATACACTACGCGAAAAGAAACGACACTTAAGCATGTGTGCACGTAAAATCGCTTGCGGCTATGTGTGGGTGTCTGGATGTGTGCGGGGCCCTTGGGAGGCGCGCGGTGCGTGGAATGGGCCGTCACCGACTGCCCTGGCCGAGGGCTACTACGTAATAGTTCGTGTCTACTTTACCGTAACGTACCGTACGTACTTCTTTAGACCAGAAATCACACCAGACCAGACATTTTTCAGACACGTCTATGTTAATTTAGCAGCGATGACTCTTAGTCGGCCTTCAATACAATTTACAGGCTGCACTCTATTAGCGAAGTCGATATCCTGTTCATTGATTTAAACTCCTGCATGATCTTGATTATTATATCTTTTGGATTCTCATATTTTACTTCCAGAACATCAAAAACGTCTTTTTATCGACCACTGCTGCTGTCTGGTAATCTGACAGCGTAGATCATTTAAAGATTCTTCTTAGTTAATTACATTTTTCACCAAGGTCATGCATTCTTCATTTAATTTGTAGTGTTCAGTCTGTAAATCGGAATTAGAGTCTGCAACTCTTGGGAGATTTCCTTTAAATTGTTATTTAATTCAGACATAATTGTATTCTTAATTTCAGCAATGATGGCATTTTTAAAATCAAATAACTTTTTATTGAAAAAGCTTTCCAAATCTTCGAGCATGATTTTATCATATTTGCATGTATAAAAATCTGATAAGCTTAAATTAGATTACGCCGGTGTATTAGAGCTATCGGCCTTTTTGCTGTTATTACACATGCAGGGCTTTTATAAGACTTTAAGAATTTATTGGAAATGTTTCTAAATTTAATCGCACTTTGTCGTGTAGAGACAATTAAGAACAAAAACAATCTAACCTAAGAGCAACAAAACAACAAAAATACAACAAAACAAATAATATATTTAAGATTCAAAAATATTTACAATTTTATATAACAAAAATGGAGTATGAATATGAGGATGGATGATGCGATTTACAGATTATTTTAAAAAAGTAATAAAAAAAGAGATTAGTGCCGAAGCTGAGTCGGAAGATCCAAGGTGTGCTCTCAGCGCCTGGAACGAGCACGCACGGCGTAGGTGAGAAGGCGTGGGCGTCTCTAGGCGACGACCTCCGGTGAATGTGGTAATTGCAGGATCCGGCGATTTCAGGCCAGACAGGGGCTTGCAGGATCCTCGGCGGCTTCAGACATCACAGAAGCCTGCAGGATCCGGTGACTGCAGGCGGGACAGAGGTTTGCAGGTTCCGGTGACTTCAGGCGGAACCGAGGTTTGCAGGTTCCGGCGACTCCAGGTAGAACAGAGACTTGTAGGAACCCGGCGACTTCAGGCAGAGCAACGGTTTGTAGAGTCCAGCGACTTCAGATAGAGCAGAGGTTCGTAGAGTCCAGTGGCTTCAGGTAGGACAGAGGCTTGCAGGATCCCGGGGCAGAGCGGCCCCGGGATAAGGCCTTTAGAAGATGCTTCCAATTCGAGAACTGAAGCAAGACTGCCTTTCTTCACCGATTGTTCGGCTTTTATATCTTTCTAGAGAGAACGGAAAAATTATTTAAATTAAACGCAAATTTTTTGTAAATGGTCAAGAGGAAAGAGTATTTATGTGGAATTATCGAAATAGAAACAACAGACCGGTAGCAAATTTGAATATAATTTCCATGGAGACCAAATAAACAACAATAACAAAACATGTCAAATTTTAGTTTTAGGCTTGTAATAAGAAAACGGCAAGATTTAAGTGGAAAAGGAGATATTATTGATATAGGAAAAAAGGTAGCGCAACTACCCACACAAAGCCCGAAATTGTAGAGTTAAGGAAAACTAACTAAAAGATCGAAAAAAGGTAGACTTCATTGACACCAATTTAAAAGTGCTGATAATGTGAAAATACGAAGTAGAAATGATTTGTGATTGTGTTCTTATGGTTTAAAATCGTTACAGGATCCTATGGAAATAAAGGTGATGTAAAATATCCAGTTTTGAAGTGAATGCAGAAAATCGAAACAGAATGGAAAAATGGATTTAAATTAATGTAAAATGATAAGTAAGTAGCATAACACTACAACTTATATCAGGACAGGCATAGTGCTATTTTTAGGGCAATGCGTGCAAACACGATAATTCTTCCCTTTTTGGGTTGTTTGCATACATCCATTGCATTTTGAAATCACATTGATCTGATGGTCAAGTAAAAGAAAAATAAATTGTGAAGTCGTTAAAATTGTAATTGTAGTCAATTATTTTTATTTATTTATTGGACAACACAATAGATTACATCATGACTTAAAGCTATAACTTACAATAATAATAGTGTGATACAAGACATAATCCTTATACGTGTTATCACGGCATGCCAAGATTGAGAAACAAACATTTATAAATATAACTGCTTTAACTAACAGGCTCATAAATCCAACAAATCAAGAACAATAACTATAGTCAATATCAATCAAAGGGGATGTCCTTGAGAATGTCTTTCAAAACATTTCTAAAGCATTTCAAAACATTTCAGACTAGAGTTGAAGATGTCAAGGTTGGTAAAGCGAAGGCTATAATTCTCATAAAGTCGACATAACCTTGATAAGGATTGATTCCGGGAGATATTATTTCGCGATAGGGGTATGTCAAATACTTTTTTTCATAAGTGTACGTGGGTTGTGTTTTATGATCAAATTTAAGAGTTCCAAGACCTCGGGGCTGTCCAATTCCGAGTGTATCATTTTGTGTAGGTTGACTAGGTCCAATTCGTCGCGACGGAGGTGAAGTGCTGTCATGTCAAACTCTTGATGACCGGAGTCTTCTCTTGTTGCCGGTACGTAAGCTCAATAAATGCAAAAACTTGGATTGGATCGATTCAATGCGCTCAGAGTGTACTGCGTAGTATTGATTCCATATTATTGAACTATATTCTAAATTACTTCGAACCAGACTGTTATATAGCAAAATTAGACTTTAAGGGTTCCTGAAGTGCCTGCTGTGTCTAGTAACGAAACCTAGTACCTGGTTAGATTTTTTGGCTATGAGATCGTAATGTTGGCGGAAACTAAGCTGTTCATCAAACAAGACCCCGAGATCCCTGATAGACGACACACGAGACAGAGTTTGTTGTTCTAAGATATAATTGTTTGATACCTTTCTTTTTTAAGTGTGTAGGTGATGACAAAGCATTGTTTGACATTAAGGAACATATTATTTTCTTTCCACCAATTATACATACTGTTTAAATCTTCCTGTATAATGCGAGTGTCGTCAGCTTCACCAATTCTATTGAAAATTGTTATTTTGTCAGGGTATAACAGGCAAGGAGACTGAATTTTATCGAGGTCATTAATGAAAGTCCAAAAAAGTAACGGAACCAAATGGGATCCTTGAGGAACGCCAGACTTAATGATGATTTCTTGTGATGTATACCTCTTGACGGTCACGAGCTGACTCCTGTTTTCAAGTAGGACTCGAGCCAACGCAACAGACTGCCGTGTATACCATATGACTCGTGTTTCTTACATAAACTTGCGTGATCCACTTTATCGAACGCTTTTTTAAAGTCGGTATATATAGCATCTACCTGACCACGGTTGTTAAAAGCATCGCGTATGTAGGTTTTGCAGTTAAGAAGGTTACTATCTGTCGATCTCCTTTTGATGAAACCGTGCTGCTTAGTTTATATAAGAGGTTTTAAATGAAAATAGAGATGATCAAATACTAATAATTCAAATAATTTGGATACTGCTGACAAAATGCTTATGGATCTATAATTTGCACCGTTGGCTCGGTCACCAGATTTAAATATGGGGAAAACGTTAGCTTTTTTCCAGCGAAAAGGGAGCACAGCTGTTCAGTGATATATCAAATATTAGCTGAAGCGGGTGATACAGTTCATCTGCGCATACCCGCAGGAATATAGGTGGAATGCTGTCTCCCTTGTTGGAGTCAAGACGCCTCAGTTTTGTTAATATTTCGTTCCCAGTGAGTACGATTTTAGTGAGAAGACTATTTGTTTGAATACAAAAATTGTATATCCCCGATCCGTGACTATGATCTTCGAATACTGACCCAAAAAAATCTGAAAACAGATCGCAGATTTCCCTACCACCAATAGCCGTTGTTTCACCAAATGTCATTGAGTCGGGGATACCCAAGTTGTTGCGTCTCTTGCTGTTAACGTAACTCCAAAACGACTTAACGTCTTTTGTCAAACCATTTTCGATAGATATGATGTATTCATTGTAACAACAGTTTATGAGTTTTTTGCATCTAGCTCGGAGAAGGAAGAATGTATCGTAATCTCGTGGGTTTTTGTATTTTTTGTAGCGCACGTGGTATTTGTTTTTTTTCCCGCATACAACGATGCAAGCCAGGACTGAACCATTTGCGATATTTATTTGAGCGGTTCTTAACTGTGGGAGTACAATCGTTAATAATTTCATAGATCACATCGTAAAATTTAGCTACAGCCTCGTCTACGTCTGCCCCATAAAATAGATCTGACCAGTTGGTATCATTAATTCTCTGCTTTACACTTTTGTATTGGCATTTATAGAAATTTAGACGCTTTGACACATTGAACTTGAGAGGTTTATAATTACAAGAATTTGAGTCTTGAAAATCAATCAGGAAGGCAGGGTGATGTTTATCTTCTTTTAATGAGGTCTTCTCGTTGGTGATGGTCATATTTTCGGAAGTGCTAAGAGCAAGATCTAGTATTCTATTATTATTATTGGGGATGGGGTTGAACTGTGACAGATCACAGAGTGCCACAGTATCTAACAACAGTTTGCTCTTGTAGTTCATCTCATTGCAGCTAGCTGTCGTACTGCCATCGCTTGACAGAATCGATGAGACAATGCAAATGAATTATGTTCAATTGATTTTAGGATAATCTTTTGAAGATTTGAATAGAAGTTTGACAGGTCATTTTTATTTAGATAGGGAGGCAGATAGCAAACGCATACATTAATTGTCTGACTATTAATTTTAGGAGACAATATGCTAATCCAGACATCCTCTAGTTCGCTTTCCCAGGAGACCTGTCTTATAGCAGGGTATTGTTTTTAACTGCTACGAGGACACCGCCTCCATCGTCTTTATTATACTTTTTAATACAAGTGTTATCGCGATCTCTACGGAAGACATTGTATTGCTCGTCAAACATTTCCCCATCGTATACAGAAGCATCGAAATTTGTTTCAATTAGACATATCAAATCATAATGAGAGTTCAGAAAGTTTTTATAAAGAATATCTATTTTACTTCTAGCTCTATTGAGATTTTGATATTATATATGCATTTTAAAAATATGTAAAGAGATACCAAATAAATTCCTTGAGTTTTTTTTTATAGGATAAGGGTGACAAACGAGCACACAGTCCACCCGATGGTAAGTGGTTGCTGCGGCCCATAGACATCTACATCTATCCTCTATCACAAATCAAAATGTAGATGCGTTGTCACCCATGAGGACTAAGATGGAATGCCTCATTTCCAGTAAAAAGGGCCTCCGGCCACCTGCACCCACCAAGCGAAACGCAGAGGTAAACCTCTACTTCACGCTGGTTTTCTGTGAGGTCGTGGTACCACCCCGGTTCGTGCCGGCCCATCCGTGCGACAGCAAAAGTTGCCGCGTGGCTCTACCACTGTTAGTTTAATTTAGATTACAAAAAGAAAAAAGAAATACTTAAATTAGACTACTCATAATACAGGATTATTAGGCGGCAGCTTTGATAAAAAACTAGTGTCTCTTATAAGCATAGTAGGGGATTCTTCATTTTTATGAACATAGACGCGACCGTATTTTACCCAGACAAATTTGTAGTGGTTAGTTTTAGTCCATTGTCTTGCCGCGACGTGTACTGCCTTGCATTCAGCTGATAGGTGTTCCGATACGTAGATATTGTATGTTTCGCCAACTAAGCCCATATAAGATGAGTTTAGCGGACACAACTTGTTTGCTTTATTGAATCTTCGCACTGCAGAGATAATAGTGTCGCGGTGAAGTTCCGAGTGCAGCGTTGCAATAATATTGCGGGGACGGTCTCACAAAGGGTTCATCTTTGCAACACGGTGGATAGATTTTATGTCTGACTCAGCAATAGGGTAATTTATGGCTTCACACAATTTCTTCAACCCATACAATAAATTTTTCGATCGTTTTTCGGGTACCGACTGGATTTCAATTTTGCACTTTCTTAAAGATTTGTCTAAGACCTGCAGAGTTTTCTTCATTTGGGATAATTCGGATTGTAGTTGCATCTTTTCATCTTCAAGCTTGCGGACCTTCTCTGATAACTTCTTAAGTTCATCTTTTATGTCCCTATGCTCCTCCGCAGGAAAATGTGTAGTTACGCTGAACTCGGATTTTAGTTTGGCTATTTGATCACTAACTTCCTTCCTAATTGTTCTAGTTAAAGATGCTTGAAAGCTTTGCAGTTTAGTATCCAACTTCAAATCTAGAAGTCTCGAGAATTGTTCCAATATGATACTTGCAGCGGGAGTACATCCGGATGATGTGGGTGTATTTTCAACTGTATCCATGACTAGTCGACTAATTTAAACAGTGGTTTCACTAATCGTAAGGTCTTCGCAGGACATGTTAGATTCATGCATGTTTTCTAGTTGTTTTCGAGTAGGCATATTGCAGTTGTTTCCCTTTAGCGGAGTTATGTTGATGCAAAGTGGACATATCCAGGACCTTCTCAGTTCGCCCAGGTTAGCCATGTAATAAGATTGAGTTATGTTCAAGCATATATAATGATAGTGTGTCATACACTGTATGCATTAGAGTATTTCCTCGCCAGTAATTCGATTATGACACGCTTCACAATTCATAGTGATAAAAGTTCGCTTCTATATATTAGCTTGAACAAAAACAGTTTATTTATACACATAGTTCATATTTCAAAGATTGTTTTGATGTATAATTTTTTGTTCACGAACACTATTACAGTACCTACTTTTTCAACAACAAATGTGATAACTTAAGAAACTTCTTTTTTGTTACACATGTGTTGTTTGCAACCGTATGTCAATAAAATAAGGACAATCGCCACTATTGTCTTTTGGGGGCGGTATCTTCGGGCTGATTTGGCCTGCGTTGTCGCCAACAGATGGCGTTGGGCGTTATTTGTGTCGCGATATTGTTTGATACACACAGTTTACGTAAGGACCGTAAGATTGTTGGCATTTTGAGTTATTTATCGTGATCCTGCCCAATCCTTGGGCCTGGTCAGGTATTTAACAATATCAGATAACATCAATATTATACAGTGCAAAATTGTGAGGAACTTTCTTTTTGCAACATCAATTATTGAGAAAAATCTTTTAAATAACTATCTTTTTAATAACAATTTCGTATTTGTTTGTATTAGAACCACCACACAAGTTGGTTAATTGAGGTCGCAAGATCGAGTCTAACCTGCACAATTTGACTTTTTGTATATGGTTCAAGTTTAAATTTGAATGCAAATTTATGTTGAGTAGTCAGAGAAGCAAGACGTGGTTAGTTTATTTACGCTCTTAACACACAACCGGCCAATCTCAATTTCTTGATTCCGCTAAGGGACTGACAGCTGTCAACAAGCATCACCAACAGGTTTAAATATTATAACTTCTAAATCAGAGCATGTTTTGGTTTTTCTGATTTAGAAGTTTTAATATTAATTGTGATAGATAAGTATACCTTTTACAATTAACTAGTTATCATTGATTCAATGTTTTATGAAAATACATCGATATATCGAGTATATCAATAACTTTCCAAAACATCGGATCGATTCGAAGCATCGTATTGTAAACATCGAGTGAATTCGATGCATCGATGTATATCGAATATCCCTAATATATACTAGATAGTCTGTGGTGCCAAGTACATACCACAGAGTACTTTTATTTTTATATAGGTATTTTGTATATTTTGCTTTTATTTGCGTGTGAGGAAAAAGCTGAATATACTATTTAACTGTATATTCTTTGTAAAACTTAGTACTTCATGCCTTAGGGTATTAGTGTTCTGTGACTTCATGGTACTTCATGTGAATTATCCAGACGTTACACAAGTACAGTGTATCGTGAAAAATTATGTTTAATCGGAAAGCGTAGTATAACACGGAGTATTTTGTACGAAATGGTGTTTCTACAATGGTCATAAAAAGGATATGTTAAGTGTTCTTTAGAATCAAAACCATGTGGAAATATGTGACTCGTCGTATTAGAGACGTTTTAGAGAAGAGTGTAAATCATTTTGATAAAAGAAGCTCTACTGGCGTAGTAAATTCAGCTGGAACTGGAAGTGGCCTTTCAGAAGAACAAAATAAACATTCAGGAACACCATGCTGCTGGCTTAATTCAAGAAAATGTTGGAAATCATTTTACAATGATAACGGGACTAAAAGCAAGAGATGGAACTTCGATGATTTAAATTGCACTTGGATAGGTGCCATAACATGGGTTGGTAGTTCCTATTTTTAGCAATATTTTATTTTGATATATCATGTGAAAAAGCTAAATTCTATTATATTAATCAATCCTGTACAGAAATACAGCATTGATTTGCAATAGATATTAGTGTAGGTATCATGTCTATACAATTAAAGTGTGTTTGAGTTATATGTGATTTTAGGAAGGGCAGACAGATTGATAGAATACACAGATATAAAACATAGTGTGGACAATATGGGTAAATCCATCCGGGTTTCCTCATATTTGTTCTAATTTGAAGGGTTTCTAGAGGCCATTGTCTAGGGAAATTATATCTAATTAATCCCATTTAATAAAATATTTTTTATTCAATCTAAATAATAAGGAATACTTAATACTATTACTTACATACCAGCGATAAAATTATAACTGCCTCTAATAAAATCAAAATGACATTGAGTATAATTAATAGTGAAACAGACCAGGTCAAACTATAGAACTCAGATTTTCAGTTTAATGTTAACAATAATATGACACAATCTGATAAAGTTGCTGCAGCTTTTGAGAAATATTTCACTGACATTCCTTTTTTGACAACCTTATACTTTTTTCGGGCTTTGGTTAGTGAATTTTTTTTTATTGGATAAGGGTGAAAAACGAGCACACAGTTCACCCGATGGCAAGCGGCCGCTGCGGCCCATAGACATCTACGACTATCCTCTGTTACAGATCAAAATGCAGATGTGTTTTCACCCATGAGGACTAGGATGGAATGCCTCATTTCGAGTAAAAAGGGCCTCCGGCCACCTAAATTATATTGAATTAAATATCTATATGAAATATACAGCTATCATAATTTATTCTTTATTTTTTCAGAGTAGTGCTTTAGTTGTTGGATGGTATACTAGCCAGCTCATACATTTGAAACTAAAGTACAAGCGCAATGATAGTTTGAAGAGATGTCAACCAACAAATTGTTTGCTCTCCACTTTGCACCCTTACATAGATTATTTCAGTAAGAGTGCAGTTTCTTTGAATTCATCTAAGGCAATTGAAAAAGCAATAGCAAATATTCCCTTACAAGTTCACTTAATATCAAATGAACACAAAAAAGTGAATGAGAAGCCAGGAAGTAGCTGCAATAGCAGCAGCTCCACTGATGATGAACTTGGGGATGTTTTAAATTCTATAGAGAATAGGCTTGGGTTGGCAGCCATTGAAAATGGTCAACATCAAGATGGTTTGAATTTACTAAGGTAATACCCATTTTGAATGTGGCAATATTTTGATTTCCAGGAAATTGTTCACAGTTTAAAATAAAATATTAATTGTATTTTTACTTTTATAGATCTGCTGCAAATCGTAATCATGCACCAGCTCTTTTTAATTTGGGCTTGTGCTATGAAATGGGCTTAGGAGTTTCCATTGATGAAAAAATAGTAAGTTATCTTAAAAAATGACAAGTATCTCGCTTCTGAATTCAACCTGTTTCAAAATAGAGCTGATTTTAAATTGATATTCATATTCCGCAATAGGTGTGAGAGGCTATTACTAGAGATGGGCCATATATTCGTTTCATATTTGGTATTCGGCGACTTTACCGAATATTCGTATTGAGTTGAGCTAGAGCTAGAGTTTTTACGTGGTAGAGCCATGTTGCAGCTATATTAGTAGTATAGTTGTAGCACGAATGGGTCGGCTCGACCGGAGAAGGACCACGCTCTCACAGAATACCAGCGTAAAATAGCAGCTTAACACTGCTGTGTTTCGTATGGTGAGTGTAGAGAACCGGAGACCCTTTTTACTGGAAACGAGGCATTCTATCTTAGTCCTCACGGCTGACAACGCATGTATGATGTCTATGTGTCACAGCAACCACTTTCCATCAGGTGGACTGTGTGATCGTTTGTCACCCTATCCTATAAAAAAAAAAGTTGAATATTAGGCTAAATCCTCGAACATATATTAAAGTAGTACTCAATGTCCACAGTATTGAAATGTAGGAATTGAGTAAAGCCATGTCTTTCATGATTTTATTGTTGAAAGTGTACTTTATTTATGGTTTAAATCTACTTGTGTAGTGTTATGTTTTTGAGAAACTGTAGATTTATTTCCAATTATAGCAAATAGAAAGCTTGATAAAATGTTTTTGAATTCAAACAAAGAAATAATTGTAATCAGGTTTTTTTTTTGGAGTTTATGGCCTGGTATCTAGACCTTTAGGCCTAGTCTTGAGTATTTTTATTCGGTTTATCATAATTTCCCCAAGCCTTGTCTTTATGTATTATTATCTTTCATAGTTCACTGCTTCACAATATGTTGATGCGTCACATTGTGCAGCCCTTGGTAGATTTTGACGGCAACTTGAGCCAGCAGGCAGCTGTCAGTTGGCAATGGTATCTAAAGGCGCCTATGCAAGCAGCTTATCTTGAGAATCCATCACCATCAGAGCACTTGTTTCACCGTTTCCACTAATAGTTCACATGCGTAGACAGTTAATACATAAAATCGCACCACTTTGACATATCAAAATCCACTTCAAACTATTATTTAAGCTATAATACAGGAGCAGCAAACCGCCGCCGATCAAGTTCCCGCCAAAACTCCTTGTAATCAGGTTTTTATTGTCTAGGAATACCTAATTCACATTCCTAAGTTTTAAATTTAATCAACATCATTTATAGTTTGAAAGAATAGCATCTATATTATTATTTGAAAATTAACACAGAAATAATTTTAAAATTAAAAGTAATTAAAATTTTAGGTACTTATTGTCATTTGATCAATAACATAATATCAATCAAAGTCACAAAGTTCCAAAGGTAATTGGAAGAGTAATTTTCTTTTTTTTTTACTTAAAACAAAACATGACATATTTTCCTTATTCTAGATGAGACCAAATTAAATATTCTTAAGGAATTTTTAGGAACTCTATAGGAACAAGCATTAAGAGTTAAATAGTTTAAGAAATGTTATGTAATCCGGTCATAATAAGCTTACCTAAAGAAATCACTTAAGTGATCGAACTTGAATATCGAACACAAAACGTAAGTAAATGAGTAGCTTATTATCAGATATTCAGTATTTAAAATGAACATGAGGCAATTTATGGTGCAAAAAGATTAAAAACTGTTCAGCTTTATTTGGTAACAGCTTATTACACTTTTGCTCATAGACGTTGCCCGCTTCAGAAAAATAAATGTCCATTATAAACCGAGCTTCCTGGAGCTGAATGAAAACTTTTGAGCAAACTCATGAGTGGAAATTCGATTTATTTTTAAACCACCACCCATAAGGGCACATATTTCATAACACTAAGCTATCTACAATGTATCTGCCTAACTCCATGACTATTTTGCTCTGTAGATCTTCATCCACAGACATCTTTGCTGATGCTATTTCTTCATAGGACGTCCAGAGATCATCATGGCTGCTTGCTGTGATTGCAAGTCTGTTGATATTGGCGGAGCCGACTGTTCAAACTCGGTGTCACTGTTACTTGTACTATCTATATCTAAACATCTTCTTAAGTGTTCTCGGAGCAACTTCCGTCATACAGTTGGAACATTTTCCGGAACGAAGAAATTCATTATGTACCTTGGGTCGAGCCATGTGGCAATAGTGTAGTACTTTTCATCTTCAAACTTGCTGGCTCGTCTTTCTAACCCTTTTTTTAGTGCCATTCGTACTGTACCTAAGTTGCTGCATATTCTCTGAACTTTGTCTTTGATCAAAAATTTCAGCTAGATGCTTGTTTGTGGGATCACCTCTGAAATACAAGAGTATGTGGAGCTAACTTTTCTTATTATCTCTTCAAAAGGCTGTAATAGTGTTACACACTGTTTCAGTAACATCCACTGTATTTCTAATAGGTTCTGAATACTAATGGAGCTACTGTTGTCCGAAATGTAAAGGCTGATAGCTCGCTTTTGTTTTTAAAACGTATGCACATGTAAAATTTCGTATTCCATCTTGTCACTACATCTTGCACAAGCTTGTGTTTAGGCAAATTTAGCTCTTGTTGAACTTTTCTTGTGCTTGAGATGAGTGGTTAAAGAGTGTGTGTGTGTGTGTGTGTGTGTGTGTGTGTGTGTGTGTGTGTGTGTGTGTGTGTGTGTGTGTGTGTGTCTGTGTGTGTGTGTGTGTGTGTGTGAGACAATTTTTCGGATTTGGGCAATGGTTTCTCCAACACCTGGTTGGACTTGTAATGCGTCTACAATGACACGCTGTAAAATATGTAGAAAACACTTCTGACCGGTAAATGAGTTGTCTCCAATGGTTATGACGATATTACTTCCGCTTTCAGTCATTATAATTTTAATTTTTGCCATTATTCGCCAGACTTCGGCTATATTGTCAAATCCTGCGCGTATGTTATCGGCGTTGTGTTGGCATGTAAAACGACTTCATTTGAAACACTATGTTGTAGAGCAGTCATCAGAAAATAAAACTAGTGGATGGGAAAAATCAAGAACGAGGACAAATCATTCATGTTTGTCTACATGTCAGATGTAACCGATAAACATTTGGCCATAGATAGCTCACCTTGACTAGTGCTTTTTAATTTTTCATACAGTTGTGGAATCACTGTTTTACCTATATATATTTGACATTACCTACTGCATGAACCGATTAAAGTCTTTATCTTTGACTATAGAAATTGGCTGGGTATCTATTGCTATCATTTCAGCAATCGAATTCGTAATTGAAAGTGATCTCGAGTCGTCGATTCGCTATTTGGAAATAAATTAATCTTCTAGTGTAGTTTGGCGGTTAGAGAGGTTTTAGTATTTGTAGATTGAGCACCACTGGTAGAGGGTTGAGTGACCTGTGTAACTTTAGATTCATGCTGTGTCGTTTCAGTATTTTGTATATTAGAGCATACCTGATGCACAAGTTTTTTCAGACCAGAAAATTCCGGAGTGTGTTTCAATTTTAAACGATTGCTCAAAGCTGAGGATGAAGCTTGTCACCCCGCGAAAGTATATTTTCGCAAATCGTACATTTCACTTTAGTCGTCAGTTTCTCTAAAATAAGTCCCAAGTAGTAGATCTCCTGTTATTCATTTTTATCTTATAATTATCAATTTCCCTAAGAATAACACAACGAAACACTTTTTCTCACAAAAACAGTCTAAAACATAAGCACGTGCCGGCAATTTGCTCAGTACTAGATGATGCTATAGCATGTCAGGTGTGGCGGGGAGCGAAGGGGCAGGGTCCGGCGCTCAATACGTATTGAACAAGTTTTGACATGAATAATTGGTTAGGTACCGAGGTAATATTCGGTTGAATATTCGTATTCGGTGAAATCCATATTCGGCCCATCTCTAGTTATTACCCAAATAATCTAATACCAAAATTATCTGCATGCAATTTGGTTCATTTACTAAGAGCATCTTATGTTTAACTATGTGAAAATGCAAAACATCAAATACACAGATTGGATGGTCACCAGTGCGATGGTATTGGTTCTGCTATCACTAACTCTTCCAGCCAGCATGGTGACTTTAAAGTAAATATGCCACATAGTGTATTTAAAAAATACTATTAATAATTAAAAAAAATTGTACATACGACTTCAATATAAATAATTAAAAATAACTCAAAAATTATTATTGGTCAGATGTTGATCAAATTTATATGGAACCACCCGCTTTCAAATAAAAAAAGCATCATCGAAATCGGTTCACCCAGAAAAAAGTTATGAGGTAACACACCTAACAAAAACAGTTGAATTGAGTACCATCTCCTCTGTGAAGAAGTCTGTACAAAAGAGTATGAAGTACTTATCTTTTTGTTATAACTTTGTTTTTAGGCAATGGATTTGTATCGTTTGGCTGCTGCTCAACAGCATCCTGGTGCACTGTACAATCTGGGGATTTATTATGGTCAAGGACGGGGTGGACTAGCCCGTGACACAGCTACTGCAAAGCGATTACTGCGTTTGGCGGCTGTCCAGGGTCAGCAAGATGCCATCAAAGCCCTTAAGGGGCTTGAGGACGATGTATCTGAACTTTCCTTTGGTAAAGATGTTGATTCTAGTCCATTACATTTTCCAAACGAAAATATTGTACCAACACAATCAGCACTTTTCATTGAAAATAATAACACACTGCAAGGACAGAATTACAATTTCAATACTTTAGTATACTGAAGTAAATGAATTTGAGAATGGGTATCGATTTTTATTAAATTTGGTTTTTTATTTATATTTGTCGGCAAAAGACATAATTTACACTAATATAGGTGATGATTTTATTCTGTAAGCATTTCAATATGTATTTCTAACATTTTACAAATATGTAACTACACCTTAATACGAGTGCTGGATCAAAATAATAATTTTTATTATATCAACTTTTTACTTTTTGTTTCATTATGCTTAATAAGGAATGAATTATATGGTATAAGTTTTGAACTTAATTAAAATAAGTTGTAACTATTTCGCTGTCCTTCTAGAAAACTTTTTTACAACTTATATAGCACAGTAGGGCCGAGTCAGGGAAAAAAGAAAAAACTGCATTCAAATGATTCTTAATAATATTAAGATTGTTTGGTACCAGTGTTTCCACCCTTAATTTACCTAGTCAAGCATTGCAATTACTGGTATGGTAGAAAAAGTATTTTTAACTTTTGACACTGATGAAACTATCAGTTTCATTATTATTTTTTTGAAACTGGCTTTATTAGAAAAGTACCTTTGTGTTAGTATTTTTTTTAAAAAAATCATTCTTTAAAAAGTGTTATAAATTTAAGTCTATCCCTGCTCTACTAGAAGATCAACATCAATATAATCTAAAAAAAAGTGTACCTATTAATTTTTTATTTTGGCCATATTATACTTCCACCAGTCAATGCGACTGGTCTCGCCTCAGTAGCTCGAATGTCTGGTGAATGATGGCGAACTTCTTAAATCTGAATATTATAGCAATAGTAGTTCGTATGTGCTAAAGATTATAAGTTTTTTCTTGGCTGGCGCGTAAGGGTTAAAACTAGTGATGCAACGAATACTAATACGAATATTCGTATTCGCTGATTAGTAGACATTTACCGAATATTCGTATTGCGGCGAATACTGATCACAAATATTTAAAAACTAATACATATTTTTGTACGCAACTCTTATTACTGGCGGACTTGGATACCGCGCGTCGTCGGTGCGTAAATATTCGCCGAATGGTAGGTTTGATATTCGTATTCGTAAAAGTAGTATTCGTTGCATCACTAGTTAAAACTCTTCTGTTAAATGTAAACAGTATAATGATTGGGACTTTAAGCTGACTTCTACTTGTAAGTGGTTAATTCTCGTAAATAAACAAATTTGTTATATTTTTTATTGTTTTGTTTGGTTTTAGTTTACATAACCATAAATAAAATGACTCATTAAGTTTAAAAAGAAATGTTTCATTCATTTAAAAATCTAAAACTTTTTTTAGAGAATGTTACAATCATTGGCACTATAGCATAGTAAATAAAGTATAATCATTGGCACTATTGGAAGTCTTAAAAGGTATACCCAGATCTTTCTAAGCTCCATCTTATTGTTATGGCTTTTTTTGAACAAATGTTCAAATATTTTACTCCGATCTTCATCTAAAAGCGGTTTCGTTGGTCTACCATGTTTCTATCTTGGGATACATTTTTGATATGCCTTTTTTTATAGGATAGGGTGACAAACGAGCACACAGTCCACCTGATGTTAAGTGGTTGCTGCGGCCCATAGACATCTACATCTATCCTCGTTTGCGAATCAAAATGCAGATGCGTTGTCACTCGTGAGGACTAAGATGGAATGCCTCTTTTCCAGTAAAAAGGGTCTCCGGTTCTCTACACTCACCACACGAAACACAGCAGTGTCAAGCTGCTATTTGACGCTGGTATTCTGTGAGAGCGTGGCCCTACCCATTGAAGTAATATGTACTTACGTACTAGAACAGCTATTTCAAAGAAAAAATGTGCGCTACTCATGTCTTTGCGCATGCGCAGGGGAAAGTAGTGTGGCGCATGCACGCTTGGTTTTTATCATAGATTATGCATCAGCAGAATTATCAGTATGTAATAATAGATTGTATTGTTACATAATTATGCAAATTATATCGAGGACAATTTTTAAAATTTGTCATTTATTTCGCATATAGTATGTGCTAATGCAATATAATATTACATTAGAATTACATTTAAATGATATTTTTATTTGAATATTTTAAAAGGTAACTATCTAAAATATAAAAAACATACTAAATGTATTTGTAACAAAACTTATTGATGTAGGTAACAGATAATTTATAAATATATTTATTTAGATTAGAATAAGAGCCGTTCATAAATGCTGAGCACACGATAGTTAAAAAATGGATGAATTTATTCTATTTTTCCCCGTTTTACATCCATCCGTCCAATGGCTTGGCCGTGGAAACCTAAAATTAAATAAATGAATAATCAGCAAATTTAAATATCAGAAATTCAGCCTAATTATGAATGCATCCATTTGTTTCTACAAAAAAAATTATGCATAATTATTCTCACACAAGTACCTACAGAAACGTCGCATCTGAAAAAAATAATTTCATAATCTATATTTCATGACCCGAGATGGCGTCTTTTGAATAATTTGTTTAATTATTAATCTAATAATACTTTTTATTAAGTATTTTACTCACCGATGAAAAGTTATTCCTTGGTATTTGCTAACATTTCTTTAATAAGTTGTGCATTGTCTAAAACACAGCATGGCATATTTTGTCAAGAATTTCTTTTATATAATAAACACAGCATGTGTCAACTCACTAGCGCCTAGCGGGCGACTGAGTAAAGTGCGGCAATATCACCGCAGTTGAGTGGAACAGTGTAACATAATGCAGTGTCGCCTCTAGTACGTAGTACATAATAGCTCAATGGCCCTACCCCGGTCGAGCCGACCCATTCGTGCTACAACTATATTAATAATATAGCTGCAGCATGGCTCTACCACGTAAAATAAAACCTTTCGTGTTTTCTCGATATTTTGTAGAAACAGACCTTTATTTCGGTTTTTTTCTGTTCCACTATATCGTCGTTCGGCATTCAGTACCGCGAATGTCTAATTGAGTCACTTTACAGGAGAGACAAAAAACTGATTTATTTATAATGTACGCTTTATTATTTGTTGAAGTGTTTTTTAAGTATTAATACTATCAACTTTTGCTGCCAACGCCATAACCGTATAACTCAATTTATTATATTTTATAATAATGCACATTAGCGGTATTTACCGAAGAGTATTGGTCAAATGTTTAACATTTGCGGTTTTTGTCAGTCTATTTGGTCATTTTATAGTGACATTCGCTGTTATACTTACAATAGAAGAAAATAAAAAAACAGTTACTGTGAAATGTACAATTTATTTAGTAAAAAATCAGTCTGAAATCAGTCAGTCTGAACTAGTGACAAAATATATCTAACGTGTTATGAATCCTATTATCACAATTTACTTATATAATAATAACGTAAAAAAAATCAGTCCACAAATTAACGGTCTTCTAAAGTGTTATTTTAACAATCAAATTAAGTTCTCCTCTTCTTCTTCTTCTCCTTCTTCTATAAAAATTAATAAATAAATGCAACCTTTTCAACGATTGGGTAAGTTGTCATAAAAAGCCCATGCTTTCATTCAGACTTCCATAAGTCTCGGGGCAAAAACTGTTTGAAATCTTGTAAATATTGGTATTTTTGTTTTTTTATTGGTATGGGATTTGTATGCAATGGTGGATAAGTTAAAGGTGAAATTAAGGTTCGCGCTCTCTTCGGTAGGTCTTCACATGGGGTGTCTAAATCATGGGTCAATTTAAATTTTATTCTCCCAGCAGGATCATTTAGTAAAGCCTTGATATCCGTCACTACTGCGTCTTGTCTTTGAGATGGTCTTATCAAGTCATATCTCAAGACTTCTTTAATAGAAAAAATCTTTAAAAAATTCAAAAGTGACCATCTTTTGCTCGTATGGAAATGGCTTGCTTCTTGCTGCACTAGCCACACTAGCATATTGACTTGACAAATATATTTCTATGTTTTTTAATCTGCGTTCAATGCAGCTATGGACAGAATTACACTCCATCTGTGTGGCCTTTAACAAGTTATTTTTGGTAGATCACGACGTTCTTTTAAATCGCCAACTCAAGTAAGGCATTTGAGCTTACTGCATTACACATTACATAAGATTTTGGTAAGTGCACCCATCTGAATAATATATATAAATGGTTTATATTTCGTACGATTGGTTCAAGATATTAACAATAGAGTCCTCCTTCTTGCTATTCTGTATTTTTATAATCAGAGAGGCATTTGTCTCTGGTCTCCTGAGTAGGTTTGTTATGTGTATCTATCTAATATCTTAGTGCCCACTCTTCTCTCACACATTCAAAAACAAAATTCTACAAACACGAACTCGACAGTGCCTAACCAATAAATTATAGATTAGTTGAACCTTTCCTTGAATTATTATCATCATGATTGTTTCTTCTACTAGCAGGTAACTTTACATCTATCATGGATTTTACATAAATCTTCTTTTTACTCCAAGTCACATTCAAAAATTGTTTGAAAATCTCTTTTTTATCATCCTTTGAAATTTCTTTGCATAATAAACCTCCATTCAAACACACATTAGAAGGACAGCGCGTTTTCATTACTCTTTCTTCTCTTGCAACGTCTTGAAACCATTTATTTTCGTCCTTTCTAAATCCAGTATATTTTTTCCTTCCATCCGTTTTTTTTTTTCTTTTCAATAGTACGTTTTGGTTATGATCTCTCATTAATCTGGTTGGTATTATTATTACTACCATCCTGCCGTGGATTTAGGCAATCCTTAAAATCGGATAGTAAGGCAACTGGAACGCAATTGGTATAACTGATTTCTACATTTTCAGATAGTGAATCGGAAAGGTCTGTTGTACAATGATCATATTATTAGGTTCTCTACTTTCAAGGTATGATTTTAGAAAAATTGAAGAACCTTGAATCTGGTAAATTTTCTTTTTCAGAATATGATGCAAAATAAAAATCAGGTACATTATTATTAACTTCATTGACCACGGGTTCCATTTTTTGACAGGTTTTTTTTTAGCAACAGGTGATACATGCTTCAACAAAGATGATTAATTATGGTTTCGGGAATTTTTAGCACGAGCCCTATCTAACAAGGGCTTGCTAAACCCCATTTCCTTCAATAATTCTTCGTCTGAAGAAGATCCCTTTGTGTCTGCCATGATTCTACAACAAATAATGCCTTTTAATTACATACTTAAATAATAATGGGACGATGAAATAGGTATGGAAAAAACTCGTTTAATACTTACTTATTTACCATCATGTTATTCTCTAGTGAGCGGTAACACTTGACTTTTGCATTTATAAAATTTGTAGGAAATTTATGATTAACAACCTTTCAAACAACAGCCTTCAATTTATCAAAATTTAAATAAAATTCATGCTCAAAATAAATACTCTCATTCTAAATATACTTATGTGGAAACCGCGAACGTAACAGTTACGGATAGAAAACGATCAAATCAAATCCGCAATTGTGACATCAAATATTGAAGTAAAGTTTATGGAATTATAATTGCAATAAGGTTGAAAAACTTTGCTTCATGATAATCTACATACTTTAGATATTTCTTATATATATCTTCATGATAATCTACATATTTAGATATTTTTATATTGATTCTGGTTAATATATTTTCAATCAAAAAATATTTAATTAGCATTTTAAAACTTACCTTCAAACGTGGCACGCAACTTACTCCTTCATTTACTATGGCGGCACTGGCGAATTCGCGGTAATGCGTAAGCGAGAGGGAGGTAGTTATATTCGCGGTAATACTTTCATCGTATTTTCTCTATTTTGGAAGGGTTTTTGGTCATATTTTAAATACAAAATCGCGTATTTGATTCAATACTATCGAAAAAACAAAAAATAAAAATTTGCAATATTTTCACATTCGCGGTACTGAATGCCGAGCGACGATATGTTGGTAATCTATTTTCTTTATAAATTCTTCGGTTTTAGTAAAATATCCTCTGGATATTTTGTAGATAAAGGCTGCAGTCTCTGTTCATCCTGTATTGTAGTTGGATGGTTACCTATGGTCACTAAAATTTTCTGCTTCACTAATTCTTTCAACTTTTTCTGAATTTGTGGTATTGATTGGTTAGATTAAACATTTAGAGAGTAATGTAATGTCAGAGTTTTTGGCTTTGTTAGTTGTTTTGTCAGTTTGTATCTATATTTGGCTGACTAATTCAATTCTGTTTTTTCCATTTGTGCCCCATTTATTCATTGTTTTTCTAGCTCCACAGCTTCCGAATCTTCACTCGTTACCACCTAAAATGGCTTGCTGTGGTTTCGAGAGCATCAGACACTGTGTAATCCAATTTGTCTGGACTAAATGGGCAGAAGTTGACGACACGCCTATTGTGCCATCAGCCATGTGTAAATGTAATGTTCTTTTTTATGCTTTTTTCACTTGTTTAGACCTAATTAAGTTTAGTTGACATCAAACATCAGTTACACATGGAAGGATACATGTTTTTAGTAGGTAACTACGTGTTTTCTTTGAAATTGAGAGTAAAGGATGACTCACACTAGACCGTGTCGTGTCCGAGCGGAGTGTCGGGCCGTAGCACGGTCAACTAATATTACATATATTTTGTATGAACACACTCACGCTATACCGAGTGACGGCCGAGCAACGGACAACGCTCGGTAGTAACTCGGCTCGGCTCGGGCATTTCCTTGTAGTAGAAGATTTATCAGATTCTTCATCGTCCAGAGTGATCGCAATAGCCGCTAATTCCAGATCGTCAAAATTCAACATGATTGTAGTCTAGTTACAACAGTATCTTTGCTCGGACGAGTATACTGCATCACGGCGCAACGATATTTGCTCGGTCGAGGCCCGTCTTTGCAATTACATACACGGGACCGGCTTGGTGACCGTGCTACGGCCGACACTCGGCTTGGACCCGACTCTCGGTCTAGCGTGAGTCATCCTTTAGTGACCTTTTTTAAGCAGAGATTACAAACATTTAGTACTATTTTTTGTTTTATAAAAAATCATTTATATAAGTAGGTACAGCTAAATCACCCTGGAAACCTTGGTTTTTATAAAATTAAATTTTCACCTAATAATAACATTTGTAAATATGAAACAATCAAGATCCTCAATTTGGAAAAAAAATAAGGTTCATGATTCATTGATATTTACAAATGTTAAATATTATTTAATGTTATACAAATGTAAAAGTAAAGTCGATCTGAAAACGTCTAATTAGTAAGAATAGCAAAACAAGTGTTTTCAAAAGGAAACAAACACCGGCGCTATACGGCGACAGATTGACAAAAGACTGTTTATTAGCGAACTTTTTTTATGCATGAACGGTTTCGAACTGTTTCAAGCAAAAATAAACCTTATACCATATCACAAGAGCACATGGTACTTCGTAGGTCTATTAGGCCATATGATGATAATAAGACGGCAGTCTAACCATGTTAAGCAAAATTAAACAATAAGACAAACGCATTGTTTTTTTTTTTAACAGGAGAGTTGTTTTCCAGAAATTTATTTACAACTTGAGTTTGTGAGCGATGGCAATGAGTGCTATTATTTGTTACTTATTAGACTATTTTTCCACAACATGATTGAAAACTCACAAAGTAAAAAGAGTACCATGTACAAGTTAAAAAAAAGGTTGTCAACCCCTAAAAATTTCAAATTTTCAAAATATCCAGTAAACGAAGCCGCAGGCATGAACTACTTGCAAAATAATGAATATTTTGTTCTGGAACCATTTTCTAAAAACGCAATTTGAGCGAGTTATAACGATTTTTAAAAAGACACTACTCGTGTGTCATACGCCACACACAAAAGTAATCGATGGCACGCCTGGCGTGCCATTCGCACTGAACCGGTTAAAGTAATCATTGGCACAATTATAACAAGCCGATGCTTCCTTTTCACAACGATAAAATAACGTTTAATATGTTTTAATGACGTAAATTGATAAAAATGATAGAAACTTGCATAATAAAATTACCTAAAAAACACTTTTGTCTCAAAATCTAGCCACAAAACCTTAACTTTTTGTTAAATTTCAAAGGATTTGTCCAAACACATTTTTAAAACAGGCCTTTATAGGAAAATATTAGGCGGTTTAAATGTAAATGTGTTGTTAATATAAGAAATTATATATCCTAGGAATATCTGTGTTGCTGTGTTATATAAAAAAAAAGAAAACATTCCTAATATTCAGATTAAAATAGCAAATTACCAACATGAGTACTGTTTATTAGTCCATTTTTAATGACAAAAATGTTGGAATTCAAACATTAAAATAAAATATAAAACATTTGTTGGTGTATCATTTTAAAATTAAACATTTTTCTCAAATTATTTATTTTTATTCTTTACTAATATGATATACACAGTGTAATATATTACAAGAAATGTCACCTTAATAGTTGTACACACACTATGTTAGAAATTTGATACATAATAAAATATAAGAATGTATTTCTCACACTTTCATACCTCTTACCACAGTAAAATGTACAAACTAGTTATGTATGCTTCGCTTATCTTGCTGCTGCTGTTACATTTAAGAAAAACAAATTTATTTTTGATTATGCTAGTTGCACATTTGAAATTTATACACTAGGAAATGTTCAAAAACTTGCACCTTACATTAATAATATTCATTAAAAGATATAAAATTCTTCCAATTATGAAATCTTGCGAAAACAAAATACATTAAAATAAAATGGAATATTCAATCTACTAATTAGGTTTTAGCTCATTGCATTTTGGTTACTGCTATGATATGACCTGAAACAAAATTATTTTACTTGATAAAATGATATTAATTGTAAATAAACCACAAAATACAATTAAGATTTTAACAGTGGTAGAGCCACGCGGCAGCGTTTGCTGTCGCACGGATGGGCCGGCTCGAACCGGGGTGGTACCACGACCTCACAGAAAACCAGCGTGAAGTAAGGGTTTACCTCTGCGTTTCGCTTGGTGAGTGCAGGTGGCCGGAGGCCCTTTTTACTGGAAATGAGGCATTCCATCTTAGTCCTCACGGGTGACAACGCATCTACATTTTGATTTGTAATAGAGGATAGATGTAGATGTCTATGGGCCGCAGCAACCACTTACCATCAGGTGGACTGTGTGCTCGTTTGTCAACCTTATTCTATAAAAAAAAAAGATAAGATATCCCCTAATTTTAATAAGTCTGTGACAGCTGCGATAAAAGAGGACTGAAAATTGTCTTGGCTTCGATCCCTAGTCACTGCGGGATTCAGGGTAATAAAATTGCAAATAATTTAGCTAAAGAAGCCACAAAATCCGGCTCCATGTTTCTATACATATACCTTCTGCCAAAGGCAGGCTCTAACCTTCTGTCTTCATAGCAAAGTAATTGGTATAAGTCTAAACTATTAAAATGTAATCACTATTATTCCAGTCATCAATATCCTATCAAAACCCTGTTTTTTTAAATACAGTCACTTTAGTAAAGCAATTATCTCTACTGTTTGTTGCCTACGCTTTGGTCATGCTTGTACTCTAGTAGGCTTGGCTCAACTTCGGTTTAGTGATAGCTCAATCTGTGAATGTGGGCTAGACGAAGGATCTGTAATCATCTGTTCTTTGAGTATCCTAATCTTTCTCACTCTCTATGATATCCTGCCTAATTACTTCCCGTGTCATGTAAATTTCCAATATTTGCTGTCCCTAGTGTAATACTCCTTTTCTAAATATTTTGTGTGATTTTTAATCATACTAATAATATTAAACTATATCTAAAAATGTGACGTCTTTCGTTGTAGATTATAAATCCACTCTAAAAATTGAGAACTCCTTGTCACTCACATGACTGACATGATTGATCTATCAAGGGAAGCCATAGTTTAAAAGAAGAATACAGTTATTTAAGTTTTGGGAACAAAATGTTTTAAATACAAAAAACTAACAAGTTGATAAGAACAATAATTGTCAAATTTAAGTAACTTTTTATTCAGCAGCCCAGCAGTGGACTTTAATGTGCATATAAAAAATGGTTTGAATGGTTTAGGATAGTAAAGACAAGATGTCGATGGTTTCAATATCTAATAAACTTTTCGTTGATACTAATTTGTAAAATAACTGTTTAATTATTTCCCATATTCAAACATTACTTTCATAAGTATAAGACCATAACTATAAATTTGTCTGCAGTGTGGCATTTTTTTTTATTTATTTGTGATAGAATCATATCATCATCATCATCAATCTCTTCACAAGTCTATTGTTGAACATAAGCCTTATTGCCACTTCAGCTTACCGAAAGTTTGTGGGCGCAAGATGGAATTATAAGTAGATTATAAATATAAAAAAGACACTATATAAAGTTTACGGCAGTAACAGGATTTTATCATAGAGTAACACGGGCCACGCGGTTTGCAAAAAATAACAGACAGGTCTGTATCGGGAAAAAACGCTATGGCTATTCCACTCCGGTCCACCGGTGGCCCGTGTTGCCCTGTGGTTTTTATACCCAATATTCTATTGCTTGGTATAGCTGTGGATAAAAAAATGAATAAGTGTAAATAGTGTGGGCATTGTGAGGGGCTGGGGTGGTGGGGTGTGCTTGTGTGGATGTTGTGTTGAGCGAGGACTCACTGCGCTGCTAGTACTTGCGCGCGAAGTCGCGGGCGGCGGGCGTGTAGCGGTCGGGGTAGGGCGCGCCGGGCGGCGGCGGCTGGTAGGCGGGCGCGTGCGCGTGCGCGTGTCCGTGCGCGTAGCGCGCCTCGTAGCTGCCGCCGTAGCGCGCCTCGCCCGCCCACGCCTCCAGCGAGCTGCCGCCGCTACCTAAAGTTATTCACCATACAATCATCTACTCGTATTACCCACTAGCCCACTACATGCAACCCGGCACGTTGCTGACGCACAACTAATTATTTTGGAAATATTATTTAAAATTTGGTAGTTATATTGTTATGATAATGATGATGATATATAACTATCAAATAAATTTGTCAGTACGATACGAGCACCACCTACTGTAATTAAATAGAAATGTCTAAAGTTCGCGCAAATGTAAGCAATAAGTGGACACAAGTTCTACCGCATATCTAATGAACTGTATGGCAGCGCATAAAATACGAACAAACAAGCATTATTTTTTATATATTAAAAATTATTAATGAGGTGAAATATTTACAGATTTCATAGCGGGGAAGTTAATTTGTAAATGTAGACATTAATGTTATTTATGAAATATATATTTTATATTAATTAGATTATAAATCGATAAATTAAAGTACGGATAATCCTAAAAGTAAAAAAAAATAAAAATTTAAAGAATAAAGCACTAAGACATTTTGTTTATACACAATAACTGAAAAACCTAAAGTTAAATTGTAACTTTTCAATAATAATGACACTATATGACCATCTGCGTAACAAATAAGTTCACCTTAAACTTAAACCCAACTAGCGGACGTCCGATGAGCGTAAGATTATTAGCCTAGGTGAAAGTCAAACTTTATGTATGTATAATATTATAGTTCGGCCGTTCAGAGAATACGTTCCTGACACGTCGCGATTGAACTGACGACGTAACTTTGTAATGGCGTTGCAGTTACAATAAAAATATTTTTGCTGATTGTTTACCGTTTTAACAATTGATGAGCATTAAAACAACATTATTATATCAATAATCAATGAATGTTATAATTTTGTGCCAAACTGAGTTCAAATAACTTGGTAAACAATATTTTTCTAAATCTATACTGCGCTATTACAAGGTTATGTCAGCGCTTTATATTTGTAGTGCTGTGCTAACAATATCAGGCAATAACAGTATCGTAATCTGTTCTTATACAGTTATAAGCCACAATACTTCCCTGCCATTCAGCACGAAAAAGATGATGACCCTATTAAAAGAAGCCTGCGGGGAAGTCACAAGAGATGACTGGGCAAAGGTTGTTGAGAAGACTAAAAACCTGATAGAGGAACATTTTGACCGAGATATCAGGATTGATTCTGTTATTGATAATAATATAATTATACATGTAGGCGAAGATGATGATGAAGACACCACCTCCTCAAGCGAATCGGAGTCTGATTAATATTTTGTACGCACATTCAATTCAATGTACTTTATTGCATAGAAATACAGATTGTAACTTTGTAACAAAGAATAAATAAAACAATTTTATTATATTAATATTACCTTTTTTTGGTTTCCACTTAAATTACTAAAATATAAATTTTAAATGATTCCGCCAATTTAAAACGAAAATAATCTTAAAAATAACGCGGCGGTTCATTTTGGAGGAACGGTAACCTCAGTGTTATGTTGTGCCCATCACTAGTCGTGACTAACTGATAGGTGTCAGGAACGCATTCTCTGAACGGCCGAACTATACTTTACTTATACTACATTAGGCGGGTTTTGACGGGAACTTGAATGCCGGCGAATTGCTACTCCCGAATTGTTTAATTAATAGTATGAAATTAATTTTGATATGCAAGTGGTGTAATTGTGAATTTGTCTGCGCATGTAAACTATTAAAAGAAACGATAAAACAAGTGCCCTGATGGTGATGTTCGATAAAGTCTGCTTAGGCGCCTTGAGATACTATCGTCATCGACTTGTCTGCTGGCTCAAGCTGCCATCAAAATCTCTCAAAAACTTCACAATGTGATGCATCAACTTATTGCGAAAAAGTTTTTGAACAAATTATCATAGATGATTATTTCTCAATATACTTGACACTGACAAAAGTACAACGTTAAAAAAAAACTACAGTATGAGTATGAATGAGTGCTAATTTGACCTAGTTAGTAGCTGCTAGTGCATACTGGTTGTAGAAGAGACAAATTGTCTATAAATTATTTACACACGATACGAAGTATTTCTAGTAAGATTTTATCGAAATGTATTCACCCCTTGGCTAAAATAATCGCTCGCATTGCGCATTTACTTCAAATGTTTTGATGCAGGATGTTCAAAATAAAACTAAAAAAAAGTTGATAAATATTATTAAATTTTATAAATTAATCATGAATCAGGATTATCCTGCACGCATGGTATAAAATTATTATTTTTAATACAAGTGGTTGGCATTCTCTTGCCTATATTGTCTATAGTGGTAGGCGTGGCTCAGATGGAATGCATCTTATGTACTTATACCAGCATTAAAATAGTTTTATATTGCTGGAGAGATGAGATCTGCTTGTTACATTGTGCTAAATGCTTAAATTACATATTCAATATATATAAATTTTTTTTAATTCTACGTACTATTTATATAATTTGTTAGTTCAGTTATCAGCTTCAGATTTGGAATCTTCTGATTATTACTACGTATTCATAAAATTACATACACCATACATTTGTTGCAATTTGATCACAAGATTTAGCCGTTATGTTGATATTTATTTTATCTTTATATATAAAAATTACGTGTCACGTTGTTTGTCCGCGATGGACTCCTAAACTACTGAACTGATTTCAATGAAATTTTGCACACTGTGTGCATTTTGGTCCAACTTGAGAGATAGGATAGTTTTTATCCCGATAAATGACCCTCAAAATTTTTTATTGCTAATTTAAGGATTTTTATAGGACGGTTCGTTGGAAAAGGCAGAACGAAGTCTGCCTGGAGAGCTAGTAATTATATAAAATGTAATATAATCTTATTTATATGACTTATTTGTCAAAATCTTTAGTAAAATTTTAGGAGTTACAGGTGGGTTACAAAACACCTTTTTCCTTAGTCATATAAATAATAACATAGATATTTTTTGTAGGTGGTGGGACTTCTTTTCTATCTAGAAGTTTGTCTGTGTAGATTTAACCCCCTTACCTATTTCTACCGCCAAATTTTATTCATTTATTTATTTCTACCTCTGTCTTTACAAGCGTTCCTAATACGACAGTGTAGGCACATAAAACTATCTAATGTAATAACTTTTGTGAATTCACCCAAGGAACAGCAGAATAAATCTACACCCTAAGCTACTTTATTTAGTGTGCAGCACTCGGGTCAGTGGGGCCGCCTTTAGAAGGTTGGTTGGAAATAGCAGTACTTGAGCTACTACTTTGTTCCGACTTGAAGCGTATAGAGACTCAAGATAATTAAAGGCTGTGAGGGATTCCATCTATGCCTTTACTTGTAACTTGAGATAACACATGTATAGCCTTCCTTCTTTGATATTGGCAGCAGGTAGACTGTAACTTCTTTTGTCGCTTGTTTTAAAAAGAAGCTGAACAAGGTCATTACAAACGTTTATTTTTCTCATCTTATTTCTTATATTTTCAGGACTGACAATGCATCTGTAGAGTAGAACTCTTTGCTGAGATTTGGCTGTAATGGCCATTTACATCCTAAGGGGGGTTTTATGCATTCTTACCACTCTAGTAATATAAAATATATTTACCTTTAGCAGGGGGAGCAGTTTCAGGGTAACGATTTGAGGCATTCCAGTTACGGGGTTCTGGTTTTCCTGGAGGGGATGGACGATATGACCGGCTATCCCGCGAATCGTATGATCGGCTGAGTAAAAATAAAAATAATGAGTTGTAAGTTTTTATGTACAGTTAGGTCTGGCAACTTTACCAATGGATGTTAACTTTGCCACCAGGGGTGTACGGGTACAAAAATGTCACTTTCAACCTATATTTTTAAACAATTACAACTATTTAAAAATACAAATGTTCTGCACTGGACATTCTATGTATGTTTGTATCGATATTTCACGTAACAGCCCATTAGACCGATTTTATCAAATGAGTCGTCAATCAATTCATCTTATTAAAAAAGAAGGAAAATAATTGAGAAAGCTATATTATTTTTACTGCGTGGTCGGGCATTAATATTATTACTACTCAGTATTTTTCATTATTTTAACGTAGTGTCATCATCATCATCATTACAGCCCTTCACAAGTCCACTGCTGAACATAGGCCTCCCTCAAAGAATGCCACAAAGCACGGTCCTGAGCCACCTGCATCCATCAACTTCCTGCATGTCTTACCAGGTCGTCACTCCATCTCGTGGGGGGACGCCCTACACTTCGCCTACCGGTACGAGGCTGCCACTCGAGAACCTTTCTTCCCCATCGGTTGTCGGTTCTTCGAGCTATATGGCCGGCCCACTGTCACTTCAGCTTACTAATCCGTTGGGCTATGCCGGTTACTCTGGTTCTACTGCGGATATCCTTATTCCTAAGTTTATCACGCAGAGAAACTCCGAGCATAGCCCTCTCCATAGCTCGCTGAACGACCTTGAGCTTCCTCATACGGCCAGCAGTGAAGGACCATAACGTAGTGTAGTGATATTAAATTAAGTTATTAGTTTAAATTAACAATTTCAACTAGTATATAATAGCAAAACATTAATAATTATTTAAAATCACAATTAAAACATGAATTGTCATTTTTAATGATTATTAATGTTTTACTATTGTGGGAAAACAATATTTAGGGTGATTACAATAATTATGACCTATAATCCTTTTATTACAATTCGTAATAAAATGGTGATGATGACTAATAAAAAAAAACGAATACTTGTTAAAAATAGAATAAGTCATTGATTGTGCTAGTTTTAGGTTTTTAGAGATTTTACATTATACAAGCTTTTTTTTATTCTATACTACAATTGATTTATAACTTATTATTGCACCAATTTAATTTTTAATTTTAAACGAGTGTTTTTGCTTAAGAAATTGTTGTGACAAGATTTAAATAAAACAATTCAGTTGTAATGTGTTGTTAATGTAATCAAGGATTTTTGATAACCCTTACACATATTTTAGAGTTTGTATTAAAAATTGAAAAATGGGAGGACAACTTTGCCACAGGCGTAAACTTTGCTATTTGCAACATAAAGAATCAAATCATAACTCTGGGTGTATTATATTACGAGGTAAACTTACCTTCAACCTTGAAGTCAAACCCCATAATTTTCATTATAAACCCTGATGGAAAAGTTGCCACAAAGTGAGGTTAACTTTGCCATTTTCTATTTTTGAGTATTTTGTCTATTTAATGTTAGTATTTGTTTAAATTATTAATAAATACCAAATCTATGAAGAAGATTTGTATGCGTCACATTTAACATTGACACCCAATCTCACAGTACATTTTTTGTTAGAAAATTGGTTCTTAAACTTTTAAGTTTTTTCAAAAATGGCAAAGTATTCAGGGTTTCACGGTACTGAAACTTTATTATTAATGTAACGCCACAAGCGAAATGCACCGCAGCCTAAATCACGTTATCAAAGTTCCGAAGTACTGCGCTATATATAAAACAGCTCTGTACAAACAACACACGGAGCGTTGGCCGCTCCCCAGGCTGAACACCTTTCCCAGTGGGAGATCTCGCCATTCCCATCCACCGTGTTCAGTTGAACATTAATTATCGGTTGTTCAAGCTATATGGCCTTAGACTAATGGAATATATTTAATTTAAACTTAGCTAGTATTAAAACAATATTTACCTTGGTTCTTTAGGTCGAGTACCAGGTGGCATAGGTTGCCTGGTGTCGTCACTAGCACTGCCATTGCTAGGGTATTTCATACTTCCAGCTAGAAAGTGAAATAGTGCAAGACTAAATTAGTTAAAAATTTAAGACTTAGTTTTTTTTTTTATATTTATATTATACAAATACTTTGTTCGTCATGCTTTGCATAGGCAACACAAAAGCATTTTTTACTAAAAACTTCTTTCATCTGATTTTGGTATATAAATCACATTTCTCATGGATAAATTAAATTAGGTCAAGTATGTGGGTTAATGATGTAACTTACATGATACATGACGAGGATAGTCCCGTTTGTAATCACGTTCCCTGTCCCGCTTGTCAGCGCCGCGGTCGTATCCCGTTGCCATGTCGAAACGCGGTGGCGGGGGGGCTTCAAACTGCTTACCAACAATAGGTTTTATACTAAGTTTCCAATTAATATAAATATTTAAAGTTGCTTGTGTTAAATAAATTTTATATAAGAAAAGTACGCGCTTGAATGTGTTAGACTAGTGATGGTACACCTACTTTACTCGATAAGCACAAACAGGCTATGCATGAGGTATAGTATCAAAATAATTAAAATTGACTTTTTATTTTTATATATTTTCATTATATTATTAGATAAACATTAACATTATCTCAAAATTAAACCAATTTGTATTGACATAAAAAGGTTCACCATCCTTGCATTAGACTTAAGATTTATTATGTTACATTTGAGAGCAGAAATTTTATCATCATCATTACAGCCCATTAGAAGCCTACTGCTGAACATAGGCATTCCCCAGGGAATGCTTACAAAAACTGGTCCAGAGCTACTTGCATTCATTGACTTCCTGTATCTCTTGCCAGGTTGTCACACCATCAAGCAATTAGCAATTTAAACAAGTAATTAATTGTCAGTTCTTGAGTGGTCCACAAAACATTTGTAGCAGATGCCTCCCATTCTAAAAGCGAGTTCTTATCATGTTAAGCCGCGTATCGATTACGCGATCCTGGCGCGCGTGCCATGAATGACCGCGCCGACTAGTACGTTTCGCGGAACGCGTTCCAAATGTTCCAAGTGCATCAACTAAGTGCTGGGCGCGCGTTACGGTCGTTCCAGTGTTTGACCGTTCAACATGGATGTCGGTCGTGTACGAGCAGCTGCAGTTTTCATAATCGCATCTTCTCTGAGCGCTTCATTATGATAAAAACTACTTTTGTTATTTCACAGCAGATCTTTTAAACTATATAATTGTATTAATTTACGGCAACTTTGGTTATCCATAGTTCGGAACCTAACGAACACACGAATAATTAAAACAATCGTTCCAATTGGCGCGCGCGCTAAAACTTAAACTACTTTGATACGCGGTAAAGAACCGACACTAGATAAAGCGGCCTGCTCCACGTTTGAGCGTTCCAACGAACAATTTGGTGCGCGTTCCATGGCGGTATCCATTTCGCTTATGTTCGAGCTCTTGGAGCGCATAATCGATACGCGGCTTTAGTGTATTTTAAATCATATTGGAAGATACTGCCATCTGCCACAAGCCACTGTTTTTTTATGTTTCCTTTATTTGACATATTCATAGAACACTAAAGGGATTATTTATAGTAGATGATTACTACACACTAATTTCTTCAATTAACTTGACAAAGTTTTCTTCTTAATTAAAGGCTGAAGAGCTCTGCCATAATAACAATGCTTGGACAAACTGGAAATTGAACATACATAATGATGTTCTTGTCTGGCATACAATGAGATGCCAGACAAGAACATCATTATGCCACAAACAGTTGGAAGCTACAAGATAATCCTATATTTTCCCTTAACCGATACTTGCGCCAAACATGAAGCGAAATTGATACTCTTACGGCACCTCTACATGCATGTCTTTTGAAAGCATTCAAATGTTAAGATTAATTATTATTGCTTTAATCTTAATAAATACAGCGAAATCACTAAATATTAAATCGATTCATTTAATAATTCCTTCGATAATTTTATTAAAATAGTAGACAGTTAATAGTAAAAAGAAGCCACACTGTATATTATAATTAAATATTATAATTATATTACATGATAATCTATATAAGCTCAATAACCAATTTATAATTCATAAATGTTTAAATATTTTATATAATTACGCGATATCTATACTTATTGACTATTATGAATTATAAAACATATTTGTAATAATCTAATATGGTATTTCAATTAAGCTTAGTTTCAAACTTTTTTCAAATCAGTGGTGAAAGTATAAATGACTTTCATATGCATTCTTTTAATCTATATTCTTTAGAAATCATTATATTCTTTCAGTTTATAATTACTTCTTATATAAGAGAAGGAAGCCAATATATTGACTAAATAAATACTTTTATTTAATTCAATAATTGTATACATATTTGCACATAATGAAAATAATGCATATTTCACTTTAAATATTTATTGTAATTGTACATAGACATAAATAAACATTTGTTAGTTATTGTTGGCAATGTCAAGCTTTAAGAATCAGTCATCTACAGCCAAAATTTAAAAATAATAATTAAATATTCATACCAAATGGTGACTTATAAAAATAGATGTAAAGTATACTTGCCAATCGTAACTGTACTTTAGAGTTAAATGGTAATTTGATTTTCCAAACTTGCTTACATGCTTAGGTTTATTGGAGCGTACGATGTTGGTCTGCGCGAAAAAATGTACAGTCAGCTTATATTTACATTAAATAAATATTAGTACACATTAATTTATAAAGTGACAATCATTGATCTGATTAATTGATTTTGTTTGAAGATGTCAAAATAAGAAAGATATGTGTCCCTATATCATACATGCGCTTCTATTTTATATAAAAAAAGTTATAAGCAAAGTCTATCATATACAGTCTACCTGATGGTAAGTGACTCCTGCAGCCTATGTACACCTGCAATAAACTTTACACAAAAAAGGTACATACAGGTGCACTGTCACCTCTGACGACCAAAATGGAATGCCCGATAGAGTAGCAAATATTCATTGAACTGCTGCTTTTTATAGTAAATAAAATATAATTTTAGGCTCCAATACAGCCATTTTATTTCCGAAATGAGTAAGGCAATCGCATTCCATACTAAAGAGCAAGTGGTGGAAACGGAAAAATAATCATCAATCAGCACCAGTTTGGGTGAACCAATTAATGTAATTTATCTTATATCTTTAATAAATTATCTTTAATGTGAAGAGTTATTTAAATAAAATGTTTTTTCTTTTTTGCAAACGATTGACCATATCAATACAAAGTAGTCTAACAACAAAGGTTACCTCAACTTTTTTTTATTTCTTGTCACTTTATAATAAATGGTATGTAAATAATGTCATGAACCAAGTGATTATTGAAGAAAGTATTTATGCTACTTGCTAAATTATCCACTGTTAAGACATTTTTATTGCTACATTTACATTTGTATGTTGATCACCAGGTTCATAACATTTTATAGTAATTGGTGATACTAACCATAGGCGGTGGGGGTGGTCGCTTGTGCCTCTGATCCCGATCATAGCCAGGCTCCGGTGGCGGGCTTGACGCCGGTTTTCGATACGCTGCGCTACTTTCGTATCCACGTTTGCGACGCTCTTCCTCTAAACTATAATCAAAATAAGACGTTGAAGACACCCTAGACGTTTTGGTTGTTTTATAACAAAATTTTTAAAGAACCTATGAACACTAGATGTTTTTTATAGAATAAGGGTGATAAACGAGAACATAGTCCATATGTTGGTAAAAGGATGCTGTGGCTCATAGACATTTACATCTATCCTTGATAAAGAATCCAAATCCAGATGCATTGTTAGCCTTGAGGACCAAGAGGTTTCCAGTAAAAAAGGGCGCCAATTCTCTACACATCAGCATGCCTTTGTAGTAACAGAGTGGTCATTCACTGGTCAAGGCGACCCCATTTGTGGATAAATCATAATACAGCTGCAGCATGGCTTCTCTACCATCTAAATGGCAATAAAGAACCACATCTTTGTTTCATAGGTCATCACCATTGGTAGCATTTTTTTTATAGAATAAGGGTGACAAACGAGCACATAGTCAACCTGATGGTAAGTTGTTGCTGTGGCCTATAGACATCTACATCTATCTTCGTTTGCGAATTAAAATGTAGATACGTTGTCAGCCGTGCGGACGAAGATAGAATACCTCTTTTCCAGTAAAAAGGGTTTCTGGTTCTCTACACTCACCATACGAAACACAGCAGCATTAAGCTGCTATTTTAGGCTGGTATTCTTTGAGAGCGTCGTCCTTCCCCGGTCGAGCCGACCCATGCGTGCTATAACTATACTATTAATATAGCTGCAGCATGGCTCTACCACGTAAAACGCATGCATACTTTTAAAGCTTACATATGTATATTTGTTTAAATATAGCAATCTCTATTTGTTTACACTAAGCTTGGTATTCAATAGCGCCAGTAACATAATTTGTGAAAGTAAATTGTGACTAATAAATAACAAACCGTAATTGGGCTCTCTTTAACTCCAGTCTTTCCAATTCTAACTTCTCACGTTCCAACCTATGTCTTTCCCGCTCCAACCGAAGAAGTTCATTCTTCTCCCGCTCAATCTTCTCTCTGAAAATAAGATTTCTTTATTTATAAAAACAATAGACAAATTTGTTAAATATATATTATTTGAAAATACAGTCGACTCTCGTTAATTCAAACCTGCGATAATTCGAACCTCTATAATTCAAAGTTGCAGAGAGAAAGCGACAGAAACATTGTAAGTACATTTTGAGACAAGTTCAAACTTGTATCATAGTACGATGTACGAGCCTTTGTTTTTGTTATGTTTAGTTTGACACACACACTTCTACACGAATTGGTTTGTTTAGTTACGTTTCAGTTACTGTTATTCTTTCGTTGGTTGTATACAGATTAAAAGTTTGTGTTAGTTATGAGTCCTAAAAAGTATAAATGCTTGACGATTGTTGAAAAGAAGAAGTTAATCGAAAAAGTAGAGGGAGGTGAGAAGAAAAGTGATGTTGCAAAATAATTTAAGATTCCTCTGAGTACTCTGTCAACCATAATAAAGCACAAGGAGAAAATTTATGCTGCTCAAACTGCTGGAGTACGGAAACTACTAAAGGTGAATTTCCTCGTCTGGAAGAAAGCCTGGTCATTTGGCTAAGACAATGTAGAGGACAAAAAGTGTCTATTAGCGGAAACTTGTTAAAGGAAAAAGCGAAAGATTTCGCGGCTACTCTAAGCATCAAAAACTTTGCGGCAAGTGAAGGGTAGCTTATAAATTTCAAAAAGAGAAATGGAGTTGTGTTTAAAAAACTTTGTGGGTAAAGTGGAAGTGTTAATGATGCAGATTACTTAGATTGGCACGGTAAATTGAAGATTTTGATTGAAAACTATGATGCCCGAAACATTTTTAATACTGATGAAACAAAATCCCAGAACATATTCAAAGTTTGTCAATAAACAAGTTTAAAAGTTTTATTAAAGAAAAACTGTACAAAAAGGGTTATTATAATATCAAGGAATACATAAATGAAAATAACCCCTGGGAATAGGGTGATCGCCACCATGCTGGTTCTATGAAAAATCTTTTAAAAATTGTATAAACAAAATTATTGTTAAGTGAATTTATGTTTAAAAAAAAAAGTCCCGCTGGGTTTCTTGCTGGTTCTTCCCAGGACTGAGGTATTTTCCGAACCAGTGGTAAATAAAAAATGACTTTCAATAAGTATTATGTAATAATCAATATTGAATAAAAAATTATTCTATTCTATTCTATTCTAGTGAAATCGTTTCCTACTGATTATCGTGCTAACAAAAAAGCTTGGATGACGACAGAACTTTTTAACAGTTATAGTTCGGCCCCGTTCAGAGAATGCGTTCCTGACACCTATCAGTTAGTCACGACTAGATATGAGAGCCGCGCCGGCGCGCCGCCGTCGCCGTGAGTTCATGTCGGCGCGTCGCCGCCGCGTGAAACATGCGGCGCGCCGTCGCGACGAGTCGTAACTTCCTTTCTCGCTCACATGCGCGGCCCGGCCGCATTAGTTTGCCTTGTCGCCTCGCCACGCTTGTCGCTCACTCAGTTGAGTCGAATATTTCACCGAGTGAACGTGTATTATTGTGTGGTGTTAACAATGGACCTCACAGAATACCGGGGTGAAGTGGAAGTAATGCTTCTGCATTACATCTGGCAAAATTCCGCTCAAGACAATAACAGCTAGGGGCAAGCTGAGCAACAAGGCCAAGGCGACCCCAGCCACGCTATCCGTGAATTTCTGCAACATCAGGGGACTTCACTCGAACCTAAATGCTGTCCACTACCATCTCGAGATGGCGAAACCGGCCTTGCTCTTACTGACCGAAACACAGGCATCCTCTCCAGCTAATACTTCGTATCTCTCCTATCCGGGGTACAAATTGGAACACCCCTTTGTGCCTCAGGCTGTAGTTTGCGTATACATCAGAGAGGACATCTTTTCTTGACGCCTCGGCAGCCTTGAAGGTTCGGACCTGTCCAGCCTTTGGCTACGCGTAGAGAGCGACGACCATCACGCGTCTACGATTGTCTCTATAGGTCCCATAGCGGTAATGCCGAAACAGACCGACTCGTCGACCACGTCCAAATGGCTATAGATTCCTTGCTACAGCAGATCCCATCCGTAAAGATCGTGATCTTCGGTGATTGTAACGCCCACCACGCCAAATGGCTCGGTTAACGCTTAACCGATCATGCTTGAAGATCTGTTCATGTTTTTGCCTTGGCATATGGTCTGACACAACTGGATAATTCGCTTACGCGGATTCCAGATGCGGATGATTATGCGCCTTCCCTGTTGGAACTTCTGCTGATCTCTCATCCGGTTAGATATCAGGTCTCCGCCGACGCCCCTCTTGGCTCCTTGGACCAGTGTCTAGTCTGGAGTGTGGTGCCATTCACACTAACATCGCGGTTGCATTCTGCAGGCTGTCGCCGTTTTTGGCATTATAGGTCGCCGATTGGTATAGGATGCGGTCCTTCTTTGCAGTTTACCCTTGTGGGCGGGTTTTCTTCTCGCCGGACGATCCCAACGTTGCTGCTAATTCTGTCACTGATGTTGTACAGGCTATGAAATTTTTTTATTCCTTCCTCTGTGGTGCCCATCAGAGGCAGATCCCAGCCATGATTTGGTCGCTCCTGTAAAATAGGATCACGCTATAAGCAGGAGTGCTACCGGGCCTGGGCTGACGATTCAACGTCCCGGGATGTAACGACTAGCGCCCTTAAGAATTATAATTCCGCCTCCAGGGCCTTCAAAAGAGTCATTGCCAAGGTAAAGTCTAGTTCGCTTTCCTTCGAGAACCCGTGCATTCTGGTCTCTCGCCAAGGCTGTCCTAGGAAACTTCTGTCAGCCATCTCTTCCATCTCTGCACAGGGAGGACGACTTACTAGCCCATGCCGCAAAGGAGAAAGCCGATCTGCTAGGCTCTTTCTTTGCATCCAATTCGACTGACGATGACGAGGGGAGCACACCGCCGACCATCCCGTGGCGTCAGTGCTCCATACCGGATGTGAAGTTCACACAGCCCTCAGTTTAAAAAGCTCTCCTCTCTCTGGACATTCACAAGTCGAGTGGGCCTGAAAATCCCTCCAATTGAGCTGATGACGTGTGATCCAGAGTTGGCGCAGGTTTTAACGCATCCTTTCCGGTACTCTTATTCCCTAGGCGTAGTCTCAAGTTCACGGAAGACGGCTTTCAACCACCCGATCTCTAATAAAGGCGACCGCTCAGACCCGTCTGAGTACAAACCTATCGCCATCACCTCCTTGTTCTCCAAAATAATGGAATCCATTATAAACTGCCAGCTCATGAAGTACCTTGAGGACCACCAGCTGATTAGTGACCGCCAATACGGTTTTCGTTGGGATCGATCAATTGGTGATCTTGTGCTTATAGACTTATAGATGGGCGGAGGTAGTAGAGTCCAAGGGAGAGGCATTGGCCGTTAGTTTGGGTATTGCGAAGGCCTTCGATCGGGTTTGGTACAAAGCGCTTCTTTCGAAGCTCCCTTCTTATGGGCTTCCCGAGAAATTGTACAATTGGATCACCAGCTTTCTTGCAGATCGGAGCATTTCCTCAGTTTCAAAGCACTCCCCTTGTTGCCTCAGCCAGCATCGGAATCCTCGGCGTCGACATATCGAGTGATATGCAATTTCGTGTTCACTTGGAAGAGAAGGCCAAATTGGAGTCTAAAAACCTTGGCGCGTTCAGCAGAGCGGGACAGTATTTCATGCCGGCACTCCACCTGCAGCTTTACAAGGCGCAGGTTCGGCCTCACATGGTATACTGTTCCCATCTATGGGCTGGGGCTCCCCAGGACTTTATTAAAAAATATAAAGCTGTGTTTGGTAATAACAAAATGGTTTTCTTTAAGTTTTTTAAATAATTTCTTTCCTTTTAAAAAAATATCTAAGGACCACTCCGCGCCGCCGTGACGCCGCCGCCGTCGAGGAAATTTTGAGGCCACGCCGCCGCCGTGGAATTGGCCTTCGGCGCTCATATCTAGTCACGACTAGTGATGGGCACAACATAACACTTGAGCTCGTTACCGTTCCTCCAAAATAAACCGCTGCGTTATTTTTAAGATTATTTTCGTTTTAAATTGACGGAATCATTTAAAATTTATATTTTAGTAATTTAAGTGGAAACCAAAAAAAGGTAATATTAATATAATAAAATTGTTTTATTTATTCTTTGTTACAAAGTTACAATCTGTATTTCTATGCAATAAAGTACATTGAATTGAATGTGCGTACAGAATATTAATCAGACTCCGATTCGCTTGATGAGGTGGTGTCTTCATCATCATCTTCGCCGACATGTATAATTATATTATTATCAATAACAGAATCAATCCTGATATCTCGGTCAAAATGTTCCACAATCAGGTTTTTAGCCTTCTCAACAACCTTTGCCCAGTCATCTCTTGTGACTTCCCCGCAGGCTTCTTTTAATAGGGTCATCATATTTTCGTGCTGAATGGCGAGGAAATATTGTGGCGGGCGGCGTAATCTTTTATTTGAGCCCAGATTAGCTCAATCGCGTTATATTGGCAATGATACAGTGGAATTCTTAGAACGCGATGACCGTACTCCAGAGCCAGTTCATCGATTTCGTATCGCACATTGGCCGCTTTATTTTCTTTAACTAATTTAATTAGCTCTGGTTTTAGCATCTGCATATTTGCGTCAATGCCTTTTGCTTGTAACCAAGCGACCATTTCTTCTTTTTTATTAGCTTGGGTAGGTGGTTTCTGTATTTGAACCGAGTGATAGGAGGCATTATCCATGAATATTACAGAAGGCTCTGGTAGGCTGGGCAAAAGCACGTTCTGGAACCACTCTTTAAATGTAGTGGCTTTCATTTCCTCGTGGTAGTCATTTGTGGTTTTTGACTGAAATGCCAGTAACGCGTTCTCCACAACGACGTATTTTGCAGAACCTGCGTGGCATATTATCAGACGGGCCCCCTTACCCATTGCTACTTTCGACGTCGACGCTTGTGTATCATCCGTCCAAGAACGGGAAACCGTGTGATTGGCGTTTAGCCATGTCTCGTCAATGAACACGACATTATCCCAGTTATCAATATGTTTTGCTTCTCTCAAAAAACTTATCCCTTTTTAAAATTATATCGTATCGTTCTAATAAAATTTTTCTTTTGTGTGTTTTTTTTTATACGAAAAACCAATATGTTTTATGATTTTGGTTAAAACAGTTTTACCCCCGCTAAACAGTCCAGCTTCTCTTAACGATGCCAAAAGCTTCTTCCTGTTGAGATATTCACTTCTGGAATAGATGATGATTTCTGATTGCATTGGCGTCAAAGGTGTCAATATCTGTCACGGGTTAAGTTCTACGTTTCTTCTTCGGAGTACGTAAAATATTATCTTCCGTGCCAGTAGAGCCGAACTTTTCTTTATTAATATTTGTTATCGTTCGTTTGCTAACTCCAAGCGCCTGAGAGACGCGTTCTTGTACTTGTTCGACAGGTAACAGGGGTCCGCCATTTTGCCGCTCCCGCTCAAAGTAATCTTGCAGCTTGATGATTAACTCACGGGCTCCACTTTTCAATGTTTGTCCACGTTTAGGCATTATTATGCACCAAAAGTAAAAAGAACGCAATACAAAACACAATTGAAGTCCGATTTAGCGCCGATGTCAGTTTGAAAAGCAGAAACAGTCCATTAAACGAAAGCCGGGTAATGAAATAAAAACAGATCGAAAACACTTGAAGAACGTGGTCTATGCGCACGAAACGACAACAGACGACTGTTTTAGCGTCACGAAATGGCGGCCCATAACGCCATTTAGGGTTACCATTTTCAACCTAAATATAAAAATGCTACTTTCTTTCGCGCGTTCGGTTTGGTCGTAGTTTTATTTTTATATTTAATAAAAGTTATCTTATAGTCCATTATTTTCAAATTCTTAAAAAAAAAAAATATTATTTTATAAAGTATAACTGTATAAGAACAGATTACGATACTGTTATTGCCTGTTATTGTTAGCACAGCACTACAAATATAAAGCGCTGACATAACCTTGTAATAGCGCAGTATAGATTTAGAAAAATATTGTTTACCAAGTTATTTGACACTCAGTTTGGCACAAAATTATAACATTCATTGATTGATATAATAATGTTGTTTTAATGCTCATCAATTGTTAAAACGGTAAACAACCAGCAAAAATATTTTTATCGTAACTGCAACGCCATTACAAAGTTACGTCGTCAGTTCAATCGCGACGTGTCAGGAACGCATTCTCTGAACGGCCGAACTATAACGGGGACATGAAACGACAAAAGCGGAATATTTTATAACAGTGGTAGAGCCACGCTGCAGCTTTTGCTGTCGCACGGATGGGCCGGCTCGATCTGGGGTGGTACCACGACCTCACAGAAAACCAGCGTGAAGTAGAGGTTTACCTCTGCGTTTCGCTTGGTGAGTGCAGGTGGCCGGAGACCCTTTTTGCTGGAAATGAGGCATTCTATCTTAGTCCTCACGGGTGACAACGCATCTACATTTTGATTTGTAATAGAGGATAGATGTAGATGTCTATGGGCTGCACCAACCACTTACCATCAGGTGGACCGTGTGCTCGTTTGTCACCCTTATCCTATAAAAAATAAAAAATTTTTTTTTACTATTTTTAGATAATTGCACTGTCCACAACAGTCCTACATTGTCCAACGTAGAAGTCTACTTCTTTCCGCCGAATACAACTTCCAAATTGCAACCTTTGGACCAAGGGATCATCCATAATTTTAAGACATTCTATCGCAAAGAAATTGTCAAGCTCGTTTTTGCATCTCTCGACAAGCAGCTAACTGCGAATATCACGGTTCTGACAGCTATTTTACTGATTGACAAGGCATGGAGAGCTGTAATACCCCTAACGATTTTCAACTGCTTCAAAAAATGCGGTTTCATAAAAGAAGATCAGGAAAATCTTCCAAGAATTATGGATGATGAAGAACCAGCAATAAAAATCACAAGTTGACATCAGCGGTGTTTTTCTGACTTTGTTCAAGTAGATGAAGATGTCGCTGTTTTAGGTTCACTAACCGATGCCGAAATTGTATCTGCGACAGATACTACTGAAAAAGCAACGATGAAGATGAGGACGATACATCAGAACCTTTGGCAGAAGTGTCAGTTAAGGAAGCAAGAGCCTCATTCGATACTTTACAAAGCTTCTGTCTACAAAACGAAAGTGATGAAAAAGCATTTCAGGCACTTTTTCTCTTAAATGAAGTTATTGAGCAGTCTGAGCAGCAACAATGTACTTGGAAGTTGGAAGCAAACTAGTATAACAAAGTTATTTCGAAAGATTAATTAATTCACATTTGAATATGTACACGAATGTACCTCTAAAACTTTTGGAATTGTTAAAGAATAGCAGTTGATAAATAATAATTGATCAACACCTAATAATTCGAAGTTACTCAAAAATTTCGAAACATTTGATATTTCAAACATTCGATAATTCGTAATATTTTAAAGAGTCCCTCGAGTTTCGAGTCGGCTGTATGTTTAATATAATTACAGTTTTAGTTGTTCAAATTTGTTGTTGTTGTTCAAATTTGTCCATAAAAACCCTGTAAGTATACCTACCAGAGGTATTATATAAACACATTACACTTTGATCAAGTTGTTATGCACATTTTAAATAATAATAATGTACTCTAGACCGAATTCCGGTCACGGCAGCTAGTCTCCACGGAAACTAGCCATTAGCGCTGGGCAGGATTATAATGCCAGATTGTATGTGCAAGCACATGTGCACTTTCTATTTTCTCACTCTTCTGACTCTGGGCTGCCGCTGAGAATTTCTTCTTGTCAGAAAAACCTAATAACTGATTTTTGTCTGACCTGGGATCTCATGAACAGCAACCGCGTTTGCGACCACTATACTAAAGCGCAGTCATATATTTTAAATGTATATAATGTAAACGTATCTCTAGTTTAATGGAATAAATTAAACATAATTTTTTTTTCAAGGAATTTTTAATATAAATAAAATTAGTAAAACTTGTTTACTCAAATTATTAAAAATAACTAGCTGAACACACATCACTGAACACATAGTGCTTATAAAAATCGTTGTTTCTTAAAAAATTATATTATATTAATTTATTTTTAGATAAGGACCAATGTCTAAGAAATAAAACTTTGAAATCCTAATTGAAATATATCCAGTAGTTATTCCGTGATGCGCGCACAACTGCAAACCTCTATAATTTTATTTACATAGATGTAAAAAAGTGAAGTAAAAAATCAGGAACAGCAAAACCACAAATTATGTAAGAACATAAATTTAAAAAGAATATTATACCTTTCAGCGCGTAGCTTCTCTCTCTCAAGTGCAAGACGATGTTTCTCTTGTCTCTGTCGTCTTTCCCGATCCCTCAGATTTTCCTCTGCAGCGCGTCTTCGCCGCTCTTCCTCACGAGCCGCCCGCGAACGTTCTCTTGCTCTGGCCACATCGCGCTCTTTCTACAAATTAATAACATTTTTTAAATGTGTATAGGTATATGCCTATATGTATAATAAATGTTTTATGTGGTTGCTTTTTTCGTGTAGGTATCTGTTTTTGTCTTATACATAATATACAAATAACAGATAATGTGTAATTTACATATGATTTCAATAACAGATTTCACTATATAGAGCAGTGATTTTCAACCAGTAGTCACTTAAATATGGCTTAAATAAGGTCCGCGAAAGATTTAAATATTTTACCCACCTAATCGTTTTAAATAACACATTTATAATTTTCTTGTCATGCGGGCAGTGCAACACCACACGTCACGTTAGTAAGTAAGTACCTAATAGCTTTTACAATAATTACACAAGTAATACTGTTAATGAATGCTTCTTTCCAGTTTATTATATGATTATGTTAATTATAATTTATTGTTAAATTAACACAGCTTTTTCTTTCACTTTGTGGTCACTGCTAACTTAAAAAAAATCAAAGTGGTCCCTGTCAAAAAAAGGTTGGGAAACCCTGATATAGTGACGACCTAGTAAGCTATGTAACTAACTTTATACTGACAAACAATAGCGAAAACATTTTTGATTGAATTATTAAGCGTCTACTTATGTCACCATTCTATTGGGTCGGGGAAAAGTTTCTTCGTGTTTTATATACAAATTCAAGACATTTTTTTTTAGAGTAACTACATATAATTATAATATACTATATGTGCCAGTTTCTTCCGTAACTTGCTGCCACCTTGTAGGTAGTGACAATCTCGTTGCTGTAGCAATCTTGGCATTTTTGATTAAAAAAAAAATGCGACAAGTACTTTTGACAGTCCTCTGTTGATGTTAACCTAACACTACCCAAAGGATTCTGAAGAGATAGAAACAGGTGAAAATCTGAGGGTGCAAGATTAGGACTGGTGGCAATTTTTGCTGAGTGGCCAAAGATTTGTGTGGTCTGGCGTTAACATGATGAAAGACCATTCCTTTTCTGTTGATCAATTCCGGTCGTTTTTTCTCAATTTCATGTTAGTCTTATTAGTTGTTGGCAGTAGAGATCCGAATCGATGGTTTTGCCTGGTGGTAAAAATTCATAATAAATGATGCCATTTCAATCCCACCACACACACAGCATCACCTTATTGTGTATTAATCCGGGTTTGGCTAGTCTGTGGAGCTTGAGTACCCTTTGACCATGATCTTTTTTTCATGTTCTTGTCGTAGGTGATCCACTTTTCATCACCAGTGATTAATGTTTTCAAAACTGTTTGGTGGCCAAACCTCAATTCCTCGGCTATGTCGTAACTATTAATATGCCGATCTTGCTCCACTTTTCCAAAAATGGCATCAAAGGACCATGGGCAAAAATGTATGAAGCCTGGGCTCACCCACCAACAGAGATGAGATCACTTTGAACATACTTGTACTGCGATACATATAAAGATATAAACTCATTTATGTGAAGAATCCATGGGGTTATTTTTCTATAAATATTTTTCTCCTACCATAAATAAGCTATAATCCTGCAAAGTAATGCTGTTATGACATTGTAGTTTTTGTTGTTTGACATCTTATACCAGTTTTAACTCCAGGTGCAAAAAATATATAAAAAAAAATAAAACAGCTAAAAATATTTTTATTTTTAACTAATAACAGCTGTTTATCAGTTAAAAATATTTCAATCAATATCAATAATAATGTCTATCAATAATAATTTAGATGACCTGCCGGTGGTTTAAATTGTATGTGCCTAACCCTAGATACCATATTATTGAAACGGTATATGCACATTTTCCTACTGTGCGCCTACCTGTAAGACACGAACAGTAATATTGAGCGATGGCATCTGGACCTATTTCATTTCTGTTGACTAGAATATATACGTAATGTGTACGAATATGTCTTGATTGTATTCTTCCTCTTGATAGCCACACATTTTGGTGTTGGATATTGCATGCTGCTAAATCATGTAATTCATTTTCACGATAGATTTCTATCGTATATAAACCATTGCGTAAATGTTCGCTGCTATATGACTTATCAAGACCCAAGGGATATAGACATATAGTAAGATATAGTAGAGCGTGTAGTAGTATAATATAGTTAGAAGGGACGGGCGTCCGTGCAGACGTCCGAAAGGTGCGACGGATAGTGTTGTAGATCACACGGGCGCAGGCGCATCTATTGTTTACCATTATTTTAAAGTATGAATTTGTTGTTTCAATAACAGTTTTATGACTCTACCAATTGTCTTTTTCTACAAAACCTATTTAGGTGCATATTTTTTTTCTGCAATGGAATTGAAGGTGGTGCCGATAGTAACAATTTAAGTACGAACAAAATCCTTTACAATGGCATATGCCATAACTCTGTTGGACACTGAGCCCAATTTGTCGCATGGTCCTTTATACGTATGACGCCTTCATACGGATAAATTTGATGCCACAGGTGCCAGCTGCATCTTTGAAATCAAAATTCTTGAACTAAAAACGTTTGAACCAATTTTGCTACTCTTACTGACATTGCATTAAGTCCACAAACGTAGCAATTTTTTTTCATGGCTTGAATCGCATTTTACTCTTTTTTTGTAAAAAAACTTCAGAATGTATCGAACATTGAGTTACATTAACTACCTACTAGAGAAGCTATTGCAAACCAAAAATGTGCGCTACTCAAGTTCTCGCGTATGCGCGGGAAATAATAGTCACGCATGCGCAGTTGATTTAAGCGCGCGCGTTCAGTTTTGTCATCATAGATTAGGAGGTATACGTGGGTAGAATTTTTTTTAAATTTATTTATGTACACACAACAAGATACAGAAACAGTCATATAGTGAATTTGTACAAAGGTTTTACTTATTCCATAATTTGCTGAAATATCTTCCAGTAGACCCACAAAGGAAAATATTTAAAAAAGGCAAACTTAGCGCGTACAATACTAAATACTACTTTAAATAATATACAAAAAAAAAAACATACGTAAATTATATTAAATGATACTATAAATAAAAATAATACATTAATTATCAGTATGTCATAATTGATTATTTAGATTGTATGGTTAATTATCTCGTGTACAATTTTTTTAAATTGTAATTTATTTTGCATATGCGCTAATTTAATATAATATTACTTATTATTATGTCACAATTACAGTTCAATAATATTTTTTTAATATTTTGAAACATACATTCATTATCAAAGATCATTATTATTACATTTTTTTTGAAAATAATATTTCGAAAAAAATTTGCAAATATGTTTCTTTAGATTATAATTTAAAATTAAAAATGTTGTACAGTTGACTTCAATATAAGTTATTAAGATAACTCAAAAAGTATTGGTCTGACCTTGATCAAATTCATATGCGACCAACACGAGAAGTACCAGCTTTCAAACAAAAAAAGTCAATCATCGAAGTCAGTTCACCCAGTAAAAACTTATGAGGTAACACACATAAAAAAACATACAGTCGAATTGAGTACCGTCTCCTTTTCGGAAGTCTGCAGAAAATAAAGAGTCATTCGTCGTTCGTTACTCGCGGTGGGTGTCGTGCCTAATGAATTACTTGTAAGTAAACATTACTAAAAGAAAATGAATTGTTATGCGTTTATTCCAGTTCAACAAATAAAATAAAATGTTATTGTATACAAGTACATACACATATCATACATTTACATATTTTACCTACATTCGATTTTGTAATGGAACATCTGCACGTTTAGTCTATGATTGTAAATAGCGTGGAATTTAAATGAAGATATATATTTTTTCTATTGTAATATTACGATATTATTACCTATTTATTTACTTGAACAACAAATAATTTTGATTACTTGACAAATGAATTTTTATTTACGTCTAGGTTTAAACTTTAATTTGAAATCATGTATTATTAGCGCCGCTCTACACTGCACGAATATTGAAGCCACACTAAACTATATCACTAAAGTTCCAATAAAGTTCCGTTACACATAGTGAATGTTCGGAATACGAAATCTAGTCCGTAGTACATAATATATATCGATGGTATCGAATTTCTTCGTCAGATTCGCTCATTTTGGCAGACAGAAAAACAATTGAAAAATGACAGCAAAGTTTTTTACTTTTTATTTTTCAAACAGTACAAGCAAATAGATTTTTATTTAATTTTATACTAACAAAATACGAAGAAACTTATCCCCAATCTATTAGATATCAATAAAATAATTGACTATGTTTTATCAAATCAAGCTAATGGCCTATAGGATCTAGTAGTATATAGATTAGTCTGGAAAAAAGTTATCATATATAGTTGAAAACTAAGTTGTATTTTGATCAATAAGGAATACCTTTAATTCCTAACTCACTCAAGTTGGTTGAGTTTTATGAAGGTTAAGACGACCTGCCTTGCTTCCGACCTACGGCTGCTCATAGTAGACATGAAAATTATCAACTATTTCTCAACTATATTATATTATACTTACCCAAATTTTTGAAAATGAGAGAACTTCTCTAGGCGATCTCCTTCGTTCGCGACTGCGTGTACTGCGCTTTGTACGGTCCTTAAATATAATGAAATGAAAAAATTAATATATAAGCTAGATTATTATATTAAGTTGGCATTCAAATTGTAATATAAATACCTTGTCAGAACGATGAGATTTTTCACGAGTGCGCGAGGTAGATCTAGTACTTTCTGCACCCGACACTTCGCCCTCCTTCTTAATTTTTATTTCCGCGCTTTTTTCTCCCCCTTCTTTACTATCCTTTAAGTATAAAATATAAATTGGTATATACATTTTTATCAGTTATTTTAATAAACCCAAATATACCTTCAATTTTATTCTATTTAAACTTTACCTTATAATACTGATTTAAAGACAAAGACAATACATTTTAATTTCAGAAGGATTGGTCATGTCATGCATGATGAGACAAGGTGTAATGGGTTTAAGTAGCATGCATATTGTTTTTTGTTATAAATCATACATTAACAAGGAACCTATAAGTTCCATGCCAATGTGAGACAAATTCCTATAATATATGGCTAGAAGTGGAATGATTTTTCAACTTGAGATGTATGATGTGTGGCTTAGGATAATATATGACGTTCCACGGGAAAAGGTACCTTATGGAGGTTTTTAGTTTCAGAGTTATTTGTTTTGTTAATATGAGACAAAATAAGTTATTTTTATTACTTAATATTAAACTACAAGATTTTATTTTCTTTTTCAAATATTTATTTTCTATTTTACATAAGCCACTAGCTCATTTTTAGAAACACAGAAGCCTTAAGAATAATTAATCCCTGCTCAGTACGTAACTTACAACAATAACATAGTTTTTCATGTTCTTTAACTTAAAATAGCCATTTCCTAAAAGTGTACAAATTCAATTAACATTTTCAAAAATTAATATCTCCGTAATTACACATGTTATGAGAACAATCTTTATTTATTTGGATAGCTTATCAGTCGCAGATTACAGGAATATGCATAACTCAATACCCACCATATTATACCTTTGCCGCTGCAACGTCACATATAGAGGTGAATATAATGACACCTGTGACTTCTAAATTCGCTACATCTTTATAGTCTGCAGCAGGTTATAAACACATACTTTCGAAAAACATTACTAATTCGCTCCCCTCCCCGTGGGTAATCGGGCAATAACCCATTTTACTCTATGAAATAATTTCCACTCAGTAATAGAGAAAGAATAACAAATAAGTATTTATTTTGGTTTTTTAAATGAATGTTTATGTTTTAACAAACCTGATTTTCTTTGACTTCTTCCTTGCGGTCCTTGCTTGGTCGCCGCTCCGGTCGAGCTGGTAGCTGTCTGCGCGACGCTGATTCCGATTCTGACTTTGCCTTCTCCACGGAAATCATTCGGCCATGGAGTTCTAAACAATTGTAAACAAAGAAATTTTGAAGTGCAAAAAAAAATTCTACATGCTACAATAAGGATTTTCTCCTGTATCGTGGAGGTGCTTTACATACATAAATTGCACATTAACCAACTTACACACCTGGAATGATTTTTTTTTTAATATATTAAGGGTGACAAACGAGCACACAGTCCCCCTGATGGTAAGTGGTTGCTGCGGCCCATAGACATCTACATCTATCCTCTATTACAAATCAAAATGTAGATGTGTTGTCACCCGTGAGGACTAAGATGGAATGCCTCATTTCCAGTAAAAAGGGTATTTGTTTACATATATTTGTAACACTTACACATGTTTCACCTGGGATTCGAACCCGCGGCCTCGCAGCGCTGTAACCAAATTAACCTCTGCACTACTGATTAATAAGGTAGAATGTCGCATATCTTATATCTTTTGTATCTCCGTATTATTTATATCATTGCAGTCTTAAGTTATAAGTTTATGTAATAAATAATAAAATGAATCCTAAACAGATACAAGAATTAAAAGCAATCATAATGAGCTCACCAGTTCTGTGTAAATTCTTGATACAATTTTCTGCATCCTGGGCACTAGCCATAGTGACATATCCATAACAACGTGACCCAGGTGTTCGAGCATTAGTGACCACCTTAGCTCCAATTACCTAGACCAATAGAAAATAAATAGTTAAAACATTATCTCTAACACCAGGACTATCTGTATATAATGTACATGCACAATCAGGGACTCAAAACGGTTATCTGTCAATATAATTTAATATAAAAAAAACCGAGTGCATTTTAAGCTGTCAAATGGTTTTTGAAAGTGTTGTATTGCTGTTATCATCATCATCATATAATATAATCAAACCTATGACACCAAAAACTAACAATTAATCTGAAAACCGTTTAGGCTACAGGACCTCATGTACCTAAATCATCATTTTTTTCTGGAACAGTAGGGTAATATAACAAAATATATATCTAATCTTAATTTTAAAACTATTTGTTTATGTTGCTTATAATACCAATTATGATATCATATAATTATTAATATTTTTTTGTGGCTTAGGTTCAATATCTGAAGAAGAAACATGTGCTGTTAAGTAGTATTATTGGAATGAAAAATAATAAATCTCTTCCAGTTGACGTTAAAAACTTGGATGTAGATGCCAAAGTCATATATTTACTCATATTAGTCAACATTAATTAAAGAACTAAAAAGAAAAGTTCATATTGTGCAGCATTTGTTTTTACTGTTACAACTGCATGGATTGCCTCATAGGGGCGACATTTGTCATAGTTGCCATGCTTGGTGGCAGGTTGACATTTGAAAGACCCTGCTGCACATTTCCTGGTTTGTTTCCCTCTGTCGCCTCTTACGACACCCACGGAACGATATGGTGTAGTGGATATTCTTACACACTTAGTTCTGTGACAGAGCTTTCGAAATTGATATTTTTTTTTTATAGGATAAGGTGACAAATGAGCACACAGTCCACCTGATGGTAAGTGGTTGCTGCGGCCCATAGACATCTACATCTATCCTCTATTACAAACCAAAATGTAGATGCGTTGTCACCCGTGAGGACTAAGATGGAATGCCTCGTTTCCAGTAAAAAGGGCCTCCGGCCACCTGCACTCACCAAGCGAAACGCAGGGGTAAACCTCTACTTCACGCTGGTTTTCTGTGAGGTCGTGGTACCACTCCGGTTCGAGCCGGCCCATCCGTGCGACAGCAAAAGCTGCCGCGTGGCTCTACCACTGTTAAATTATATTTAATGGCATCAGTTATTTTCTATGATTTACATATATTTATCATTCATTACAGCTTATCATAGTCCACTGCTGAACATACACTGCCCCGCCTGCCTCATAAAGGGATATTAGCCATGGTTGCCACACTTGGCAGGCAGGTTGGCGACTGCAATTTTTTATTATTTTGAATGGTTATTAGGAAGAAGCTTTTGCCGTTCTCCCGCTTCATTTCCCTCTGCCGTCATTTACAACAAGCAAAGGATGATATGGGATATTGGATTCTCATACACTGCCAATACAAAGTGGATTTATTTCAAAACAGGAATTCACAGACACACTTTACATGTATTTATTTGGAATTAATTGTTCTTCACAGGGGAACTGTGTAGTTGGTGTAAAAATATCCACTACCACTACCCATAATGTCCCGTGGGTGTTGTAAGAGGCGACAGAGGGAAACAAATGAAACAAAGCTAAACATCAATAAATTGCAGTAGCCAATCCGCTTGCCAAGCGTGACAACTATGGCAAATAATGTCCTCCAAATGTCACGGCGGCCAGCCTCCATGGCGACTAGCCATCTTATAGTCATCAGATTATAGTGTCCAAGTGTATGTGCAGCTGCAAGTGCACTCTCTACTCCCTCACTCATGACCATAGCACCGACACGACTGTAGATTCCAACCAACTTCCTGACACCGGGCAGCTACTGAGAATTTTTTGCTGGAAAAACTCAATAACTAATTTTTTTGGATGGCAAATAGCCATCATGAGACAATCTATGCAAGCATATGTTCATCAGCAGACATTAGTAGGCTGTAATGGTAACGGAAAAAGGAGATCAGAGGTTTATGGTTCTTTGATAGTATAGAATTCTGTGTTGATCAGATCACAAAATTAATCAATGAAAGCATAAGGTAGCCCAGGATAACAATGACTTCAGAATGTTGAACACCCCCATGACTACTGCTACACTCTAAATGTAAATTCTATTTCTCTCTTTTTCTGTAAATGAATGTTTTTTAATAAAGTATAGGTAAGTTTGTGTTAACAGGAATCACTACAATATAATTTAAGATCTTTAACAATATCAAGATGTTGCTAAAATTTCTCGAGAAGCTAGGTTGGCTCAAATACCTATAATTCCTGAAATATTTCTATGATATTCACATGAAATATATGGCTTTAGTTGTGAAGTTGCAGAAACCAGTCTGTGACTATCTCATTTTCTTATATGGATTAGCTGACAATTTCTAAATTAATATTTTATTGTTATTAAATTTTTCTTTCATAAAAATATTACAAAATTATAGTAGTACTAATACATTTTTATATATTCAGCAAATAAGAACGGTCATCTGTGACCCAGACCCGACAGAAACGTGACATACCTTAGTTTTTTTGTTATTTTTTATACAGTTAAACTATATATTTTTTATATTCGAAATCAATGGCTAACACCAAAATATTGCCTTATGTTTTTGTTCAGGCGATACACAAAAAAAAAATACAAAATGCCTATTTATCTACAAAATTCGTAAATGTATGTACTTAAATGATGATACAATAGCTATGGGACGTATTTAGGTGACCTGGAGATGCAGCTAGATTATGTAATTTTTAAACTTCTCGTACAACCATCAATTTGGATTCATTAAATTATCATGTGAGGTTAGCATGGTCGTACAGCAGTGAGCATTTGAAAACCACGGGTATGGATATATAGACATCCAGCGGCAGTAGAGGGCAGAAACAATAATACTTTAATCAGGTGCAGAATTCATTCACGACACATTACATAAAAAATGTATTATACTTATTTTATGTTTGATGAGAATATAAATGGTATAAACGCAATAACAGAATATTACTGCTCGTGCTACCAAGTAAAAGGACATTGGGAAGTTGCTCACACGTCATTAGTGTTGTCTATTACTTAGGGTGGGCTAGACATCGAGATCACTTTGACCACCCCGTACTGGGTATGGATTATGTTTAAGGGACATAGAGATTCAATAAAACTATTCCGACATATTGTTTTTTTTTGTTATAGATCATGGAACACCAATGACAGGTACCTAAATCGATATCGAATACAAAGATTTTAACGAATCCTAAGTTGATTATTGTACTAGGAGTTCAAAAATTAAATAATCCAGGTGTCTCCAGGTCACTTAGATACATCCCATAACTATTGTATCGTCATTTAAGTACATACATTTACGAATTTTGTAGATAAATAGGCATTTCGTATTTTCTTTTTTGTGTATCGCCTGAACAAAAACATAAGGCAATATTTTGGTGTTAGCCATTGATTTCGAATATAAAAAATATATAATTTAACTATATAAAAATTAACAATAAATCTGAGATATGTCTCGTTTCTGTCGGGTCTGGTGTTTTTTTTCTATGGGGCGTGACCGTTCTTCTTTATATAATGCTTCCTAATTTGTTTAAAATAACTTATTAATTAGTAAAATGCATAATACACCTACGTTTTATGTAGTATTATTACCTGTTACTATTGATTTATTAATTTTAATGCATCAGTGAATACTCTTTCAATATTCTAAACTTAAAACCCAGAAGTGATAAAAAATTTAGTTAATTGCACACATTTTACAAAAATTACCATATAATAATACAGCACTAATTAATTTACCTTGCCGTGTTTGCTGCACAACTGTTTCAAATCTTTGGCCCGTGTGTCACCAGAAAGGCCACTAACCCAAAGGTTGCGGGCCCCACCTTCTTTGCTATCATCTTTCTTAATATCCTTTTTTTCACTTTCATTTTCCTTGTTTTTGTCATCTGTTAAATATTTCATTAGAGTTACATGATATGTAACAGTTCATAACAAGCGTTTATAAAATAAAACAATAAATCTACACTACCTTTTTGATCATTTTCATTCATTTCACTCTCATTGCTGAAAAAAAATTTAAGAATATAATGTTTTGTAATTTAAAAATTGTAACTCATGTAAATATATAGACCAAATATGTGCCATTAAGAATTATAAGTTGAAATAATTATCTTTTGATCAACACACACAACTACAAAGTTTTGCACCATGACTCCAACGCATTTTATGATGGTTGACATATGCTTTGACAGGAGCTGCTGATGTGCAGGTGTGTTTTAACTCGATGCAGTAGACACTGAAGAGTAGATCCCTCCTGAAATATGGTGACTTCTTCATAGCTGTCCATTGACATTGCACAGTAGCGACGCAGCACACGACGTGCAGAACACCTTGATTGTTGCCCAAGCAGAGTCCAGTTGACTATTCTCGAAGTATCGCCATGGCCATCCTTGGTTACAATTAGGTGCAAAACTTTGTAGTGATAGACGAATATAAAAAGGTATGTTTTAGCTATCGAGGATTATAGATGCACGCGGGCGTCGCGACGGCCATTCGGCGTTCACCAACCTAATGGCAGGGGCTTCGCTGTTTACTTGTTGTTCGTTTTCAGCCGGCACGGAGTCGGTGGCAGCTGTAGAGTTGTTCGCAGCCGTCGCGTCGCCCGTAGTCTCCGCCGCATCCTCATGGGCCGGGTCATCTAAGTCAGTATTGATTGTCAGCAAAGTCAGCACGCCAGCACGAGTCGCTCATTGTGAGCGTCTCGTCCTGTCTTTCTTCATTCTTCAGAGAACGGCCCACAACTTTGTATTTTGAATATTACTCTTGTATGTAAAAATTTATCTTGACCTGAAAACTTGATTTGATATTAGCACCACTGCCTTTATAGAAGACACGGAGCGATAAAGAGTCACTGCTTCTATGATAACTATGAGCAGACATTTATGTAGCACTCTGAAAAGGGGTGTGACAAGTGTCTTTTTAATAACTAAATTGAATAAACCACCTTAACAATGCTTTTAATACTCTCATTGCACATTTGTACTTTTCTTTGACAAATGTTCTCCAAGGTTAGGTTTTCTTGTCTTCCTTAATAAGTTAAGTGCTTCTGTTGGTATCTGTGATCTTTATGTCAGCTGTGTCATCAATTATGTCAGTTTTCTTCTCATAAGAATTTCTCTGCTCCTATACCAAGCAACACTTCACAAAATTCTTTATTACGTTAATATGAAAACATAGATTTGATCAGTAATGTCACATTCAGATTTTATTGATGTTCATACATATTAAATAAAAACAAAAGTTAAAGTAGTTACCTATTTCATGTTTGTAGTTAATAATCTGAGACTTACCTTTTTTGTTTTTTGCGGGATTGTCAGTCTGAAATAATAAGTAAAAATATAATGAGCTTATTGATTTGTTAGCTAGTTTGTGATGGAAAATAAGGTATGTCAATTAGATATTAATAATCATGCATTTAGATGTAGTTATATAATACTAAACTTTTAGATAATCAAACTAACAATCTGTTAGATCACAATGACTATTAAAAGAATAGATGAATTATTGTAACAAATTTTCTTTAATAACAGAAGCATCTAACATATTTTTAATCTAAAATCTTTTAATCTATTTCCATCATATACCCATTGGAAGTTTTAGAGGCTATTGGAGTCAGCTTAAAATTGACTTTGAAGACATAGAAACATACCTCTTCATTCAATAGTTCATCATCACCAATGTCTAAGTTGATGCTGTCTTCAGCATCAGTATTATTTTCAGTTTTATGATCATCATCATTTTTGGCTTCCTTATCAATGCACGGTTTTTTAGCTTGTGTAGAATCAGAGTCATCTTTGAGTTCTCTCTTTCTGCAAACTTTTTCATTCTCATCGACATCCATTTTTTCTTCTGAATTCTTATTGTCTTCTTGGTTTGGATTTGAGCTTTGGTTTGTTTCCACAGCTTGCTCAGTTTCTTCTTCATCACCCGCTGTATCTTGAACAATCATATCTTCCATAGCTGGAGCATTCTCAGATTCCTGTTCTACCGAGCTTTCTGTCCGTCTAGTTCTTTTCGAAGGTGTATTACTTTCTGAAGAGCTTAACTCAAATCTGTAAGTGGTTGGATCATGTCCCTCTTCTTCTAAATGCTAGAAAAAACAAAACATTTTGATTTAGATTGTTTACATCTTGTGTTCGTAAATTAAACTGTTTAGATACATATAATAATGTATTTACAGGATTCAAACACATTTTTGGTATTTGGTTATGTAATTAGTTGCAAGATTAACCTTTTCAAATTATTATACACATGGCATTTATTAGGGAGTCATTAGGAAAAATCATAGTCATATAAATGTCTAGATAGTTATCTTTTAGAAACTTTCTTTAGATGAGTACAGTCAATCTAGTAATTTACTAACCTTAGACAAGCGCTGAAGAAGCACACTACGAATACCGGTCTTATCGAGGTTGCGCTTTTCCAATTCTGCGCGTAAATCTATAACTCTAAGCTCTTCAAGTAGTCTTTTTCGGTCCGACATAGCGATGCGTTATTTTGAGAACACTTCTAAAAATAAACTTGATAGTTTTTGATTTTCAGTGTTAGAAATTAAAATCGTTGTAGGTATCTATTTAATGCGTTTCACGTACACGAAATCACTACTTAACAAAATGGCGACTAAAGATGGCGAATAGGCGCAGGCCGAATAATTGGCGACCATAGACCAAAGAGTATATATTCCTCCTGGCTCCTGGTATTCGACTAAATATTACTCAGATAATGCGTATAGCATTATGGCGCGTCTCCACCAACATCAAAGGAATACGCTTGTTGCCGATATTTGTTCCTTCGGTGGAGACGCTTCTTGCAACTTTTTGAAACATTTTCGGAAACAATGTCGTCAACTTTTGTTGATTTGTCAACAGTTGGAAACATAAATGTTGTCAACATTTTTGGGGGAGACGCGCCATAATGTTTCCACTGAAAATGGAAACACGACTCCCGACATTGTTTCGTTTTGTTGCTAAAACTAGGTGATTACAGAAACATTTGTTGACAAAACGAGTTGGCAAATGTGGTATTGACGACAAAACTTTGGTGGAGACGCGCCACCGCCATTATAAGCATCATAAACTTTATTTTTATGGCAACCTTACGATTAGTGTCAACCTCCAGTCTATAAATAAATAATACTTGTATCTTGTAAGAAACGACGAACAATAAAAATGAAAACTATGATTCTGATTAAAAACCGAATAAAATTAAGAATTAATGAAGTATGAAATGACTTGTACTGAAGTTTACTAAATAAATGAAAAATATTATATAGAATTAAAATAAAACTGAACTCATTATCACATTAAAAATATGAAATAAAACTATATAAAGACTAGTGAATGATAAATAATGAATAAATTTTATAACTTAATATTATTTGATTCTAAATATTCCATACGGCAATTGAAAACATACTTGTTTTTTTTAGAATAAATTAAAAGAGAACGTAAATAAAGTAATAAAATAATTAAATAATAAAGTATGATCATATAAAAGACACGAAAAGAAAATATGGTTAAGGTCACCAATATTTAAACCACACTCATATATAGAAGAACTTTTAATATGAAGCCTAGCAAGGTGAACCGAATTCTAGCAGTGACCCAAGCGCATTCTACATAACATTGATGTATGTTTCTTATTTAAGGTTAATTTATAAAACCAAGGTTTAAGGGAATGATGGATTGAATTTTGGCATAGTGACAGCCCTTTGTAGTCTTGGTTTTGTTTCAATGTTTTGACCATCTATCTCTATACAATAATTTCGTAGTCCTTATAAGGTCATAGCAATAATTTTTAAATAGAAAAGTATCCCCACAGACTATAGTTTGTTTTGAGAGTTTGTCAGCATATTCATTACCATATATACCAATATGATTAGGACTCTAAACAAGATAAATGTTGATGTTTTGAAATTGGTATAAGAATAGAAGTTTCTTAATTTCAAATATCAAAGGATTGTGGGAAATGTCATAGAAAGGATGGCATAACAATGCCTGTAAAGAACTAAGAGAATCTGAAAAATATCACGCTTGATTTTAATTTAAAATTAGCAATATTTTATTGCCTGTAAAATGCCTAACTTTTCTCCAGTAAAAACCAAAGATTCGGGAGGACTTTTAATTTTTTGTACTATTCTCCAATTTTGATGGTATAGTGCGTCATCATAAACTTCTTATTAGTTTGTGATCACAGCCTAATATTATGATGCTTACGCATTTATGATCATAATTATACGTAGTGATTATATTCTCTTTGATCATAATAGTTTTAAGCATAGATTTAGTATAAACTTTTGAATATTAAACCAATTCCTAAAAGGCTTATTACATTACACGATTTATCGGGCCCTGTCTATCGTGTGCCCTGCCTACCAGACAGGGCGCTACTTATTACACTACGCTAGAAATCGCTTCCTGCCTCAGTTGTTACTCGAACGTGGTAACGATTGCACGTCTAGCATTATGGCGCAGACTTTATCTAAACGTCAAAAAATTGCTTTAGTGTTTTTTTTACGTGGTAGAGCCATGCTGCAGCCATATTAGTAGTATAGTTTACAGCTATATTAGCACGAATGGGTCGGCTCGACCGGGGAAGGACCACGCTCTCACAGTATACCAGCGTAAAATAGCAGCTTAATGCTGCTGTGTTTCAGTTTTTACTGGAAAAGAGGCATTCCATCTCAGTCCTCACGGGTGACAACGCATCTGCATTTTGATTCGCATACGAGGATAAAATAAATGTAGGTGTCTATGGGGCACAGCAACCACTTACCATCAGGTGGACTGTGTGCTCGTTTGTCACCCTATCCTAAAAAACTTTGGCTGGCCGTACCATACAAGGCCAAGCTAAAAAAGGAAGGAAAGGAAAATGTGGATGAAAATATATTTGCTCCTCAGAGAAAAACTATCGAATATGCATATAGTCAGCGTTTTGGACCCAGGTCTGTTGGGAAACGAAACTATTTTAAAGAGTAGGTGAAAACCAATTCGACGATATTAAGTTTAGTAACGCCTTTAATAGAAAAAAAAATAATTTAATGATTTATTATATATACGCGAACACTACACATTGAATAAACCTACTTGTACGGATTCTATCGCGTTTAATTATTTTTTTAATTAATTCCTGACGTTTCGGGTGCTTTACAGCACCCAGTCCCCCGTGACCATGGGTGGTAAAGCACCCGAAACGTCGGGAATCAATAAAAAAAATATTAAACGCGATAGAATCCGTAAAAGAAGTTTTATTCAAAAGAATACTTTTTTAAAAGAGATTGGTTGTCACTTTACGATTTTGGCCACTGGAAACTCCAATCAAGATTTGATAAGGCATAATATCTTTGTAGATGTCGATGACATTGAGAAGGATCTTTTTCTTTAGCGCATGACATAAATACGAATAATGATTTAGAGAGTAGATCAATACAGTAGAACTTTAAATAAACAGACGTGTAGACTCTGCGCATGCGGCCACGCAACTGAGCTCCCTGCCTCCCTGTCTCTTATTACACTACACGATCCACAGCGCGGCAGGGAAGCAGGGCGGTCGGAACCACTCGGTCGCCCTGTTTAGGGACCCTGTCTCCCTGTTTCTTATTACACTACCCTGTCCCTGCGGGCAGCGCCCGAGAAATCGTGTAATGTAATAAGCCTTTAAACGAAAAGTCTGTCACTTCAGGGCACAGACTAATATGATGCTTACACAGGGGTAAGTGAGGAATACACACTACTACAGTACTTCACTGCAAATTTAACATTGAATCGCGTCCTCCGCTAGGAGTAAAAATATTCTGTGATCGCGTCATTATACACGCACACTACAGCATTTGTGTTTGTGCTTTTTGCATTTACCATCAAATTGTACACGTGTCGATACCACTGACTTAGAAGTATATGGACTGGGCATACCTACAGAATTAGCGTGACTACCTAAAGGTGGCTACTGACCTGCCTGCCGCAGGGGCAATCTAGGGATGACCCTTAATTGCCTCTTTAATTGTGATGTGTGTAGGCAAGCAGTGGCAATTTTTTAAGTCGGCCCTGCGACCTTCGATATTGCTCCGATCGCTATGCTCCCTAGATCGCCCCTGCGGCAGGCAGGTCAGTGGCCGCTTTTATAGGGTTGCAACTCAGCAACATGGGCAGCTGATATCGATATTTTCATTTCATTTAAATTTTCGTGAGAACTGATAACTGTTTTCGAAGTAGTTATTGAAATATATATGAATGTATAAAACGTGTTTTATTTTAGTTATTTTTGTTTTGTTACGCTAAAGAAGTGTAACTTCTTACGTGCGTACATAAGTACACACACACGTTTTGTTTTATATCAATGTGAACAAAGTTAAAAAGTTATAACGCACACAATAAAATTGAATATTGCCATAGGAGTGGGAAAATGGATATTTTTGCTTGTATACCAAATACCTTTGTTTACTGTAAAATAATATTTTACAGAGATGGGATGGAGATCCTTGATCCCATATTATAGTATTATTAATATAAAATAATAATGAATAGGTGATAAAAATTAAATAAACTGTTTTAAAAAGCAATACTTATTTATTATTAATTGGTATATAGGAACGTTCTGCACACAATTGATCACAAAAATTGTAAGTTATACAAGCATGTTCGGTCCTGCTGGATATCATATTGAATTATTTTATTCAGATTTTAAATAAAAAATATTATTATTTTTCGCAGGTACATTAATTTTGTTCATTTAAAAATCGAAAATCTGGCATGATCATGAAACGGTGGATGAAATATGATATCCAGAATTTATAAACTATTATTATTATTGTATACTCATTTTTGAACAATAGATAAAAGTGTACGACACTATCACACTGCTTTTTGACAGTTTGACAGCAGATAAGAGTAATTGTGTTCTGTGACCAGAAAACTTGGCGCTTTGGCGACGCAGTCACGCATGGATGAAGTAATGACGTCACACGAAAGAATTACCAAAATAAGCACTTTACAAACTGTAGATGTCTCTCTTTTTTATTGCAGCTATTGCTTTGTTAAAAAGAGACAAAACTGTTTGTGACAAGTGTGTATCGATATTATAGATATTTGTATAACTATTTTTCTATAGTGGAAGATGTCGTCTCCATAGGTATATATCTCTATGGTCGATACACTGGCGCCGCTGGCTACTGGTGCAACTTCCATAGAAAAAATTATATGTACTAAAGGGGTCAAATTTTAATGACGGATAGCTCTTCTTTTTGCTTTTCGTTTTTCGTAATATGTCTATTAACGACACTGTCAAATGAAATAGGTTCAAATGTCAAATCAAACAATTGGGTATATTTGTATATATTTTATTAATTAAGATTGCTTTTAATTTTGCTATAGGAGCCGTTGTTCATTTACAGAATTGTTAAGAAATTAAATATGCATTATAAAACTTTTCAATTAAATGGTGCAAGAAGCGGAATAAATGATAACAAGAAAAGGCTATTCGTAGCAATATTTCCCTTAGATGATGAAAGGTATGTGGTGATTTCAACTTATTAAAGTTAATATGATATTTAACGCGAGTGCATTTTTGGACTAGCCATCTATGTAGGACAGGTTTTTATAATGTACGATTGTGTGCACAAATACATACACACTATTTCTTAAATCTGATAGTTCGATGGTATGACAATCCAAAACGAACTATACTTAGAAACTACACAGTCAATTCTGACTGCTAATATTCTATTTGTTCAATAAAAATGTGATTTTATTTATAATATTTTTTCAGATGCAAGCAATGGGTGAAATAGCTGAAACATGCACTAATTGAAAAGATTCACACGTTAAGACATACTCGTATTTGTGACAAGCATTGCATTTAAACCCAACTAAAACGAACTGTTATTTCTTCAGTGGACTTAATTTAAACTTCTACAATTATGTGTATGTTAATTAGGTTTCATTTACATGTAGCAAAAGATAATATACCTCTAAAGTCACATTTTGGTAAGAATTCGATTACATAAATGAACTCAAAGTTATTTGTAATTACCTGGTTATAAATAATTTTTTTATAGATTCATCTACAAACATTAGCTATAATGAGCACTCATTTTGAAAGCGACAATTAATAAACGATCTCTTTGCGAATAGTATGTACATAGGTACCTCTGTGAAGAAGTCTAGCGATTTGTACATAGTATTTGTTACACATAAAAGCAATTTAATCCAATCAGTATTTAAAACCCAATATTTTTACCCTTAATAAAACCAACGTTGAAAACAAGCATCCAGATGCAGACTTTATTTTACAGCATAGCAAGAATTGTTCAGTGCGGGAAGGAAGCCTCGGTCCTGCAGTGATGCAGCCAAACGCTTAGTCACTGCGCTACGGAGTCGTCATTTATTTTTTACTTAATTAATTACTAATATAATAGTGCGTTTTTTATTTTATATTTTCTTTATACATATTTTTGTACCTAATTGTAGAGATATAATTACAAATTGCTGTGTGTAAAATACATTGATTTCTTATCCTCATCGGCATTTTTACTTTCCAATCACACTTTCCAATTTTACAATCCCTATGTTAAAAAAAATATTTCTCATAAATAATTCAGTATAGAGATCTAACTTTTCTTATGTAAAAATATCGATAAACACTATATCGATAAAGGTTATATCGATAAAATTATTCGAGGATAGACATTTACAGCACTATTGTAATTCGTCAATGTTGTCAGTACTGTTTCTCAAAACTAAATGTCATATCTTGATGTTGGTAGAGTAGCTTGGCGTAATTTCATCTATGAATTTCATGCAATTATTTTTACTATGTATGGAAGTCCCGCCTCTTAAACGTAGTGATTATATTCTCTTTGCAGGGCTACATACGTAATATCGTATAACGTATCAACGTAGGGCGAGGACGGGGATGTCGATATTTTTGTCGATTGTCCGTGGTGCAGGCAAACATGTTCCAAAAGTTTTACGGACATTGCAATAGGCTTTTGGTGAGTAATAATAAAGTGTTAAGATGTTTCATCTTAACTCCGAGGAATATTTAGTTCTGGGCAGTTTTACAGTCTTACTTTTAAATAATTCTCTTTTTAAAAGTTCGCTTTTTTCAATCCCTATCTTTTCTTGGGCCTGTTTATTTTCTTTATTTATCAAAGAAGCGAATCTAGTATCTCTGGAAAACTTGTATCTTTAATACCGTTTCTGCGATCAGGGACTGATTTACCCACAGGCTAACTAGGCTGGAGCCTAGAGCGGATGGTTCGAGGGGGGCGCTGAGCTTGCATTTGCAAGCACCATTTATGTACAGAATAAAATTTGGTATAATATTCTCATTATTTAATAGAGTATAATATATGTTGTAGTGAGAGTAGAGTGCATTATATAGTAGAGCCGCAAGTATTTTACTTGTTGCTCTTTCTTTATGTTTGGTACAAAACTAAATAAATTGTAGTAAAGTAAATTGATTGTGTGTGAATGCACCCGATCCCTTAAAAAGTGACCGCTCAGACCCGTAAAACTACAGGCTTATAAAAAATAATGGAGTCCATTATAAACTGCCGGCTCATAAGGTACCTAATCAGCTGGTTTTAGTTCTAATCTTATTTACCTGACTTATAGATGAGCGGAAGAAGTAGAGTCAAAGAAGGAGGCATTGTTCGTTACTTCGGACATAGGGAAATCTTTCGATGGGCTTTAGCACAAAGCACTTCTTTAGAAGTTTCCTTATTATGGGCTTTTTGAGAAATGGTCATCAGTTTTATTGGAAATCGGACCATCAAGGTCGTAGTAGACGATGCATACTCCGACTACGAGACTATTAATGCTAGTGTTCCACAAGACTGCATACTATCACCTACGCTGTTTTTTCTGTATATCAAATATAATATTTGACTGTTAATATTGTTCCACCGGTGATGCTTTTTATACTTGCCATGCTAATATTTTTCGGGAAGACGTCATCGAGTATCGGAACAAACTTATGTCTATAGTATGTGCCAAATCGATTGAGAAAAACGGACAATGACCTTTCGGTCGTTTAACCAGGGGTTACAAACCTTCAATATATAGGCACATTTTATATGTAGTACTTTCTTTATTTATAATGATTTTTTTATAATGATTGATATAATATATATTTATTAACTATTATTAAAAAGTTATGTGAAAGATCGCTGTAGAAGAAAAATCATCTATTGTTATAAAGTACTTTATTCATTTAACAACAAAAAACATTAATTTATAACACATATAAAGATTCGAGTGATAACGACACCGAATAAGTACGTACTTATGCAAAAGATAAAACTTTATTTTTAATATTATATAAGAACTTTATTTTTATTCGGTGCAATCATCACTCGTATCTTCACTTGATGAACTATCTGTAACATTAATTATAAAGCGATCTGCAGTTTGGTCAATTCTATCATCCATGCCACGCATTTTTTGTTCAACCTTAAGGACATGCTGAACACAGTTTTTCCATTTATCTGGCGTGATTTGAGTTAAACCATCTTTAAGTAAATTTTTAACATCTTTTAACTTGAAAGTTGTATTTTTTCGTGCAACGTACCCTTTCACATCTGCCCACACAAGTTCAATGGGGTTAAGCTCACAGTGATAAGGAGGTAACCTTACCACTGTGATGCTTTTTTCTTTTGCCATCTCGTCGGTGACGTAACTTCGATAGTTATCTTTAACTGCCTTTATTTTTTCCATTAAGTGGGTCTTTGTGTCCGAGGGCACGTATGCGATCTGTTTAGATTCTAGCCATTCCTGCATATTTTGTTTCCGCCAAGACATTGTTGGGGTTTTTTCTAAACGTCTGGAGTGGTAACTAGCGTTATCCATAACTATGACATCGCCGCTTTGCAGTTTTTCTATTACTTTTCTAAACCAGTCCTCGAAATGGAGAGCGTCCATACTCTCATGGTAGTCACCAGTAGATGATGATTCAAATACCCAATCACATCCCTCCAAAAAGCCATTTTCATTGCCAACGTGTACAACTATTAATCGCTTTCCTTTACCCGAAGGGGCTTTCGCGCCAGTAGAGTAGCCTTCTAACCGTGATTGACGAGAAGATTCAATTGTGGTGTCTTCCCATACCTTTCCCATAGTATGACCTGCGTTAATCCATGTTTCGTCAAGGTAAAAAATGTTACGTCCCTCGTTTCTTAATATTTGTATTTCTCTCAAATATCTGGTACGCCACAGAACTATCTCTGGGCGATCTATTAGACCACTTTTTCTGTTTCTCTTTATATATTTGAATTTTAAATGGCGCAACACACGTCGCAGGGAAGTTTTGCTCAAGTTTGGCAACTGGTCATCTTGATTTATACTGAGCAAAATTTTGTCTAAAGTCGGTAATTCTCCTGCAAGAAAGAACTGATGCACTTTCGCTCTTATAGCCGATTTATCAAAATCGTCCAACTTGTCAATTACAGACTTTTTTCTTTTATTAATTATTCCCTTTTCTGGTATTTTATGGGAATCTCTATACACGCTTAATACGCGATATATAGTGCTCTTGCTGACTCCTGAGATCTCCGAAACCTTTTCTACCATATTAACGTTTGAAGGATACACGTCTTCGGGCCAGGTGTTTTTGACATATTTGTATACATTAATGATAATCTCTTGTTCCCCGACCGACAAAGTGGTAGGTTTTCTCTTTTTTACTGGTGACGTTAAAGGTGCTCCAGAAGATGGGCCTGTAAATAAATGACAAAAATATACTACCATAGTACTACATCACATAAATACATATTGTTTTAGAAAATAAATACCACATGGTCACATAAAAAGAGCGCTTTAAGAAATAGAAAGGCTACGTCGTCGCATTTGTACCTATTTGTACGTACCTGCTACGTTTATTATGGGTCGGCGACGTCTCTTTCCACTTGATGTTGAAGGACCGGGTCCTTCACCAAATTCTCCTGAACTCATGTCGATTTAGTAACGACCGTCACAGTAAAACTAATATAACAGATTCAAAAAACAAAAACTTAACGATATAACAAATTTAACAGTAAAAACTCAACTAAAACAATGCAATGAATGCTATGAATTACCCGAGACGTACACACGCAAGCGCTATCCGAACACGAATGAAAACAAAATGGCGGACCGGCCCAAAAAAGGTGACGCATCTCTGGCTGCCATTGTCACGTTTCTTTTAGAACGAACTGACGTAACGCGCGTTTTGTTTATTTTAAAGGGATGAATTTGCAAAAGCTCAATATGGTGATTATATTGCTTCAAATATTTTTTTAATATGAAACTGTTATTAAATGAATTGCTGCGTTACTTACCATAAATTGAAATATAAAATATAACACATTTTTCGCGATGTACCGTAAGATTTTACTATGTTTATAGGAACCACAGACAATATTATTTAAGAAACAAAAAAACAAAACATATGTGCTGACCTAGAAGTGGGAATAATATCAATATTTAAATATTGTTATCACATCTAAATTGAGATTTTGTAAGTTACGCCTTTTGACACTCGGCTCATATCTGAGGTCATTGTCCGTTTTTCTCAATCGATATGGCACATACTATAATGTAGATTTTTAATAAGCAAAATCTCGGATTAGGGACGACTCAAGTCCAGTTTAAACTTCAGAAGATACAAGTTTGCGCGTTTACCACTAAAAAAAACTCCTTTGTGGTATTTCCTCAATTTCTGGGCACTCCTCATGCTTGCTCAGCCTGCATCAGAATCGTCGACATTGACTAGAGATTGCAAAATCTGGATTTTTTGAAATCCGAATTTCTGAATTTTCTTATAATTAAAATCCGAATAATCCGGATTTTTCGAAATTATAAGGTGATTTGATAAAACGGAAATAAAACAGCATAAGTCATTTAAAACCTGCATTTATTCAGACACAGTCATAACCTAAACATAACATAAAATCAAATGCAACAAAACGTATTTAGGTATCCATCGTTTTTATAAAATTGTAGTTTCGAAAAAACTAATGTTTAAGGCTTTAACAAGCCTGAATGACCTTGACGAAACGGCTATCGCAGAGATTTTAGCCAACGTCAACACCGTCTAGCGACTACGTTCTGTATTACTTATAAAAGTGCAAAGATTAATAGACTGCAGAGATGACAATTATAAAAGTGACATACTGCCTGTTATGCTTGCGCATCACTGAGAATTATGTCGTAGTTACGCATCTTCAATTACATTGTGCTGTAGCTTTGTCCGGTAGGCGTCACGAGCTATCAAGTGTTCAAGTTTCAAGTACGTAAGAGTTTTTTATTATATATGTTAAATCGTATTTATTTGTATCGTATTAGTAGATTTGGGTCAAAGCGTTCGCTGTTAATTTTTCCCGGGTTTGATCCCCGACAGCACGAATGCTATTTGTAATTGCAATTTTCGTCAATATGCATTGGGGCAGTTCGTCGGGCATTTCCTTGCCCTAAAACCCTCTCAGAAATAAAAAAAGAGTTCTGTGCCCAGTAGAGGAACTTGTATAGCCTTTTCCTTTACTCTGTAGGAATATTTATATTCGTTTCAGATACAGAAGGGTGGGTACCTTATGCGGACAAAAATATCATGTGGAGGCGACGAAAACGTAAAACATCTTTGTACATAGATAAAACGTTCGAAAGATTGTCAATCATGTCATACGCCACATTTTCTATAGAGCGTAGAACATTGCAGATAGGGCAAAATAAAAAATAATCCAAAATATTATGGGAACTATTTATTAATAAAATATACATTTATGGGTATTTATAATAAAAATAATGAACACGCTGCAAGGTTCAACTAATAATGTTTCTTGTAAACACAATTGTAAAATTCCTGTTTTAATTTTTACCAATGGTCAATTGATGAATTGTAGTCAAGATCACTTCATATAAAATATATTTAATTAAAATTGACACATGACCTATTTGGCTTTCTACTTACAACTCGGCGGAAATTTGAAAAGAAGAATTTGTCTTTTCACACAAGTATTGTTTACAACTGGCGTGGTTTCGAAAAGCGTGATTAAGTGTCAGCGGTATATAATCAATTAAATACTGAACTTTTTTGAAATTTTTCTTTGTTTATTTTTGTTATATCTTCTTAAAAACTGACGCCATCTCACTATTTTATTATTTGTTTTTTTTTGTAAAGCATAAGGATAAGTTAGACTAAGTTAGATTAACTTGGATAAATGTGTAAGTTTTTTTTTAATTTTATCACAAATTTTACCGCAATAAATTATTACCTTTTCTACAGTGATTCTTTCCTCTTAGTTTCGGCGTGACTGTAGGACACAGAACACAATTACTCTTTATCAAGAGAAGAACGCCAACTTCATACTAAAAAACGGAAAAACGTGTTTACGTGTGTATACGAAAAGCGCTACGGTGGACGCCCATATAAAACTTTTTTAGCGGGAATTTCAAACCTTTGTATTCTGTAACTTTAAACATTTATTTAAGGCATATTCGAGTAATTTTGGCTAAGCCTCACAAACCTATGGGGTAAATTCCCATATATTTGAGAGGTTGCACCAAAATTACTCGAATATAATTTAGATTAGTATGTGGGATAAAATAAAACTATAAATAAGTATAGTTATGTAATTTTATTTTCTGGAAGACAGATTGTTTTAAAAACTACACATTATTATTGATGTTTTTTATTGCATTTGCACGTAATATTTCCACGCACGTTACTAATATATAAGACATGTTATTGTCAGAGAGTTATTCTTCACAGAACATTATCGTAAATTTAAATCAGCAAAATTCTAATGATGAAAACTTTACTCAGCCCAAATAGGTGATCTGAAACAGATACAATTCGAGTCAATATAGTTATAAACCCTACAAATAATGGCCAATAAATTCGAAATGTTTATAGCCTTACCACAATATTGTCATAAGTTTTTCTTTTCCTATCATTGGAAACTTGCAGAAAGTGATCAGAAGATTTTGTGCTTTTTATTTACACAACACTTACTTTCGATGATGATCACAAATCGTGCATAAAACTTTGAAATAATGAATTCATTTATAGTAAATATCTTATACAGAATTAACATCTCACAAAAAATCTTTACTGTACATTCATGACGATATTATGACTGTATATTTGCGTACATACGAAAATGAAGTCCATCTAACTGAATTTAAGCAAAAATGAATAATAAATATTAAAAACTAAACCAATGAAATAAATTTTAATAAATTTCAGAAAATATTTTCAATATGAAAGACGTTGACAAACAAATGTCATTTTTTTCTTCTTCTATTAATTCATGGCTTCTTTTGATAAAAGTCTGCTAATATTTAATAATTTTATTTAAAACAATTAATAGGTAAACTAATTGTGCGAATCTCAGAGTAATATGTATGTAATTATACTTTAAAAAGCAAACCAATAAAAGTTTAACACCGAATTAATATTTTTATTTTATTTCCATATAATATGAATCTGTATATCTAATTTTTAAAATGGCAATCTAAAACAAAATTAAAGAAAGAGACAGAGATATTTTATCTCGCTTTATTTTAACAAGCCCAACACGCATATTGACAAAATCAAGTTTGTGTGCAGATTTTTCAGCTTTCATACAAAGTTGCCTCACCCTGCTGTAGGATGTTATACTGAATCACCGTCAGTTACTAAGCGGCCATAAATCATTATATGTATGTATAGACATAGATAATATATACATTTTTTTATTTTAATATTTATGTTTTTTTGAATTTTGGTTGATTTTTTGAAACCTGGTAAAATTATTTTTTTCCATACCAATTGATGGGCCTGAGTATAATGCTAGTTATGCTCTTTGGCTGAAGTTATTTTTTATTTTATGCTCAATTGCAAACAAAACAATATTGATTGCGCATTTCTAAAACAAAATTTTACATCTTTTACTTCTAATGGAGCTATTATTAGCACCTAACATGGCGGAATAGTTATTATTATGTATAAGACCATTTGCAGAAACAGTTTTTGTTAACAGTTATGAGTATAACATTTTATCAGCTGCTTTGTTTATAGTGCCTTGAGCAACACTTTGCCGGTTTCTGTACAGAAAATGATGCTGGCTTTGCAAATATGGATGGCCGCTACCATTGAATATAATACCCGCCATGTTACACTTATTTACATAGAAACTTTAATTATCATTTGCATAAAAGGTACGACTTTCCATTGACGTCAGTGGAGTTTGGTGTTGATACGTATTTTTACAGAAAGATTACACTATTATAAGCACACACACAAAGTCTCAATATACGGAAACGCGTAATTTTTGAGAAAAGAATAATTGAAAATCAATTATTCTTGCAATGTTTATGTCTAATCTGCTAATAAACTGGCGCCATTTTGTAATGTCATTGTCGACGTCAATAGGGATGTCGATTCTTTCCGAAAAAGGTCGTTTTTTAAATCGATTCAAATCGTAAGCTGATGTATCGATTCCTAAAAAATCGATTTCTAAAATATCTATATTTTTTTCATGTTTGCATTTATAATGTAAATATATATCCATTTTATGAGAAAAAAATCCCCTTCATCATAAAATATAGGGGGACTAATTCAGAAGGATTTCTGTATCTATTTTGAGACTGCTACCTCTCCGGCGCTGCGGGAAGAGCAGCCTCTACGCCTTAGCGTAACAAACCGCAGGCATCCCTCCTCGCCTCCGCAGCTTCGGCTTGTTGGTCGCCTTCGGCGACCAGCCTCAGCCGCTCCGGCTCGTCCGATGCCTACGATTTGTTACGGCAGGCGGAGGCTGCTCCCCCTACGCGCCTCCGGCTCTATAAAACCACTCTAGGGGTAGGACAGACTCGTACCAGGTGGAGTCGGGGTCAATCAATTCGGTTCTTTGACATAAGTTGAACCTAACCTATTTTATTTATCTGCCCTAATAGGTACTGTTAAATAAAACAAATTTCAATAAGAGATCATTTATCATGGTATCTTTCTTGTTTTTCATAAAATGGGTTTATATTTACATTATAAATAGAAACATTAAAAAAATATAGACATTTTAGAAATCGATTTTTCGTGAACCGATACATCAGCTTACGATTTGAATCGATTTAAAAATCGACCTTTTTCGGAAAGAATCGACATCCCTATTGACGTCGACAATGACATTACAAAATGGCGCCAGTTTATTAGCAAATTAGACGTAAACATTGCAAGAATAATTGATTTTCAATTATTCTTTTCTCAAAAATTACGCGTTTCCGTATATTGAGACATTGTGTGTGTGCTTATAATAGTGTAATCTTTCTGTAAAAATACGTATCAACACCAAACTCCACTGACGTCAATGGAAAGCTAAGCCGCATAAAATTCTAAATAGCACTTTTTACACAAGAAAGTAAACTTTTAGATCAGTCCATCTTGTTTTTCACTAATTAAGTGAAAAGTAAAACAAACCAATAGGTGCCGTGATTTAAAATTTCTTGCAACTTTTTATAGAAAAGCATGACCTTATCATAATATAATAGTCAATCATTTAGCCATGTGATAAAACTTTTAAGTGTGCCAGTCAAACATTAATGATGATATTCGGGCTTAGAGTATTAAACTAACAGGAGACGACATTGGAGAGCGTTCCCCTCTGTCAAAAGTACGAGAGCGCGGATCATTCCCGTTATATAAAACTAGTTGCGCCACGTACGGCATCAGTTAACATGTAGTCGTAAGCGTGAGTTGACCTCCAGAAAAATGCCGAGTTGCAGTGTGTTTTCTTGTAAAAATAGATCACAGACCTCAAATTTACAAAAAGACGACGTTACCTTTCATCTTTAAGTATTTATTTTGATTTAAATAATTAATATAAGCATTAAATCACGAAAATTCTGATTAATATAGCTGAGCAGGGTGTGTTGCCAACTTAAAAGTATTAACACTATAGTAGGGACTTTTGCACCACTAGGACATAATTAAATTTTGCTTAATTGTAGACAAATGTCGTTTCTCTTTGTTCTTATTACACAAGACAAAATCGTGTTATTGAATAGTCTTAAATTCATTAATATTATTGTGATCTATTTGCAAAACTATATTATTTCAAACAACATTAATAATTTTTAATTGTTTTTAACGAAATGAAAACATCAATTTAAATTGTTTTATTGTATATAAAACATTTTAAATAGATATTTTCATTTCATTATGTTACGTTATGAAAGGAAAAGAAGGGTAATTTCGAGTATATAAAATGGAATCATCAAGGCAATAATAGTGATGTTCACTGTAATCTTTAGTGTCGATGTTTTTATTTGACTATAAGTAATACCTTGATATATAATACCAAGGTGTTATTTAAAATTCTTTTTTGTACAATGTTTAAAAAAGATCTTTGGTTTTACACTTTTCCAAAAGATCCTTACAGGCGCCAAGTTTGGATAAAAGCATGTGGCAATCATATAACCTGGGTACCTAAACGAACAATCACTATTTGTTCCGAGCATTTTGACCAATCGGTTTTCGTAATCCAATCAAATAATAAAAGGAAACTAAATGAAACTGCTGTACCGACTTTGAAATTATTGGAAGTAAGTTTATTATTTTGCTACAAGTTTATTTTACATTATGAAGGATAAAATTTAAAACATGTAACAAATCGAAATGGAAGGTTTAGTGAATGATATTTATTCATTTTAAAATGTTATTTATAAGTATATCGTCTTAGATGGTGTCAACCAAATTGTTGTTTTCAGATGAGACACGAATTATTAGCGCTTAAATAAATAAATAAGGACAAACAAATTATCTCAGTGTCATATTTATAATCTATTATTGTTAAATATATACAGAGTACTACACTTTTGTACTGTAGAACACAAAATATTACCGCTTTTTACGACGACATCTATTCAATCCTAAGTAAAATGACGAAAAAAAGTATGTTTGGTTAAGTGTAAACTTCGGCCAAGAGATAGCAAATGTTTAATTTTTTTTAATTGCTCCATTCCGCTGCTGCGTAAAGGAAGGACAAAAACAAATAAACAAAAAGTCACACTTTCACATTTATAATATTATATTAGTATGGATTGTCAAGAATGATAGATAAACTTTTGAAACCGGTTTACAATCGGCTTTTTGAGGGTGGAACTATACACTCCCGCTCTCTTTCTTGCTCTAGTAAATAACGTTTCTGAGTGACCAAAAAGGATAGAAGCACAGGAAAGTGCGATTCCGCGCTGCCAGATGTAGTTCAACCTTAAGCCTTAAAACGGTTCAACTCTATAGGTTGGGTAAAATATGTAAAATTAGACCGTATAAAACCCCTATACAGATAACCTTTCCGGTTGACCATGACATTAAAAAATGGTAAAAATATTTCATCGACTAGGCATATTATATATTTTTAAGCATACAGGAACATTATTTCGACAATGATTACGTTCCACATAACATTGAACTGGCAAACTTGGTGATGGAAAATATGCAAGCACTAGAATTAGCTACCTCGCAAAAAAAGAGTGATCCCAAAAAGTGTATTCGTCACATATATACCAAACTTATTCACTTTAAAAACCTACTACCTACTTTTTCAATTTGTTTTAATTTTGGTAATTTTGTATTATTATTTTGTACCTTATGTATTTTTTTAAACTTACTTTGAATGTAATATTACACATTAAACATTTGTTCATTTTTATTTTATTTAATTTGCTAATGTAACTTGCATATAATTTCATCGACATATCCACATCGACAAGGCCCTCGCACTAGTTGTTTATGGCTTATGCACTGTAACGATGAGACATTTATGAGAGATTTTCAAGGTTGTGTGCGTTTTGCTTAATCGTGTGCTCATATTATGCTGTGTGCGTGCGTAACGACGTGGCCCAATGTTTACGATTTGCTTAGTGTGCGTTACCTCGCCTCCCGCTAGAAGTGACAGACTTTTTTGTTTGGAACTTTATGCGCATGGCGTCTCCTGTTAGTTGAATACTCTAAGTATTCGGGTCATTATACTAGAAATAATCTTTTAAATATTTTGTAGTACAATTGATAATCTTCAGTATGATTGAACGTGTATATGACTTTTATAAGTCTATGTTATTTTTGATGTAAATTATTATTGCAGATAAAAGCCCTTTCACATTTATTGTATTCTCGAATTAAATTAATCGAAATGAATTAATGTTAATCTTCGGCAGGAAAGTAAAAATAAATATTTTCGATTAGTTTTGCAATACCTAACAGCCGGATCAGCGGGCGATTCTGATCCATCTAAAGATGCTAAATTTCAGCAAGCAATAGGAGTGACTGAAAAACGGTTCTTGATATAGAAGGGTAAATAAATTATTTAACCTATAAAGTAAAATCACTTTATTAAAAATCAAAATAGCCCAATAACTTTATTAACATGAGATATATAATTGTACGAGTGGTTACAATACTTAACATTATTTTACTGAAATCTCAGAAAGTTTTTTTTTAATAGAATAAGGGTGACAAACGAGCATACTGTTCACCTGATGGTAAGTGGTTGCTACGTTCCATAGACATCTACATCCATTCTCGACTACGTATCAAAATGTAGATGCGTTGTCACCCGTGAGGACTAAGATGTAATGCCTCGTTTCCAGTAAAAAGTTTCTCCGGTTCTCTACATATACCATACGAAACACAGCAGGGTTAAACTGCTATTTTACATGGTATTCCGTGAGAGCGTGGCCCTTCCCCTGTCGAGCCGACCCATTCGTGCTACAACTATACCTACTACTAATATAGCTGCAGCATGGCCCTACCACGTAAGAAAAAATTGACGTTGAAAATTTAAGTATTTTCAGAAGCAACTTTGCAATTACTTTCTATTGAGTGAATTTTTGTGGAATCGTGTTTTGCAAACCGCCACCTGAAATACGTACAATGTTTTTTCGATAACGATGTGAAATTACAAAACGATCCCCATGCATATCAATGTGGCTCTTTCAGCCTCTTAATATGAACATACTTCGGCATTCAGAGATTTTAAAAGTTTTCATGCGTAGATAATGGAAGATATAATATTATATTACTGTCCCGTGTGAGGCAACCTTTATACTTATATACATATTCTCATCATATTTTTATGGTTGGTTAGAAAAATTATATCTAAATGCAAACTTTCACAAGGTAAATTTTTTTTTACTATTTTTACAAGTAGTAAAGCAACTACAATCCCATCGGTAAGTGATTATGTAACCTGTATATACATTATGTATATGTAGTGGTAATGGTGAATTGCACTGACTTAACAAAAACCTATTCACTCTTGCCTTGTAGGTAAATATTATTTGCGACCTATTTGTGTGTGTTTGTGTGTGTGTGTGTGCACGTGTGTGCGCGTATGTGCGTGTGCGTGTGTGTGTGTGTGTGTGTGTGTGTGTGTGTGTGTGTGTGAAGAAAAGCGTATGAGAGTACGTGAAGAGGAATAAAAGTTGAGTACTACTTCGCTTACCTATACGAGGTTGCCACTCTAGAACCTTCCTATTTTTTATCTGTTTTCCAAGTTATATAGCAAGCCCATTGCCATTTCACTGTAATATTCCGTTGGGCTATGTCAGTTACTCTGGTTCTACTGCGAATATCTTCATTTCTAACTTTATCACGTAGAGAAACCCCTCTCCAATTTAAAATTTTTACATTTTTTAGATGATAGTTTGTCTAACATAAAAAAAAACAAAACCCAAGAATGTCTTTATGTAGTTATTTATACTTAGGGAAGCACCATTTTTTTATTTATTTAAATTGTTTGATTTGTTTTTTTTTTGATTGATAACAGTGTACCTAAATGTAAGTATCTGTATCTATATTTCCCTCCCCAATAATATTTTACAAAGTCATACTCATAAAAACAGCGTTTTATTGTAATACATAATTATAAAATTCAGTATCAACTAATTAATAAAAATATGCAACAATAAAATTACATAGGTATTAAAAACTATCGAAATCTAAGTAACGAGAGCATGTTGGTCGTTCCACATCTAAATTATATAAAAATGCATTTTTCAATTTCACTAATCAACGTCGCCGCGAAAATTTCTTCTTCTTTGGGCACTTTAAAAATTGATTTATTTAGCAAATAATATTTACAGTTAACAGTGTACAGATATTAACTAAATTAAGTATTTCTAGTCATAAAAATATTTATAATTGAGTATAAACTTTTAAAAAACTAATATATATTTGAACGAAGTTGCTCCAACACCGACGCGCGGTCCACCCTCAATGGAGTCCGAAAACGGACTGTGACAGGCTGACAGGGCGACGGAGCATGCGCGCTCGCGTAAATATATTCAATTTCAGGGAAAAATGATAGATTCTCTTATAAAACGGGGAATAAAAATAAAACTCTCAATTAAAAATATTGATATTTTTAAGAGCTTTTTTTTAGTGTAAGAACTATTTAAAAAGCTTGTGCCGTTTTGGAGAAATTTTGCAAAATATGACAAAGATAGGTACTCTTTGGGGATTTTTTTTCTAATAAGGGGTTGACAAAAATACAATTTTTTTCAATTAAAAACATTTACCAAATCCTCTTCTGTTACTCTGTATTTTTTCTTTGTGGATTAAATGAACAGTTATTGAGATTTATTTACTTAAATATCCAAGATTTAGGCATTTCAACCACTGTTAAGGCCTTAAGTTAACTCAGTTACAAATAAGAGAAGAAATAATTAATAAATTCTATTTTTATGACATTAATTTAGTACATATATTAATCAGTCTTTTTTAGTAAACGAGATCTTAAAAACATGAAAGCGTCAAGTGTCTCATCGTTTAGACGTGATCCTATTTTATTACAGAACATACTAGCTGTGGAGAAAGCTCTCTCAGACTCAACTCTGGTCGGCAGTATGGAAAGCAACCTATTCAGAACTTTTTTTTGGATTTCACCGCGACCTCCACCGTTTTCAAATAAAGCCATTTCAACGTGAATCATTGAAGGCAAATCAGTTGCGCTGATTACATTTGTTGACTGGTGTTGATCACTACCCACATTTGCAAGAGAAAGTTGGCGATTGAGCGTTTCTTTAAAACTTGCGATAATCAGATAAGCGATGGATCAGAACTATCGCACAGAGTTTCTGAAATAGAGATCGTATTGGTCGACGTGGTCGTGCAATCGTCAACGTCCAGGGATGCAGCTTGATAGAACACATTTTAATTTCTTCATACGTAGGTTTTTTAAATATATCTTCGTCTTCCTCAGTCTCATTTAAAAATTGGTTAGGATTGTGTGAGTATTGTAAGGTGCCGACAACATTGTAGTCACCTCTCTTTAACCCTCCGTTTCAGTGAAATTGCCAGTTGCCTGGCATACATCATGTCTTGGCTGTCTAATGATTTCATCAAAAATTTAAGAGCTGTATCTGCCATTAGAGTGGTAGCATCTCTGCGGCAGAGTACTTCCACAGTGGTTTTCATCATGTCCAAACAAATTTGCAGATTTTCTAGATATAAGATTTCTATATCTGAGAATTTAATACCAGATTTCATGCCAATCAATGCCTTCTGCATACATAATTTTAGTTTTCAAAATCGTTCCAGCATAATTGATAGACTTCTTCACCTGGTTTTGCAGTCTATGAGTAAGTAGTTGTAACTCTTTTCCAAATTCAGCTTGGACATATTTTTGGAGCGTGGCGTCGTTCTTTGTCGGTGAGTTTTTAAATATTTTCACCATTGACCGGACTTTTTTAATTATTTTCTTATATTCATCAATCAGCACTCCGTGTCTTCGTAAATGCTCGACAACAAATCCGTCAGCGTCATCAATGTCATTATCAGAGTTTTCATCTGAGTCAGAGTCTGAGCATGTTTCCGGATACTCACGTGGTCATTGATTTTTTTTTGTATAAAACATTTTGTACAACCTGTTGCATACCGTGTGCAAGGCATAGTTGATGAAACGGAACTGGCAGAATACCCCCAAGCTTCGTCATGACAGCTGCGCCGTCAGTTGTCAATCCAATTCAAGTCTTTGTCCAAACAAATTCCGAAAGAATCTAATCTTATTTCTATGAGTGAAACATTAGCTTCAGCTCCCATAGACCCTACAATTCTTACTAATCCCAGATTTTTGCAGACATTTTCGCCATCATCATTTTGAAAATGAATATTTAAATTTAGGTATCGATGGGATTTAATTGAGGTCCACTCATCAAGAGTGATTGACCACTTGGTATTTTTAGTCTTCCTAACTTTTATCTCTACATTAAGAGACAATTTTTCTGTGTCACACATGTCCATTTTTTTATTGAATTTGGTGACTTTGGGATGTCTTCTTTATAATTTTTTTTGCATTAACTATCTGAGATCTGCCGACGAACAAAATACTTTTAGTGGTAACCCGTCTAAAGCGACTATTCTTGATATAACGCTTTGCTTAGCGCCGCACCGGCGGGCGCGCGCGTCCTACCGCGTTGCTCGGTTTATGGCAATAAACCGAGCAACGCGGAAATTTTCAGTGCCGTCCCCGTATTCGATATGTCAATGTTAGATATTTCAATCCGGATTCTTCGAAAATTGAAAATAACTGAAAAATTCGGATTTTTTTAGAGTTTTTTAAATCCGGTTTTTGAGACTCAAATTCGGTTTTTTCGGATTTTAGTCAAAATTGAGTTCAATGGATAATATTTTACATTTATCCACAAATTTTCATTATAAGTAATAGGAAGATAGATATTACCTACTCTAATACGCGAATTCGAACAATATTTGAATTGGTAGGATTAGGTATTTGGCATAAACCAAAGTACCTATAGCCACCACCATTATCCATGGGGAGTACTTAGACAAATTGTTAGGATTAATTCTAGTCGCCAAATTCCACCAACACACATCGGTACAAAACTTACAGTACTATCCACACCATTGGGACGCTTGGGGATGCACCACGGCTGTGCGATTTACTAGGACTTATCTTTTTCGCAAGACTTCTTTGTGTAATCTTCTACCACCGACGATTTTTCCGGACCGAAAACGATTTAAGAGACGTTCAAGAAACGAGCTTACTTCTTTTAAAAAGGCCGGCAACCAACCTACAATTTTCCTGGTGTTGCAGTTGTTCGCGGGTGACGGTCGATACTTACTATCAGATAAATTTGATTTAATGTGGGCGATACTACGGGGTGGAAAACTGGTAAAATGTAATCATTACATTACATACATTACAAATAAATAAAATTGAAGTGCCTGTTTGTAATGTAAAAATAACAGCATTTTACTAAATGCATTTGAAAGTGTATACAGTACTTATAACAAAAGGGTAATTATTTCATTTGATGTAAATTGGACAGATTGGTACAAAATAAAATACAAATGTATTTTTAATCGCAAAATTAGTCTAACTTTAAAGTTTCTAATGTATAAATTATTAAGAAAATGAAGGCCCTCTCCTAGGCCCTCAGTTAGTAGAGATATAAGTCCCTAAAATTTTAGGAGTCACGGTAATGACACTTCATGCACACGACAGTGAAGTTTGAACACGGTAATAATAAATGATATTACGTACTGTTCATTTTCCCTTAAACATATATTAAAAATTTAAAATCTTAGTAGAAACATATCAATCGAATAAATATTTATTAAAAATCTTCTTTGGTAAAGGTAATCTCACAAAATAACTTTCAAGTTCTGTAATAATTATAAGAGCTTTTTCCAGCAAATCTACATTTTCGTGTATTTTATACATGCAGGTCTCTCTATCCTTTTCTGTAGAAGCTACAACTCAAAATGGCTTTGCTATTTATGCAGATTCAATGGACTATCTCTTAGAACCGTCTTCTGCTACTTTTGTTTCTTTAAAGTGATGCAGTCTTTTTTACCAGAGGTCATCTAGAATTATCATTTTCATAAAAAACATTTAATGTCAATTACCAATTTGTGTTTTTTTTGTGCTTTCTTATTCTTTTCTTTAGATTTCCTTGTCAGTTTAGGTAATTCCTTAAGTAAATTATATATTTTCAATTTCTCGCGTATTGGTTTTATATTCTTTATGAGATTTTGTTTTTCAGCCTTTTTTTAGTTCTCAAAATCATGATTGATGTTACTCTTTAAAATATCGTCAAATATTATGGCTTTTTCAACATCTTCCTTTTTAGTGGGGTCTGCCATCATCATTTCTGCTTTTGTTCCTGGTCTGTTCAGACTCTTTGTCTCATACGAATGACGCGTTTTCGAAACGCTGCATTTAGCTTTTTTAACTCCGACGAACGATTTTGATAGAATTTACATTTTTTTAGCATTCTATAGCGAACTCTACGTGTAGTTAAAGAGGGAATTGATGTACAATTTTTGATAACTGGTATTCGATTGGCAGGAATTTTGTCGCCTTTGTTTAACGACGTGTTTAAAGACGGTCCAGGTTTGGGATTACTCCATGGATCATCTGACGCATAATTCCTGGTGACTAATCTTGTAAGAGCAGAAGTTTTTGTAATCGCATCTCGATGTTCTTGTTGGTAATTCAAAGCTTTGATCCAGGAAATCTACAGAATCTGTTTCAGCAGGTGTATCTTTTTATGTAACATTTTAAGTTCTTTTTCTTTCTTCTTAAATTCTCTTGATTTATATTCCATTTTTTTCTGTGCCCTCTTTTCCCTTGTTTTTTTTCATTGGTACCTTTTTTAGTATCCTTTATTCTAATATTTATTAATTTGACGGCTCCGTGGCGCAGCGGTTGCTTGCGCTGGGGGGCGCGGGTTCGAATCCCGCACGGAGTAAGTATTTGTATTGTTTACAAATAATTGTTGCGGGTCTGGATGTTTGTACTTGTGCAATTTGTGTTTGTAAACTGCCTCCACGATACAGGAGAAAATCCTAGTGTGGGGGTAACGTTTAAAAAAAATATAGCGTGCTTTTTCTTTCTCTAAGTATTCTTGGTATAACTCAGGGTTAAACTTTATTATGTTGCACCTTCTTAGTCCTGCTAATCGTTTTTTTAAAATCTCTTTTGTTATTTACTTGATCGAGCAAAATGGGCTTATATAATATACAATGCTTAATTATACACTAATTACAATCAATACTTGTCTAAAAAAGATAATATTTACTTATGTATTATATGTATTCTGTCAATAGAGTATAAAATAACAAAGAAAGTCATTATTATGTTATCATCGTCATTACCGTGATTTAAAACAACTACGGTGATCCACGGTAATGACAAACACGCTAATGATAAAATCAGATAATTTTAGCTTAATATTGCATTGTTAATGTTCCGGAATATGTTCTATTGGTTACATCATAATAAAATGGTTAAGTAATTAGGGAAAATAAAACCTATTCTAATATTTTGTGTATTTACCGAGGAAGTAGACCCACAATAAAGACAATTTTTTCTGAGAAAAACCACGGTAACAGTCTGTTTCTTACTTTATTTTAAATCAATCAGGATGAGCGACGCGACGAGACGTGCCTGGGAGGTTCGCGGGGCAGTTGCAGAAATTATGTACAGCTTTTGAATGATGTACTACATATTGTGACATGAACTGACATGGGAATAACTATTTTCGGTTGGGACAATATTTACGATGTTGTTATTCTGTCTCTTTCAATTTGATTTCATTTGTTAAATCTAAGAAATTAGCAATGATTATTAAACTTTACATTTAATAGTGACTTAAGCTTACAAATATACGTTTAATATGACATTTTTGCTGAAATAGTGAGGAAAATGTTATATGGGACACACACGGTAGTGACGTTTTGCCTCTTTAATAATAAAAAAATTCAAGATTAATTATAAAATACACAAGGAGTTTTAGCGGGAACTTGATCGGCGGCGGTTTGCTGCTCCTGTATTATAGTTTAAATAATAGTTTGAAGTGGATTTTGATATGTAAAAGTGGTGCGATTTTATGTATTAACTGTCTACGCATGTGAACTATTAGTGGAAACGGTGAAACAAGTGCTCTGATGGTGATGGATTCTCAAGATAAGCTGTTTGCCTAGGCGCCTTTAGATACTATCGCCAACTGACAGCTGCCAGCTGGTTCAAGTTGCCGTCAAAATCTCCCAAGGGCTGCACAATGTGACGCATCAACTTATTGTGAAGCAGTGAACTATGAAGGATATAAAACATTAAGACAAGGTTTGGGGAAATTATAATAAACCGAATAATAATACTCAAGACTTGGCCTAAAGGTCTAGATACCAGGCCATAAACTCAAAAAAAAACACAAAATGTATGAATACTCCTTGTACAGTACATTTAGTACTATACCGAGTGACGAAAAAGTTATCACATAAAATGAAAAAAAATATGCTACATAAATTTCTTTAAACATACATAACTAAAAAATTAGTCGCGGTAGTATTTTTTTCGTTTTAATCTATACAATCTATACAAATAAATAAAATTGAAGTGTCTGTTTGTAATGTTAAAATAACAGCGTTTAACTCAATGCATATGAATGTATATACGGTACTTATAACAAAAACACAATTTTTTTAATTTTTGTATGTCTGTCGGTCTGTCTGTCTGTCTGTCTGTTTGTTCCGGCTAATCTCCGAAACGGCTGGACCGATTTCAATGGGACATTCGCTGGCAGATAGCTGATGTTCTAAGGAGTAACTTAGGCTACTCATATTTGAGAAAAAGAATTAGGGTTCTGAGCAATATAATTAAAACCCTAAGTAAAAAGTAAACCCTAGTAGAAAGTTACATTATTCCTGAGTGCAGGGCTCGGAACCGGTTTAAATTAGCGGTTAATTTCGATTAATTACCGGTAAATTTATCGCTCCTTCAATTACCGGTTTAAAAATTAACTGGTTTTTATTAAACCTAAACCACAAACTAGTAAGAAGTAATAGCGCAACCTAAACGATACAGGTTACCGGTTACTTAATGATTTTGAGGTTGATCCGCAGAGATCGTGATCCTTGGCGATTTGAATGACCATCACGCTGAATGGCTCGGAATGAATGAATGAATGGTTACTTTCCTACGTGGTTTCCAGATGTGGAGGATCATGCACCTTCCCTGTTGGAACTTCTGCTGACCTTTCATCCGGACGGATATCAGGTTTCCATCGACACCCCTTATGGCTCTTGTCTTGTCCGGAGAGTGGTGTCACTCACACTATCGGCGCTCTTCAAAATAAGTATAATTCCACCTCCAGGTTCTTCAAAATTTATTGCCAGGGCAAGGTCAGAGCACATCGGCGGAGTTGGTGAGAGGCTAGTTTGCCTTTCTTCGGTAGCCCCAGCATTCTGGTCTCTTGTCAAGGCTGTCCAAGAGAGTATCTGTCAGCCATCGCTGCAAAGAGAGGGTGACTCACTGAGTCCTTGCCTCAAAGGAGAAAGCCGATCTGTTAATCTCTCTTTTTGCGACCAACTCGACTCTCGATGACAGGGGAACACACCGCCGACCATCCCGCGGTTTGAGTTCTCCATGCCAGCAATCAGAAATCAGAAATGTTTATTTGCTTTAAACATGGTAGTACAAATATCTTAATATAGTGATATGTCCTCATGTTTGACTTATAACTGTCATGCAAATTTAGAAGTAGTTACATTCTAATCTACTTAGAGCTAAAAATAAGTTAATAGACTAAATATATAACTAACGGTAAACATGAATCATAGACAGAACATTACATTACATTTATAAATTGTATAATATTTTATGTCAACATATTCAAGTCATAAATAAAGTAAACACAGAAAAACTACAAACATAATTAAAATTGCGAGAGGTGCCACAGGTGCGGTTTAAACAGCGCTCGGTTCGCAAAGCACTTCTCTCCCTGGTCGTCAAAAACTCGAGTGGGCCTGATGGAGTCCCTCCCATTGTGCTGAAGACGTGGGCTCCGAAGTTGGCACCAGTTTTAACGCGTCTTTTCCGGTACTTCTACTCCTAAGGTGTTATCCCAAATTCATGAAAGACAGCTTTAGTTCATCCGATCCCTAAAAAAGGTGACCGCTCAAACCCGTCAACCTTTTTTTTTAAAGAATAGGGGGCAAACGAGCATGCGGCTCACCTGATGGTAAGTGACTACCGCCGCCCATGAACAACCGCAACACCAGGAGAATTGCAGATGCGTTGCCGGCCTTTTAGAAAGGTGTAAGCTCTTTTATTGAAGGTTCCTAAGTCGTATCGGTCCGGAAAATTCGCTGGTGGTAATTGATTCCACAAGGAAGTTGTGCGAGAGAGAAAATTTCTTCTAAATCGCACAGTGATGGACCGCCAATCATCCAGATGGTATGGATGGTAACGCGAGTTTAGTCGTGATGTGCGATGGTGAAATTGAGCGGCTGGAATTAGTCCGAACCATTCCCCAGAGCACTCCCCGTGATAGATGCGATAAAATACGCAAAGAGATGCAACATCTCTACGCAGTGCCAGTGTATCGAGCCGACCAGAAAGAACTCGGTCGTCGACGATTCGAACCGCTCTGCGCTGGATGCGGTCAAGTGGAAGGAGCTGGCACTGGGGTGCCCCGGCCCAGAGATGAGAACAGTATTCCATGTGGGGCCGAACTTGCGCTTTGTAAAGTTGCAAGCGATGTGCCGGCATGAAATACTGTCTCGCTCTGCTGAGCATGCCAAGCTTTTTACAGGCCAATTTGGCCTTCCCTTCCAAGTGACCACGAAATTGCACACTATTCGATATGTCGACGCCAAGGATTCCGATACTGGCTGAGGCAGCAAGGGGAGTGCCTTGAAACTGAGGAGATACGACAAAGGGGTTCTTTTTAGCGGTAAACGCGCAAACTTGTATCTTCTGGGGGTTGAACTGGACTAGATTTAACCGCCTTCAGTCGGGTGTATATTGCATCACCAGTGCTTTCGTTGTTACCAGTTTGTAACGTATCATTGATATGCAGTAGAAACAGCGTTGGTGATAGCACGCAGCCTTGTGGAACGCCAGCGTTGATAGGCTTGTAATCAGAGCATGCACCGTCTATTACGACCTTGGTGCTCCGATCAGCAAGGAAACTAGTGATACAATTGCACAATTTCTCGGGAAGCCTATAGGAAGGTAGTTTCGAAAGAAGCGCTTTGTGCCAAATCCGATCGAAGGCCTTCGCTATGACCAAACTAACGGCCAATGCCTACCCCTTGGACTCTACTGCCTCTGCCCATCTATGAGTTAGACAGACCAGAAGATCACCAGCTGATCAACCCCGACGAAAACTGTTTATAATGGATTCCATTATTTTGGAGAACAAGGAGGTGATGGCGATAGGTCTGTAGTTTCATCAACAGTGGTAGAGCCAAGCGGCAGATTTTGCTGTCGCACGGATGGGCCGGCTCGAACCAGGATGGTACCACGACCTCACAGAATACCAGCGTGAAGTAGAGGTTTACCTCTGCAAGCGGAGCAATACAACCAAGGCGACCCCTGTCACGCTATCCGTAAATTATTGCAACATCAGGGGACTTCATTCCAACCTTAACGCAGTCCATTACCATCTAGAGACGGCGAAGCCGGCCTTGCTCTTTTTAACCGAGATTCAGGTGTCCTCTTCGGCTGATACTTCATATCTCTCCTACCCGGGGTACAAATTGGAACACTCCTTTGTGCCCAGGGCTGTAGTTTGCGTATACGTCAGAGAGAACATCTGTTTTCGACGCCTCGGCAGTCTTGAAGGTACGGACTTGTCCATCCTATGGCTGCGCGTAGACAGCGACGACCATCCCCGCATCTACGGGTGCCTCTATAGGTCCCATTGCGGTAATGCCGACACAGACTGACTCATCGACCACGTCCAAATTGCTGCAGACTCCGTGCTACAACAGATCCCATCCGCATTATAATAACCCTTTTTATACAAACTTATTTAATAAAGTTTTTGAACTTTGAGCAGGTCAAATTTTGTACATTTTCTGGAATTTTCTTGTAAAAGCGTATACATCGCCCCAAAAATGAATTACTGACTCGATGGAGTCGAGTAACTGGTACTACTAGCTTGTGTCTGTTCCTAGTATTTACATACATACATACATACATAAACACTCACGCCTGTCACCCAGAGGGGTAAGCAGAGACTACGGACTTCCATTTGGCACGATCCTGACACACCTCTCTCGCTTCCTCCACATCCATATACCTACGCATACACGCTCGTCGTTTAAGGGTACTCCTAATCTGGCCCATTTTTAATGTATCGCCGATTTGGTCGATAAACTTTCGCCTAGGGCGTCCCTTCCCGACCCTGCCGTTCACTTCTGCAACATAAATTTGCTTTGTCACTCTTTCCTTTTTCATTCTTTCTACATGACCAAACCACCGAAGCATTCCTTTTTTAATCCTGGTCACAACATCATCTTGCAAACCACACTTTTCTCTTATCACACTATTTCTCACCCTGTCATCTAGATTCAGCCCTAGCATACTCCTTAAGGACCGCATTTCTACAGCATTTATTCTACTCTCACTCTCACTTCCTAGTATTTATAGAATGAATATCATTTATTTTTGTAAAACTACTTTTATTTTTGTGTACGTACATTACATTTTCATAAATGTATAGAGAGGCCAAAGTTAATATATTAATTTCCTTATATTTTTGTCGCAGCGACTCTTTAGGCTTTAAATCATAAATTGCTCTTATGGCCCTCTTCTGTAAAACAAATATAATTTCAGTGTCAGCTGCGTGTCTCCATAGCAAAATACCATACGACATTATGCTATGGAAATAGCTAAAGTAAACTAGTCTAGCTGTTTTAACACTAGTTAGACTTCTAATCTTTTTTACGGCATATGCTGCAGAACTAAGTCTGCTTGCTAGTTTTGATATATGGGGGCTCCATTGAAGCTTCGCGTCTAGTGTGATTCCAAGAAAAATGGTGGTATCTACAAGACTCAGTTTTCTCCCCATTTAAAATTACATTAGTATTTAATTGTTTGACATTTGGAGTCATAAATTTCATACATTTCGTTTTAGTACCATTTAAATGCAAATTATTAACATTGAACCAATTTACTAATTTAGATATAGCATTATTTACTTCGTCATATTTTAGCAATTGTCGACTTAATTTGAAAATTAAAGAAGTGTCACTGCAAATAATACTATATCATGGCTATCTCCTACTATGTAAGTCATTAATGTATACAAGAAACAGAAAGGGACCGAGAATTGAGCCTTGAGGCACGCCCATCTGTATTTTGAAGGAATTGGGACTCTCTAGAGGAGGCCTTCACCTGCGGGAGGGTTCTTGCAGATTAAATATTTATCTTAATCCTAAGCTTAGTTTATTTATTTTGTTACTTTTGCAAGAAATAAAAGTATTTTTAAAAAAAAATTCTATTTATTACTAAACTAGCTTTTTACCCGCGGCTTCGCTCGCGTTGTCTTTATTTAGGAACATCATTAAAAAGCTGTTCCGTGCCAAATTTAGAAAAATTCGATCACTTTTAGAGTCACCTCGGTGTCTTGTCTCTATGTCTGTCAAACATTTTTTTCATTCTAAAATGCTATTAGACCTAGATGATTGCTAACATGCTACAGAAACACGTGAATATATATGTCTAATAACACCCACTATTTTTTCTTAGATTATTTTTTATATCGGGCGTGTCTTCCGATTCCGATGTATCCATAAGAAAGGCAAATAGTCTTGAAATCAAAATGTATTATTATTTACCTTATTATTTACATTTATTCATAGTTAAAGTTAATTTAGTTTTAACAAAGTAATATAATGTTTATTTGAGACATTTTATTCATATGATTGGTCCTATTTAATATTGATTGGCACCATAAAATAGATGTAGATTTTTTTTTTACTTCGAGTAGATTTGAAAATTTCATAAGTACAGTTCTATAATAATGAATACTACACATGGATTAAAACTAATGTTACGGGTTTTTTTTTCGCATCTTGGATGAAAGTTCCGAGTAAAAGAACATATCGTTGATGTGAAGCACTGAAGCTCCGGGAAGTCAAGTATGTCAACATGTTTAGTATCGTCCCAACCATTAAATCGGATCTGATAGACAACAAATCCTTGCAATAGAACACCGAATCCTACCAATGATGATTCGCGAGGCTATTGAAATTCAAAATATCCTAATTTTAATAGGGAAGATGGCTGATGGTTGCTAAGAACCTCATAATTAATAAAATTAAATTCAAACTACTACTGCATTTATTCTATTCTATTTTAACTATGACATCAGGTCGTCAAACACCTCAGTTCTCTCGCTCCACCCGTGACCATGGATGCTGTAAAGTGCCCAAAACATCGGGAATTTAAAAAGTTAAAATTAAAGGCGATAGAATCCTTCAAATTAGTTTTATTCCTTATAAATGTTATTCACAATGAAAGTGAGGATCACTACACTCATGAACGGGAGTAGAAAAATGTTCGCCCTGTTGTGGCGGTGAAAGAAAATCCACCACCTCATATCGTCCCGTCGTAAGAGGTGACATAGGAAAACTAACTGGAGATGGAATGGGCTGCATCATCTTCTTGACAACAGATCAAAATAATAATAGCTACGGTTGCCAACTCGCCTACCAAACGTGGCAACTATAGCAAATATCCAGCTACTTGACAATTTATGGGGGAGGCCAATGTTCATTTCAGTGGACTTTTGATAGGCTGACGATAAGGAGTTCTAAGTTCAAAGACGAGATTTGCAAGCCATAATATTTACGGTAGAGTGAAAACAAAAAGTAACATACCCGAAAACACGAATGAAATAAAACTGCATATATTGCCCTATGAAAACTAAAAAAATAACAGCTTACATACATGTTACTAATCGGCACAGGCCGCAGAATTTTTGGCCAAAAAAGTGTTTGCTGCGCTGATTCCAACGCGGGATGAATGTAATGTTAATGATTCAATTATTCACATCGTATATTCGTATATATGTATTATTTCATTTTATCAATGACTTGCCATTTTAGTTTATTTAGAAGTAAGTAGATGGCGCTAATATTAGATGAAATAATGAAAGCCAAAACCATATCATCTAGTAATATCAGCAATTGAAGCGAACATTTATTTATTATATCAAGGGATAAAGTGATGTCAATGTTCTCTTAAAAGTTCTGTTTCTGTTAAAAAATATGCTATCAGCGCCGCTAGCGGTGAAAAACGATTTAATGATATCGTCATAATATGACCATATTAATAGAAAATTAACATCTAAAGGAAATAAAAAACTTAACCTTCCTTTTTGAATTTCCGTAATCAGATAAAAAGTAGCCTATAAGTTGCCCCGGGTTACTCACTACCTATATACAAAATTTCACGTAAATCGGTTCAGTAGTTTTTGCGTGAATCCGGAATATACAGACAGACAGACAGACACAAAAATTCTAAAAACCACTAATTGGCTTCAGAACCCTTTATTTAGTCACCTGGACTTGTTTTTTCTAGAATATATTAGAATTACAGACACGATTTTTCTACAGATTTATTATATGTATAGATTAAAAAAAATAACAAAATACTAAAAAACTAAACGTTAGAGTTTTTTAATAATTTTAAAAATCTAATCATTTAATCATATACATGCAAGTTATTTATATTATTTCATTTATTAGTAACTGAAGGCAAAATGTACTACTTTTTCCATTTGATGATAGATGGCGCTGTTTTAAATAATAAATCGGTGTAGTTTCAAATTATATTACCAAGATTACAACTATATTTTAAACTTTATTTACAAATATGGTATTTATTTGAAAAACAACAGTCATCCCGCCTATAACCAAGATTTAATAGAAAATTAACATCTAAAGGAAATAAAAAACTTAACCTTCCTTTTTGAAGTTCCGTAATCGGATAAAAAGTAGCCTATAAGTTGCCCCGGGTTACTCACTACCTATAATATACAAAATTTCATGTAAATCGGTTCAGTAGTTTTTGCGTGAATCCGGAATACACAAACAGACAGACAGACAGACAAAAATTCTAAAAACCACTAATTTGGCTTCAGAACCCTTTATTTAGTCACCTGGACTTGTTTTTTCTAGAATATATTAGAATTACAGACATGACTTTTCTACAGATTTATTATATGTTGTCGTGAAGCGACAATTAAAAGAGAAAGAACCTAACCTAAGAACAGCAAAACAACAAAATAGACCAAGAAAATAATATATTATAATTTTTTAAAAGGTATTTACAATCTTATAAAAAAAACGAAATATGAAGGTGATGGATGAAATGAGATTACAATTATATTAAAAAAAGGGATAGGAGAATAGGAGAATTAGTATGATAGTGGAGCCCTAGAGCCTCGCTGCTTTTGTAGAAGTAGGGACACGGAGAGCTTGAGGTTTCTCAGCGGCGACGGCACGCAGCGCCTGGACTGGGCACACGCAGCGTCCGGAGCCGGCGCACGTAGCGCCTGGGGTAGGTGCGCTCAGTTCTTGGAGAAGTAGTCGCCGCGCCCAGAGGTAGCGCGGGCAGTAGGGACGCAGCGCCTGGAGCCAGCAGTCGAAGCGCGCCTGAAGGTAGCGCGGGCAGTAGGCTGCAGTCAGCGCCTGGATCAAGCAGTCGTAGCGCGCGGAGTAGTGTGGCCCCGCACTTGAATTAGAATTCACCGACGACTTCACGTGTAGATGGAGGCTTGCAGGATCCCGGCGCCTGGTTTGCAGGATGCGTCGACGACTTCAGGATGCGCCGGATGTAGATGGAGGCTTGCAGGATCCCGGGGCAGAGCGGCCCCGGGATAAGGCCTTTAGTAGATGTTTCTCGTTTGAGAACTGAAGCGAGACTGTCTTTTCTATTCTCCGATTGTTCGGCTTTTATACCTTTTTAGAGAGAACGAGAAATTATTTAAATTAAAAGGAAATTTATTGTAAATGACCTAGAGCAAAAGAGTATTTATGTGAAAATATCGAGATAAAACATCATATCGGTAACGAATTTGAATAAAAATTGCCATGACAACCATATAAATAATGGTTGTCAGAAATATAAATTTTTAGTTTTAGGTATATAATTGGAAAACCATTACATTTAAGTAAGAAATGAGATATAATTCACATAGGAAAAACTTATGCACGGCTGCGTGCATGAAGCCTGAAATTGTAGAGTTACAGAGAATTCAATAAAAGACCATAAAAGGTAAGACTTCATTGACAGCTATTTTAAAAGTGATAAATAGTGTGAAAATACGAAGTAAAATGATATGTTATTGTGTAAAAACGTTACAGGATCCTATAGAAATAAAAGTGATGCAAAATATAAATGCAGAAAATCAAAAACAGAATGAAAAAAATAGTATAAAGTGATGCAAAACATGAATGCAGAATATCAAAACAGAATGAAGAATTAGTGTACAGTGAAATGTAAGTAGTATAACACTACATTTTCCCCCCGACCATGGAAAATTTTTGACTCAGCAAAAATTTTGACATGTACATTCTAAAATAAACCATAAAAACACAGCTTTGCAGAAACAGACATCACCAGTCAAAATCAGATATACTATCTCTTACATTCATCATCTGCATTCAGGTAAGGGTGGAGTTCACATTCAATGACTACCACTCTAAAAGTGTGTTTTCAAAACGACATTAAGGCTTATTTAAGGAGTAGTCAACCGCTCCTGTGTGGAAAAAAAAATTAGTCGAAGAAACACCACTCTTAGAAGTGTGTTTTCGAAAGGACATTCAGGCTTATTTAAGGAGTTGTCAACCGCTCCTAAGTGAAGATAAAAAAATTCGAAGAGACACCACTTTAGAAGTGTGTTTTCGAAAGGACATTCAGGCTTATTTAAGGAGTTGTCAACCGCTCCTAAGTGAAGATAAAAAATTAAGGGAGTAGTCAGCTGCTCCCAGGTGAAGATAAAGGTGAAGAAAATTAAGGGAGTAGTCAGCCGTTCCCAAGTGAAGATAAAGATAAAGAACTTACTCTTAAGCAAGCATTAGTCGCTATGAAGTTGAAGAACCCTGGAACACCAAACAAACAAACAAATTAAAAGAAATTAAAATAATAAGGTGAAAATGATGGTGATATTTATACATATATACAAATTACAAGTTATATTTATACATATATACAAATTAACAGTTAATAAATGTTTAGAAAAATATTTAACAGTTAATAAATGTTTAGAAAATTTATGGTTCGTTTCGCTTCAGCTTTCAAAAACAAAAGTGCAAAGTGTAAAGTTAAGTTTAAGAAATAAAGATTTTATTAAAAATTGTACCTCTTTAAGTTATCTAGAATAAAATTATTAGAGTGATGAATGTAACTTAGAGTGATGAATGTAAATGAAGTGTTATATGTAGGCCTAAATATAATCCAGATAAGTTGAAAAACTAGAAGAAGTTTTGTTTTAGAATTTTGAAGATATGAAAAGGTTGTGTAAATGAATGATGAATAATGAGTTAAGAACGAAAGGGAAAGCAATTAAATCAAAAGAGAATAGACAAGGCGCAGTAAAGGTGAAGAATTAAGAGAGAAAGAGGACTTTTACGTTGGGCGCCAAACTGTCGTAAAGCGACAATTAATAAGAAAAAGAAAGCCTAACCTACGAACAGCAAAACAACAATATAGACCAAGAAAATAATATATTATAATTTTTTAAAAGGTATTTACAATCTTATAAAAAAAACGAAATATGAAGGTGATAGATGAAATGAGATTACAATTATATTTAAAAAAGGGATAGGAGAATAGGAGAATTAGTATGATAGTGGAGCCCTAGAGCCTCGCTGCTTTTGTAGAAGTAGGGACACGGAGAGCTTGAGGTTTCTCAGCGGCGACGGCACGCAGCGCCTGGACTGGGCACACGCAGCGTCCGGAGCCGGCGCACGTAGCGCCTGGGGTAGGTGCGCTCAGTTCTTGGAGAAGTAGTCGCCGCGCCCAGAGGTAGCGCGGGCAGTAGGGACGCAGCGCCTGGAGCCAGCAGTCGAAGCGCGCCTGAAGGTAGCGCGGGCAGTAGGCTGCAGTCAGCGCCTGGATCAAGCAGTCGTAGCGCGCGGAGTAGTGTGGCCCCGCACTTGAATTAGAATTCACCGACGACTTCACGTGTAGATGGAGGCTTGCAGGATCCCGGCGCCTGGTTTGCAGGATGCGTCGACGACTTCAGGATGCGCCGGATGTAGATGGAGGCTTGCAGGATCCCGGGGCAGAGCGGCCCCGGGATAAGGCCTTTAGTAGATGTTTCTCGTTTGAGAACTGAAGCGAGACTGTCTTTTCTATTCTCCGATTGTTCGGCTTTTATACCTTTTTAGAGAGAACGAGAAATTATTTAAATTAAAAGGAAATTTATTGTAAATGACCTAGAGCAAAAGAGTATTTATGTGAAAATATCGAGATAAAACATCATATCGGTAACGAATTTGAATAAAAATTGCCATGACAACCATATAAATAATGGTTGTCAGAAATATAAATTTTTAGTTTTAGGTATATAATTGGAAAACCATTACATTTAAGTAAGAAATGAGATATAATTCACATAGGAAAAACTTATGCACGGCTGCGTGCATGAAGCCTGAAATTGTAGAGTTACAGAGAATTCAATAAAAGACCATAAAAGGTAAGACTTCATTGACAGCTATTTTAAAAGTGATAAATAGTGTGAAAATACGAAGTAAAATGATATGTTATTGTGTAAAAACGTTACAGGATCCTATAGAAATAAAAGTGATGCAAAATATAAATGCAGAAAATCAAAAACAGAATGAAAAAAATAGTATAAAGTGATGCAAAACATGAATGCAGAATATCAAAACAGAATGAAGAATTAGTGTACAGTGAAATGTAAGTAGTATAACACTACAATGTATAGATAGATGTAATGACATTGAATTAAAGATGCAAAGCGTAATTTTAAGGGGCTACTCCATGCGAACGACCTTGAGCATTTGGCCGGCGCGGCGCGCGGCTCGCTACAATATTGCGAAGAAATATGTAAGATGCCACCTATTGTTCGAACGTAGTATTATTTTTTCAACACCAATAAACTATTTTATGGAAATACACACAGCATACAACGATAAATGTATTTTAATTTTTTTATTCGGTATATTAGTTGCATTATATTAGAATTATGTATTTTCATATATTATCTAATTATGAAATTTTATAATTAATTATTTATTAAAAATGAAGCATTGAAAATTGTGAGTTTAAAAAGATATCTATTCACTATAGGTAAATAAATAGATAGCTCGCCTTTTGTACAAATATTTGGTGCAATAAAGAATAAACAAATAAATAGGATGTTTCGCAGAGTGAGAGTAATATAGAATGAGAGTCGTGGAGGCAGTTTACAAACATAAATTGCACAAGGACAAACATCCAGACCCGGAACGATTATTTGTAGGCCTTACAAATATTTGTTCCGTGCGGAATTCGAACCCGCGGCCCCCAGCGCAACAACTGATTGCTAAGCCACTGCGCCACGGAGTCGTCGCCGGGTTATAGGTAAAGTGACCATACGTCCCGTTTTGAACGGGACTGTCCCTTTTCTCGGTCACCTGTCCCATTGTCCCCAAATAAAGCTCCGGGACACAAAATTGTCCTGGACAAAATGGACCTCATGATCAGCAGTCGCACTACTACAACCACTAGACCAACGAGGCAGTACTATACCTGATAAGATATTGTAGTTGGTTATTACGATTATTTTTAACTGTATACTATACTGATAATATTGAATTAGCCTTTTATAGTGTAAATTATAATATTTGTCGAAATGTTAATTATGGATTCAAACCTTACATGCTAATGGTGCTTCATTTTTTTTATTTGCATTTACTTCAAAGAAAATACACGCAAAAAGCTTCATCGCGCAGTAAAAACACAACAAATATATGTATAACTAATACGAAAAATTATACCCAAAACAAACAAATAATACTACCTATAAAATAACCTAATAAGTAATAATATTATCGACTGAAAAGACGTGAGCGTGTGCGCAGGCCGATGCTCTGACGAACAACACGGGCTCCACGTTCGAGAGCTCAAGGCTCAATGATCCAGCAAGCCCGTGGGCAGTGAATACGCCCAGATTTTAAAATAATTTCTTAATAAAATCAAATTTTGGTCTTTTGAAAAAAATTTTACAATAGAAATGTTCATTAATAAATTGCCTATCCATTGGTGTAAATCGCAAAATAAAATAATACTTACTTTACGAGGAGATGCATGTTATCAATAATAATTTCACATTTATGTGGTTTCGTTGTAAGGAGATTATATTAATATTTATTCCTTTAAAAAAAAATTGGATACAGCTCTTATGAAATCAAGATTATGTAGAAATATAATGTGTTTTTTATTTGTTGATATATCTTTTAAATAAAAAGTAGATAGCTCCAAAAAACCGCACAAATAACGACTAGCGCGACATTTTGCTCAACCCGCGCCTTAATAGAAAACGTTAAATATAATTAAAGTCAATTTAAATATAAAAGGTCAAATTAAACTTGATATTGAAACTTAATTTTACATCTGTTATTTATAATATGATCGTTGCTGAAAGATGAATAAATATGAGGGAATACGTTACAAGACAGTCGCATTGTTCGCAGTGTTCTTGGACTTAGCTAAAGCATTTGATACTGTCTCAGTCCCGTTATTGTTGAATGAGTTGAAAAGAATAGGGATAAGGGGAACCGCTTTAAATTTATTTGGTAGTTATCTAAAAAATCTAACCCAACGTGTAAAAATTGACGATGTGATAAATGACTCTCAATATATTTCTTATTTTGTTCCCCAGAGAAGTATATGTCGGCGATACGCCAGGGTTTTCACGATCAGAGTCCATCACAATGAAATAGCACGCCAAATATTAAGTAGTTTATTTTCGCACAATTGCTGGTACAGAACAGAACAGTCTTTACATAAATCAACCGCCTTTATAGTTTCCAATAGTTTCCTTACAAACACGGATATAGCAAATACAACTTCTTTTAAATCAAATATAATATTTAGTACTACAAAATAATTCTTAAAATAGAGCTCATTATTCATAATAAATATTTCAATGAATTTAAATAACTACAAATGATTTATATTATATAAATCTTTGTTCATTTAATTTGAATAGACGTTAGTTTTTCATAGTCAGTCAAAATCCGGGCTCTAATACTGTTAAGAGGTGGCGCTGCAAGCAAGATTCAAGTGAAATTAAACAAGACTTATTACATAAAATAATAAAATTTGATACAAAATAATGATATTAATTCTAGTAGATATTAATTTGAACATTTACACAGTAAAATGAGTATTTTAACAATAAATGAAGCATCAAACGTCTTCAAAATGTTCCAACAATCAAAACAGTGTCTACTAAATATCAGACCTTAATAAGTAACAATTTTATGTTAATAAATAACTATTTAAATTTAAATCTTAGATTTCAGATATTTCTATACTAATATTTTCACTTAAACGATAAACTAAAACATAAATATCAATATTTGCTAATTATTGCCGATAGATGGCGGTTTGCGCCCATTATACTTCGACCTAGCTTATTTTTCATCTATGTGAATGATTTGTGTAACCTGAAACTAGTTAAAGGAAAATTGTTCGCTTTTGCAGATGATACAGCCTTAGTATTCCATAGCTCATCTTGGGATCAACTTACACGTAACGTAGAAAATGAACTGGGACGAGTTATGAAATGGCTACAGCATAATTTATTGACTCTTAACTTGGCAAAGACTAAGTACATTACTTTTACCAAACTACAGCGTCTTCAACCATCTAATATTAAAATAGTAGCTCACACCTGTCAACATTCCACCCATCATGATTCCTGCTCATATACGTGTACCACTATTGAATAGTTACAAAAAATAAAATACCTCGGTGTATACATTGATTCAACAAACCAATTTCCTGGAAATATCACGTTGAGACACTCACCAAAAGGATCCGCAAATTAATATATGTTTTTAAACGTCTAAGAGCTGCTACTGACTTTAAATGACTTAGGGTAACTTATCTCGCATTATGCCAATCAATAATTACATAATGCATAATGTCATGGGGGGGTCACGTTTAAGAATAGTATTCTGCAAGTTGAAAGGGCGCAAAGAGCAATATTAAAAGTATCAATCCCTACAAAAAATTTATCAGAAATAGCGGGAATTCAGGTATTTGTTATTATTTTTAATTTAATTCTCACGCATTTAGAGCATTATCGTAATAAAATGCGATATTTTTCTCTATTCATTTGTGTATAAAACATTTGTACTAGTTCTGAAAAATTGAATTTAGAGTGCTAAATAATTTAATAGTACTTACAT